>JAWNNQ010000294.1:375000-855727 GCA_035044765.1 Leucophenga montana
TTTCCAGGTACTCTCCGCGATTGCTGCCATTTCGGGACTGATATTTCCTTTTAATTGTGCTAGAGAAGTCGGTTTATTGCCGTAAACTTTAGATTTGACGTAACCCTAAAGGAAAAATATCATGAACTCGTAGTAGAGACCTGTTGGACGTGTGTGAAGTTGCTCCGTCCTGCTGGAACCATGTTCTTTGGTTATAACCAGGAAAGGTTTGCAGTTCAGGCACGAAGAAGTCGTCTAACATCTCCACAAAATGCTCTGAATTCACTGTAACTGTGCGTCATCTTTAAAAGAGTAAGGGCCGATAATTCCTCTCGCCGACATCGCAGCCCATACGGTCACTTTAGGCGAATGTAGGGGTTTTGGATTGGTTGCACTCCAGTAGCGGCAATTTTGCTTGTTTACATGTCCATTAAGATGGAAATGGGCTTCATCCGAAAACAAGATGTTCGTAAACGTTGGAAAGCGTTCAATCATCTGGTTTATGAATTCAAGCGTCTGCCCAGCATCATGAGGCTTTAATTCTTGCACCAACTGAATTTTGTAGGGGTGCAGCTTTAAATCTTTGTGTTAAATGCGGAACAATGATGATCTATGCTTCCGAATCGAAAGGTCCGGGTCGTCACGAACAGACTGAGTAACACTGTCTACGTTTTCAAACGTTATCGAAGACCTTGAACGCCCGGATTTTGATTTTTCCAGCGTTGAACCGGTCTCTTCAAACTTCTCGACCCATTTTCCAATGAGTCGAGGGCTTGGCGCATCATTTAAATGACGAACATATCGAATACTGCAGAATTTTCTACGCGCTACAGTCGCTGAATTACCGTTTTTGTAAAACTCACGTACGCACAACTCACGGTCCGCTCCCGAGAAATGCTCCATAGCGACTAAATTACCAAAAGCTAGGCTACCGATTGACTTACCCCCCGCGCCCCTTGGAATAGTTGCGTTCATCCAATCAGCAAATCAAATGTGAACTTTCTTTTGAGACACCCAGTATTTATGATATATACAAATTAATTTTGTTTTACTACCGCAGAAAGTCGCCAGTCGAAGTAGCAACTTAATTTTATAAAAATTAATTTAATAAAATAAGATGGGAATCGTTTTATTATCAAAACATTCTTCAGTCTTCGTAGGCGGTTTACGACAGCAATACATTAGCATTATAAAAGAATGCTAACGTAGTCCAGAGAAATTCGGAGAGAAATTTCATGTGCTCCAAATGTTCTTCCACCATCAAAAGAAGGCCCAAGAAACACAACAAAAAATTAAAAACCAACTTGGTTTAAAACTTCACAACTAAAAGAATATTTATAGATTGGCTTCGGGAGTATTTCTAAGTCCTACTGGGATTTTCTAAATGGTCTCTTTCTTTCTCTCTCTCTCTCTCTCTCTCTCTCTCTCTCTCTCTCTCTCTCTCTCTCTCTTGTAAAGGAAAGATGCGCATAACAAACGTTGATAGCGATCTGTAAGAAAAATATGTGCTCATATTTTTAGGCAAACTTTAGATAGGTCAGGAAAGGGATCCTGTAAAGTATGGTCGCTATTGGGGGTTATGCAATGTGCTCGCGAATATTTCACATACTAAGATAATATTATGCCTTGACTTGCCTCAAAGAAGAAACTTAATTTTGAAGTTTAGTTAGCTAAATTTAAAAAATAACACCAGAAAAGCTTCAAATGAAAAAAACAGTAAGAATGTAGCCAGGAAAATTATAACAACAGAAAAACGAGAATTACGCCTTGAACAGTTCCGAACAAATGAATCTAGCATTTGGCGTCAAAGGAAGGTAGGTAGGGGGAAGAAGTGGTATGAGACGTGGTAGTTGGGGAAGAGGTGGTAGGGAAAGGGACATGGAGGTAGGAGAGGCAGGGGAAACGGCGGCAACGCGCTGGGTCGTTGGGGGCAGGGGAAAAGGTGTGGAAAAGTAAGGAGAGGTGGGGGAAGAGGAATGGGAGATCCTAAGGGGTGGTTGGAGAAAGGGTAGAAGGGTGGAAGGGACAGGAGAAGAGGAGAAGAGAAGAATGTATTGCACATTCTTTTCAAATACTTCAGTTATTTGTGAACATATTTTTTAATTGCGATGATCACTGCCTGGATAATTGCTTCTCCAAAGAAATATTGCAAATTATAACTAGATTTTCAAAAATTGGATCACATTTGTGGATCGCCAGAAACCTAAAGTTTACTGAAACGAATGAGAGTATTGAAGCATACTTTTAAAGTATTGTATTACTTATATATACTTTGGAAGTACAGAAGACTTTCAGTTTTCTCACATGAACGGTTTAAACAATAGTATTATTGGGGCCTAGATGGAGTATATGAATCATCTTACTAAAATGTAAAGCTTGCACAAATACAGAAATTATTGTAAGTAGTATGCTTCCGCAAATACGTTATATAATACATAGTATATTGTCACATTTTACCTTGTGTGCAAAACAATAATATAATTACTCAATATGTCTATTATTAGGTTGAATGACCTCGACAGAGAATTTTTTCGTTTTTTTTTCATTTTTTTTTTGAGATTTTATTGTCGATTAGATAACAAATGCTGAAATCCCCACACTTAAGTATAACAACTTTTCACATAATCAATGATTCGGTTTAATTTTGTAGTTATAGTGATCTTAGCTATCTTGATAAAAGTCTTCTAAAAATCTAATAATTCTGTCTGAACATATTTCTACGAATTGTGTTTGTGTTTCATCCTCATGGTATAACAAAAATCATGTAGCATTTATTTACAATATTTTTTATTCATTCATTTATTTATTTATTTCTTTTTTTCTTTGTTTCACATTGGTCAAACTGACAATGTTGATCACGTAGGAAAAAATACCTTGTAGAAAACATTCAGGGTCTTCACATACGAATAAATTAAATTAAGAATTCGCAATGGACTACAATACGAGTATGAAGTGCGTTATTTGTAAATTGATTTATTGTTTTTGAAATATGAATACGAATTGTGCGCTTCAATGTAAATACAAATTTAACTCTACTCTATGTCTATTTATGTATATCTAATTTCATGCATTGATTCATTCTATTTTAGTTAACCTAACGCAACGGAAAACATTTTGAGGAGGGACGCTCTATGGCTAATACTATAAAATCAAAATTTAAACACTTTACTGGAATGCCAGAAATTGTGTTCTAAGTAAATAGAAGAAGAGAGGCATATGCATATGTAGCACAAACAATTGTATTTAGAATGTTAAATGAACGCATTTCGTTAGATTAAACAAAAAATTTTATGAAAGTAATATATGAAAGTAATACACAAGAGGACGCAGACGAAGCCGCAGACGACGACGAAGAAGAAGCATAAGCATAAGCAGAAGGAGACTAGCTTAGTTGCTGTCACTGTTGTTTTTGACTAAGAAAATGGGCTGTTCACCGAGTAGCTTGGGGACGCCAACAACAACAACGCCGACGGGTACACCCCTGGACGGTAACAATCCGGGAACAGCGGGAATGGGTGCAGCACACGTTGCAACAGGGGCGACAGCTGGCAATGTCGTATCCCATGCCGCAACGGAGAAAGATACAACTTATTTTTTCTGCATTAAGTTGAGACGATCGCGTCTGCGTCGTTGCAGCATACAAAATTGTGATGTCAGTGCGGGTGATGGCAGTGGGAGCGGCAGCGGTGGAGCGCCGACTGGCGATGAAATGTTCCTGGGTCATTCGAATATGTGTAATCAGATGCTGCTCAATCCAATGCAATCGAAATCTGATGCGGAATATGATAAGGTTAGTATTCACCGTTAAAACAATCCAAAAAAAAAAAAACAACAACAAAAATGTAAGGTATTGTATCTTATAACCATTTTGCATGCATTACATTTCAGATGTGCAGTGGCAAGAAGGACTCTATTGTAACGGTTGCAGCTCTGGGCAATTTCACTCACACTGTAGTACGGCGTGCAACAGGCAGTAAGTATAAATTCAAAATATATATTGGCGCCGGTATTTTTCTTAACAAATAAAAAGATTAACACTTGACGAGGTAAAAACCAAGTGACGAAAGCCTATCTGCATCTCAGAATAATTTTGATAACAATTTGGTGACAAAAGAAATTTAAAAAAAAAAAAAACTTAAAATCAATCCAAATGAATGAAGTGTTTTGCCAGCACTGAAAATAAATTGAATCAATACAATTAATTAATTAAATTAAAAGTATAATGTTGTGGCACCGTCCTGCTGAAACCACATATCGTACATGTTTCTGCAACGAATGCCACTCACAGCCACTTCATTTTCAAAGAAGTTTGCACATTGTGGATGCATTTGTTTCTCATGGATTTTCTTTTTTGGCAAAGCCATTGAGTTGAAAATGCGCCTGGGACACCCTATAGAAGGATACAAGATCGCACAACAGTATTAAATTGTAGAAACTGGTGAAACCAAAGTTTGTTTATTGAATCTCTAACTTTTTGTTAGTCAATCGCGATCATTTTGATAAATATGTTTCTTACGGTTATAAACTCCTTATCAACTACATACCAACTACATACCAACTTTGAAACCAATATTTCAACGCAAATAAAAAATTTAAAAAAATATATGTGCTAAACTTTAAAAACTCTTAATGGAAAACCCTTTACAAATTGACCTTTGTAGTGATAGTATAACTACTACCACCACCTTCTTCATCATCTTAAAGTTTTTAGCTTCTCCCTCTTTGTATTAATAATCAAGTGGTATAGTGGACAATGCATATAACAGAGAGAGAGAGAGAGAGAGAGAGAGAGAGAGAGAGACAATAGGCGATGACGACAATAAATTACAAAATAGGGGAAATGTGTATAACAGTATAACAGATAAGCACGCGTAATGTGTAAAAATAGAAAGATTTACAAATTGCGTATAACAATATCATAAATACACGCATTGGGTATAGAACAGATAAGACAGATAGGATCGTATGATATATATAACAGATAGCTACCATATTTTTTGTAACAGCACGGCATTTTGTACATATAGCAAAATGTGAAAATCTTTGCTTACAGAAAAGTTGTATGTTTATATCAAAATTTAGCCAACGTCACAATGTATTCTCACACGAAATAACGAAATTTTGATTGAACAGTGATTGTGCTACGCCAAAAGGGATTTTTAAAGACGTTACATGTTAAAAATATTATTTGGTAGCAAAGTGAAATTTGAGCTATTTGGCTTTTCCACCAAATTGCACCAATTTTTCAAAATATTCACCATTAAGATCGATACACTTTTGCATTCGCCCGAACCATTTTGTGAAGCAGTTTTGCCACTCCAAAAGAGATACCTCCAAAACGTGCGTTTTGAAGGCATCAACAGCTTCTTCGGGAGTTGACATCCGCTGTCCGCGCAGTTTATTTTTGAAGTGAGGGAACAGGAAGAATTCATTTGAAGCCAAGTCAGGACTGTACGCCGGATGACCCATCAATTTTTGAGCGTCCATGTTTTGAGCGTCCAAAAACTCATTTGTTACGGCCGAAGTGTGAGAGCTCGCATTATCGTGATGAAGTATGATTCGTCTTCGTCGGTCGGTTGATACTATAGCTCTGTATCAATAAAATGTAGGTTTTCCAAGGATTCAAATATGTACACACAAACTATTTATTTAACTCGTCAAAAATTTGAATAAACCTTAACTTGTGAAACAGTGTTCCGATTTTTTTAGGGACGATTGGTACCCTCGAGTCCTAATACCCCTTGGGGGTATGTAGGTATTTTCAAACACTTATATTTCGGACTGAGTTGCGGTTTAAAATATTTTTATCATTTCCTGAATGCACATTTCAAGAGCTTTTTAATGGCATACATCTCACCTTGATCGGACTTAAAACTTCGTTTATATATCGCTCCTGGTACAGCCATAATTAGTTGGGATTTCGACTCTTGCGGACTTCCGTCCACAGTGATTAGGCTGTTAATTTAATTGTATGCATCTGTGTGTGTGGTGCGTACGTGTGAAATCTGATCGGTATTTTCAGTTAACAGAGCTAAAGAGAGAGGGAGAGAGAGAGCAATAGAAACTTGTATACAGAGAGCATTGAAGTGTGTAAAAGAGATAGATAATGCTTATCGCTATTTGCTTTTTGAGCGGTTTTGAGCGCACCGCAAGCCATAAACAGTAGCTAAACAGAATTAACCACAGCAACAACATAGCAGAAACACTACAGAAACACTACAGAAACACTAACAGTTGTTCGCAACTTTTCGGTTTACATATAGTGAGAAAGAGAGAGAGAGAGAACTGAATCGACACAAGTTGGCTAAAAACGATCGGCCAAAAGAGCGCACACTTCAAAGAGAGTGAACTTCGAAGTTGCCCAGTGTAAAACTGAAAGCTTACACATTGCATGAAAAATGGATTTGATATGATCCATTTTCTTCTTTAGAAAAAAATATAGGTCGACCATCTCTTGATTATAGTAGTAATACATAAGTTCTCACTAAGTAATAGGAGATATAGATACTAAGACTCACCTTTTCGTTTTTCCGCTAGAAAGTACTACTTCAATGAACATGGTAACCCCACGTTAAGGAGTTTTCCTTTTTTTGAGTTTTTGTATAAGTGTATTTTGTACATTCAGATCAGACCACTATAAGGGATAGCCCACACAAACTTGGCACCCATGTTTAAGTTTTTGTATGAAATTTTTATTTTTTTGTTCTTAGTTAATTTAGATATGCCAAATTTTGTGTATCTTACTTCAATCCTTACAAAATACTCCATATAGGCTCAAATCGAACCACTATAAAGGGCAGTCCCATACAATTCTGCCACCCATTTTTGAGTTTTGATATGAATACGAGCATTGTTTTGATTTTATTTTTAATTAGGCTTGAATAGCCAAAATTTGGTGTGTCTTTCGTCAAATCTATTATAATATCGCACATAAGTCCAGATTAGACCAAAACCACTTTAGAATATAGCCCCATAAGAATCTATGGTTCATATAACTTAAGGTACTATGGCTTCGTTGTTGTTCATGATAAAGCACGTTACTGAATTATTCTGTCAAAAAAATGTTGGTGCCGCCAGATTGCCACAATTGGAAACTGTCAAGTTTCACACGAAATAGCCTATACACACATGCGTGTAGCTACGGGATCAAAGAAGAGCGGCGCACACCCTACAAAACTCATTGAACCAACAACCCTCTTCCCCCCTCCCCTAGAAAAATCTACTCTTTTCATTAAAAAAAATAGTACGCTGGCTGCCCAATATGCTAAAATTCTAGCTGCGCCATATATACAAACATATTAAAGACACATTTTCCACATTTAAAATTGTATAATTGTAGCCAAATCTTTTATTTAATGATATAAGCACATTTAATGCATTTAGATACGTTAAAAATTTTGTTTGCAAATGTTCGATTTACGTTAAACAAATTTGTTTACATAAAAAGTACAAGTATATTGAATGTTATAGAAATTTGCTCATGTAAAAAGTATTCTCAATACAACAAAGAATTAAGGTATACTATAACAAATTAATCTGTTCAGGTTAAAAGTGTTATGATCAAATTTATAAAAATAAACTAAATTATTAAATAATAATTTATACCAAGAGAAAACATTAGCTTCGGTGGAACCGAAGCTTAAATGCTCTTCATACATGCTCTCTTTTTGTATGGGAGCTATACCTTCTAGTGGAAAAATTGCTTATGAATAAAAAAATGTTCCATACCAACTTTCAAACCAATATTTCAAAGATTGAGGAAATAGGGCGCAGACAAACACACAGGCAGACAAACATGGCTAAATACATTACTGAATCTCCGATGCTTCTTTTAAGGCATTGCATATATTGTGACTAAATTTTAATATTATGTACATTCACATTATCTGTGAAGATAATAAAAATGTCAACCTACAAACTGTTTTCAATTTCAATTTGTGCTCCCAATATTTTCAGTCAAAAAACTGAGTCACAACATGTTTCTCAGATGTGAAGTAGAAATTTCCGAATTGAATTAATGCAAGAAATATAAATGAGTGTACTGAATTACGGCGCAAAATTATTAAAATGATAATAGAAAGTTATGGCAATAAGGGCCGTACTCACGACTTGCCAATACATTAGAAAATACGAATTGGTAAGAAATGCTATAGGCGGAATAATATTGAGTAGTGCATGTCGCAACTTCACAATTGTAAAAAATCCAGTTTGAGTAGCACTGGAGGTATATTTCGACATTTTTTATGTTATCGTTCAAAAATCGATAACTTTTTGTCTGTTATTTCAAAAATTTCGATTATTTTCGTCTAAAATCGGTTACTTTTGTCTTATTTATTGGTCTGTTGAGTATGTAGTATGTACTTACTACATGCTCAACAGGTGTACAGTCCATTCATTTGCACAAATGTAAACGCAAACAAACTATGAATTAGAAAAAAAAAAAAATTGGATGAGAGTGAGAAAAATACGAGCCAATCCATGAATATAATATGCACGTTTGCATTCCAAATTTTAGTACAAAATTTCAATTTTGTTTGTTTTCGTTTGTTTGGTTTTTTATCGATCGAGTTGGCAGGTATCTTTGCAAAAAATTTCTGATAAATTTATTGGCTCGCCGAACTCGGCGATACGGTTATATACGGCTTAATAACAGTAGTGACATTGAAAACAAGGATATTGCCTGAAAAATATGAGCGATAAAGATATACGCAAGTCATGGGAATGGCGCGAAAAATGACACACTCAAATGTAGGTAGAAATAACAATCCGTGACAAAATTTGGAAACTGGAATCAAGTAACGCGTTGATTCACCAACATAGTTTGATTTTGAATACATTTAAAACAATTTGTTGGATCCGCATCATATTTATTAAAATTTTACAAATGAAAGACTTTAAAAGACTTTATTGATTGTATAGTAAATTACTCATTTTTTCTTGATTTGACATTTTAGTTGCTACATTTCATAATAAATTCAGTTGACACAATTATAAACTCTGTAGTTAACGCAGTACTGGGACTAGTAATAGATTCAATAATGGTATTGGGATTATATCGGGGTAATGGTATCAATATTGGAAGCAGTAAAAGCACCATAAAAAGTCGTTGGATCTTGTTTAAAAATAATGTCCAACCAAATCTTGAAGAATATTTAAGCGGAAAAATTCATTGGCTAAAAGTATTTAAGAAATTGTCAAAGCTTTTATTGGATGACATTTATCTGTTATACAAACTATTATATACACCTCTCATTTATTTTATGGGTTATCCCATGTCTCGTCCACAATACAAATTTACCGATTTAACATTTTTAAGTGTGCGAGCTGGTAGCTACAATACTAAAAGAATATACCGGTATAGGATTCTTCACAAAATGGCGCTCGATTTTGGTAAATCGATTCGTCTTACCAAGCTTATTAGGAAACTATAAGTTGTGCCAAAATTCACAGATAATTACTAACAATGTCATATCCAGTGCCAATGTATTATCGGCTCGATTACGCTTCCAGAACTGGTTTCATTGACCACATGCTTACAAATGGTATTAATAAGTAAACTGCTTGATTGTATGTCTTTAAAGAGTTTCGTTTCAACAACTATTTTCTAATTTACTAATGGAAAGCTCTGCATTAATTTTTCACTGGGCATTATCGTCGTTACCGACCGAATCGTCGGTTCGAATGGTAACAACAGCTGCTTTTGGTGTTCCGTTCGTTTCGGCAGCGGCACAAATCAGTTGTTCAAAACGGTCTCTCGGCTGCGGTTGAAAACGCGCAATTAATCGTGCGTATATATGTACATATATATACATATATATATATGTACCTACAATGTGTACATAGATACAACAAACATATCAACACACATTTATTGTATATTGTATCTAGCTAGCATCGCTTAAGAGATAAATTCACATAGCATCCGCTAAGAAGCGTTACTTAATCAATTTGCGCGAATTGATACGAGATGGTGTTTGTGTGTGTGTGTGTGTGTGTGTGTGTGTGTAGTGAAACGATAAATTACTTCAACTTTAAACCAATTTTGAAAATATCTTGCAAATTGTGATTACTGAAGCAAAACGTACTACATCGATCATTGATATTGTAATCGAAGTGTTCGCGTGCCGGGGCTGAAATAGTATTACTGAATCAACGTATCTAACAAGCTTTTAAGCAAATGCTACTGAATGGCGTAAAAAAAAAATATTTTCTAATTTTTATTTTTAAACTGGTCACAAAAGCAAACTGCATGCAGCTGGTCTCATTTGACGTTGTCAAGTCGAGGCCTAATATATACGTAACTCTCTAACTGTGTGTGTGTGTGTGTGTGTGTGTGTGTGTGCGTATAGCGCAGTGCATTTGTATCTTATACTATTGTACAAATTTGGAGCTTTGCGGCAGATCACGGTCGACCAGTGACAACGTAAAAAATAAGAAAAAAAAAAATGTATCTAACGCGCAACAAATAGGCGAGATAAAATTCATATATATAAAATTTAATTAAAGTGCAGTCGGACGAGTTGTGTGCGTTGCAAAAACAAACAAAAAATAGCAACGCAGTTTGAAGAAATCGCAGTAAAAAATCTAAACGAAAATAAAAATTTGTAGTACTAGTAAAAAACAAAAATATCGTACAAAATATACATTTTGATATACTTATATAAATATGTATGTGTGCGTGTATCTGTGTCGATATCCATGAATGAATAACAACGCTGAAGATCGCTGCGTATAAGCCGCATGCATGCAAGTATCTGTATCTGTATGCGTATATGTATGCGTGTGTATGATGCTGTATCTTTGTATCTATGATATAGTGTTATTAACAAGCAACTGCGAAATGTGCAAAATAAAAAAAATAAAAAAAAAATATTCATTAAAATATTCTCAAATACAAACAAACGCTTTCTATGTATTTGTAAATATTTATGCGCGTATAATAAAAAAAAAAATAATAATGATAATAAAATAAATGAAAAAGAGCAGCAAACGTTTCACATGACAATCTAGTTTGTCTGTTACACACTTCGATTTGCACCGATTCTCAAAGTCTTGTTCGATTTGTCTGATAAAATCGCTTAAAACCAACAACAGCAAAAACAACAACAGCAACAAAAAAGCCAATTAAAAAAACACCAAAGCGCACACCAGCTGTCTACGCTACTGCATCGTATGCAGCTGCCTGCCACTCTCCAATGACCCCTAGCTCTGCCACACCGCAAATAACACAACGCAACATTTACTGGCTTACTTTAGCTACATTGGTCACCTTTGCCGCTTTGCAGCTTACGCCCACCCGCACCAATAGATACATCCATGCCATGCCATGCTATGTATCTGTATCTGTATCTGTATCTGCCTACGATCACAATTAGACAGCAAACGCTTACAATGCGCTACAAAGCCTTCACTTGAATTTCGCATCATTGTCAAATTGTTTTATCAGTTAATATTTAATATTGATGGATACCGATTATTTATTTACACAGAGCTTTTGTCTTTTGTTTCAAAAATGAATTTGAGCTGCCTAAACTATTTATTGAAGTAGGGAATTCATTCTATAATATATATGTACTATGTACCTACATAGTATATGCAGGTATATAATATTTATAAAAAAGAAAAAAAAATGATTATCTTTTCATTGCTCTGCGCTGGATTGTCCGTTTGTCTGGCTGTCTGTATACATGTATATACATATATTTATAAAAAAAAGGAAAATTGTATGTACTTATGACTAAACGGAACGTAACATCTGAATACGTTGACCAAATTCACTGATATTATCTTATCTCAACTGAACACGTAAATATGGCAACAACAAACCACAAAAAAAATAAGCAAGAGCAGCGCAATTAAAAACCAGAAACATAGCCGTAGTACCCTACTAAATCATACGCTACACAATGCCATGCAGTGAAGCTTATTACAGTAAAAACGCTGAAAGTTTATAGTTAAACAATTAGGGTATTCAAACCAAGTTGTTTGATAAAGAGATTTAATTTCAAGTTGATATTGACGTTTTCCATACAAATGCATAAAAGTGAACTGTGGGTTTGTATGGGACAACCTCAAAAAGTGGGCGGGACACGCCCCTTTGTATATGTATATGAAGCGGTTCTCCATTAAAATCCACAAAATCAAAATATTGATCTAAATGAATGATTTTTTCATAAAAAACACAAAATTGCACGGTGGGTTTGTATGGGGGCTACCTCAAAAAGTGGGCGGGCCACGCCCAATTGTCTATGTATGTTTAGCGGCTGTCTCTTAAAAGGCACCATATCGCATTTCAACCTAATATTGACTTTAATAAAAATGTTTTTCTTACAAAAAGTCAAAAGTGGACCATAGGTTTGTAAGGGAGCTACCGCAAACAGTGGAAGTGGCAGGTCAATCTTGATACTCTATTAAACTACAATAAAAAGAAGTATATGTGCAAAATTTCAACGGGATAGCATAAAAATTGGTCCCTAAAAAATGCGCAACAACATACAAACGGACAGACAGACGGGCATGGCTAGATCGATTCGTCTCGTCGAGCTGATCAAGAATATATATATACTTTATGGAGTCTATGATGGCTCTTTTAATGCGTTACAAACTGTCAGACAAACTGATAATACCATTTCACACTATGTGTGAATGGTATAAAAATAGTGAAAAATCTAAAACATTAACATATCCTACAACATCAATGAAGCTATAGGAAAAATTTAATTATTTTACAATTTATGTGTGCAATTTACGCTGATGTGTCTGATTAATTAATATTTTCTTATTGTCATTACCGCTCTAACAAATACCAAAAACTAAACGAGTCTGTTTTAGTTTAAATTGTAAGTATTTAAAAAACGCTGCAAGGTTATTTTTTTAACAGGAAATTTGTAAACAAGCATAGTGGTGAATGAGTTTCACTTACTCTTTCACAGTACCTATAATTTGTTGTTGGAAATTTATTTATTTTTTCATTTTTTCTTTTTTATCAACTAATAAGGTGGGAATACAATAAATGAAATTAAATCAGAGAAGAATTCGACGTAGATCATATTAAGTACATTCAAAACATATCGTATAAAACGGTAAATAGTGGTGGTTAATCGAGAAAATTAAATACTATTTCTGTCTACTGATGAGAACATCTTCACCGTTTAAAAATCTGTTGAGAACTTTAATAAAAATATTAACAAGTGTAAAAAATATCGTTAAGCCCAACAGGTATACACTAGTTTTTTATTAGTATAGAGACTTATGTATTGTGGGTTTATCCAAATAAATAGCAGTGGCCATACCAAGTTTCAGCTCGATGGCTTGCTAACAAAAGTGCGGACATACTATAGACGATGGAACATATCTACATACATATATCGATTTGACTCATCGAGCGAATCCAGCATATACAATACTAGCTGATACCCGGCACGTTGCTGCCCTTCCCCTTGCCTCTCCTTTCCATGCCATTCCACCCCCTGCCCCATCTTCCCCCTACACCAGGAGGAGGAGGACCCCACCTTCCACATGCTCCTTTACTCTACCTCCAATTCTCCTACCCCTCTTCTCTTGTCAATTCCACCCCTTCTCCAACCACCACTTACGCTGCCCCATTCCTCTGCCCCCCTTTCCATAGCTCTCCTTGCTTTCCATCCCTTTTCCCTACCCCCTTCGATCGCATTAACATGTATTCAACATTTCATCCCTCTATCTTAATATGAAAAACTAATTTTTCTGACTTAAATATATGTAAAAGTTAGACATATGCTGTCGCTGACGTTTTTGTAGGCATTATCAAGCTCTACAACTTTTCTCTAGAACCCAATCATATATCTCTCATCGTTAAGACAGCATTCGTAAGAAACGTTTTCGTTGGACCATTTTTTCTCCGACTTACTTTACAAGTCAGACTACCACGAAAAAGTTTTTTCATTTTTCGGGTTAATATATAGCCTATGACACTCACAAATAACGTGGCTTTCTATTGGTAAACTAATTTTCAAAATTGGTTCAGTAGATCCAGAGATTACCCCCTACAACCTCACAAACTTTACCGCTTTATAATGTTAGTATAGATATGTTTAAGGCGGTCGCTGGGGTGGGGGTTTTTAAGATACAAATTTCTTTTTACTTTTGTGGCACACAAACAAACCAACTTTTCGTACAGTTCATTCCGTTCTGGAACTGCATTTATTTAAGGCGTTACAAACTTTGCAACAAAACAATAACACCATTTTCATATTAAATTTGAAATGTAACATGTAAAAGATAGTGCAAGAAATTTCGAGGGTTGAACGAGGTCACCGTATCGCATATGAAATTGTTTGTTTGTCTGCAAGCTACTGCTGGCATTACGATATTTAGTTAAAACTATAGTAAAATTGAACAAAATGTCGGACTTCATAACTTCAGATGTATGGATAGTTTGAACTAAAATGAACTAGCTTGTTAACACCAAATAATGTTTTGTTTATTATCAGACTGGTTCGATTTACTTCAAAATCTTGTATTGGGTCATTGCAGCGAGGGTTTTCCGTGTTATAGAATAGTGGCCAATAAATTAAAGGTTTTGCAAAATATAAGCGCGTTATCATTTGGCATATATTTTTTGTCTGTATCAGTACTTAAGAGTATTTATGACTAGAAAAAGTATGAGTCGAACTAGCTGCGGTTGTTTGACCGTCTGTGTGTGGCCATGTATTGAAATGTTTGAAATTTTTCATTTATAAGATTGAAACTAAAGTATAAATATAAACTAAAGAATCTGAAGCGAGCATTCAAGCAGCAGTTAAAATATCTCATAGTACAAACATTTAATGAAACACAGTGTTCTACTATTCAAAACACAATGCTGAAGCTAACTTGACAAATTTATATATAGTTTTTACTAACTGAATTTTGAAATTTAAGTCAGTAAGAAATTTATATTGGTGTTAAATTCAAATTTTAAGTTATTCATTTCGTTAACTCAATTAATTGTTCTATTAAAGCAACAAAATTAAAGGTATCGCACACAGTTTCACAACTATTTGGAAGCTCATTTCAAGAAGAAATAAAAGTTCGTTAAAACTAAAATGCGCAACCAAGAGTTCGAAGCTTTCATATATTACATCTAGAATAAGAAATAATATTACAGGCAAAATAGATCGACGTACGTTTGCAGTACATATTGGAAAATTGCTTCAGAGAGAAGAATTTATATGGAACGTAATTTTGAATTTGAAACAAATTATTTTTTTGTTTTACGTAAAAGTTTTATTGAAATCTGATGTGAAATCAAAACCTTTTGCACTTTGCCTTCTATATTATATAAAGTTTCCGTGTTACGCATTTGCAAAACTGTTGCAGTTAGATATAAATGCAGCTATTTTTATTTACAACAGAAGTTTTCATATAACTTTTTAAAAAAATTGGAGAAATAAGTGAACTATCAATGGGCACAGCAACAACTAATGCTCAATAATAAAAAAAATCAAATGATGCTCAAGATTGATGCTCATTTTCAATTTGAAAATTTGAAAACGTATGAAAATAATTAATATACATATTAAAAATTAATTAAATTACCAAATTTGAACATTTTTACTGAAAACTGAAAATTTTTACTGAAATTAATTCTAAACATTAATGCTCAGTTGTGGCGTTTTGGGATTAGACATTACACAGATATTTAAAAAAGGCTACAATTTCAAGTACTTACAGTATGTATTTTTAATAAACGCTGCGGGACAGTATCTCGCCGAGTGTTTTGTGGCCAGTTTTGTGGTGCTGCTGCTTTTTATCTTCAACGATTTATCGATTTTCGCTTAGATTACAAATCATGCCAGTGATAAGATACACTGCCATTATATTTGAATATACGCATTTCGTAGAACTCTTCATAGCACTTGAATAGCAAACGTACGCGAGTTCAGATATCACATTTACTAACGTTCACAGATACACATTGAAATAGCTAAAATATATTTCAAATTTAATAACAGGTAAATACAAAAACCCGTCGGTACTAGAAATTAAAAAAAAGAAAAGTTTAATTAAATAAATAAATAAAATTCAATTACGTGTGTTAGTATGTTAAGCGTAAAGCAATGTGAATCTCGTCTCCATATGTAAAAAAATCAAAAGAAATAAGAAGCAAACTTGCAATTTACTCTACGATATGATAATATCACCAAATCTAAATTCAAATCTAAATCAGAACGCGGATACAAGCTCACATTCGTCCGATAATACAGTGCAGCTTGTCTATAACAACGACGACGAAGACGACGTCGGCCTTTTTGAGCAACAAATTGCGCAGCACAGTGGTTCCGGCAGCGATATTGGCATGCCGGAGCAACAGTTGGCGGAACACGCGGCCCTGGGTAAGCGTATAACTAAGGTGGAGGAGAGTAAACGGTTGAAAAGCATTTATGAACAATTTAGCGTAAATCCAATTTAATCAATCAAACACTCGTTCGAAAGCTCTCGCACAATCAATATCAATCAGCGCACAGTACGGTGCGGGGGTAGGGTAGTGTGGTACGGGCACAAGCGGCACGCGATTCTATTGAAAGCGACTTCTTAAAAGTATGCCAAACTATTTTATTGGTTACCATATGGTGTCACATACTTTACAGCGCGCACTCGGAATTATTGTAGTTGATTGTATCTTCTTTTGGATTTAAATTATTTCTTTTTTTTTTTTTTTGGTAAATAAATTTTAACTTTTTTCTATTTTAACTTTTATCTTTTTAGGTACAGGCACATCGGGTACCAGCTCATCGGGCAGCAGACCAGGACATCGCAAATCGTCATTAGCATTAACACCAGAGGATGAGCCAATGGACGTCTACCAGGTACGTAAACAATGCTGATTGTTTTTTTTTTTATATATATCGTAAATTTCTTGCCTAATGCTTTCGTTTAGCTGTTGGTCATTTCAAGTAAAAATAACTAAAGATAACTTTTTGAATTAAACGAGCACACATACAAACAAATCTGTTTATTTACCTACATATATAGCATATATCTATGCAGGGTCGTCATAAGGGCAAGGGGAGAGTAAAATACACCGGGCCCGTAATTTTTGTAACCTGTACAAAAAAATATTTTTAAAGCGTATATTCGGTTTGTTGAGCAGTCAAAATGTTTGTAACATAACAGAGGACGCTTCGCAGACTCTCTATAATATATACCTTCAGATCAAAATTGAACCGGACTGGTTAGAAAAAAAAACAACCTTTTTTTGCATTTTATTACAAATCTTTATTATCGCCTTCAAAATAGGCTCCTTTCGAGTCAATACATGTGCATGCTTGCCAACGGTTAAACCAATTTTCCATACACTTGTTATATGCGTCGGTCGGGATACCCTTTAGTTCTTTCAGCGAATTTTTTTTTATGTTCTCAATCGCCTCATGACTCGTTCGGATATTTAAGTTTTGGAAAGTCACAGGGTGCCAAATCTGGTGAATACGGTGATTGTGCGATGACTTTTGTTTCATGTTTGCCAAAAAATTCCGTCACAATCAAGCTGGAATGTGCAAAAAATGCAAAAAAATTCAGGTATTTTGGTACGAGTCTGGTGGCGACGCGTTTCATACCCAAAACATCAACATCTCTCTGCTATCTTTCTAATGCCAACACGACGATTCTTGGACACGATTTCCCTTTTCACTTTTTCGATGTTTTTGTCGTTAACAGAGGTGGATGGTCGACTTGCATGAGGCAAGTTTTCTACTATTTCACGACCCTCACTAAATGCTTTATGCCACTCAAATATTTGCATTCTCGAGTCCTTTTGTAACATTTTGAAAGATTCCGTTTGCCGTTATTCCATTGGAAACACAAAATTTCAAGCAAACTCGTTAATATGTGTTAATTAATTTGAAGGTATTATTTACAAGTTTTTAATTTAATTTACATTTGAAAGCTTGTATGTTTGTTTGTCAAGTTCAAATTTTGGAACTCAATTTTAATCCACTTCTACTGATCGGATTAAGCTGAAATTTTAGTTTATTTTTAAAACATCTCAAATTGCGACTATACTGCACTTACTAATATCAATGAAGACAGAAATCAGTTTAACAAAACCAAGCAACAAAGTGCTTGAGGGAGCACAAAATTTGCAAAAACAAAATTCAGCCGTTAGATCCATTCAAAGCGCAAAATACGCACATCGATTCAGCAAAAACAATTTGCTTTTAATTTTAATTGATTATTATGATATATAAATTGTTCATACTGAGATATAATGTAAAGCAAAACAAATTTGAGCAAAAGGCATTAAACAAAATATTGCTCAAGCTGGGTTTGTGTCTTGTTCTAGCCATGTTCGTCTGTCTGTCTGTATGTCTTCAAATCTATGTGTAAATCAAAACTAGTCGCTCAGTTTTTAAGCTATCGATCTGAAATCGGGTATGTAGTCTTCCTATGTACTTTGGCTGCCACGACCACTTTTAGGCCCATTCAATCCCACCTCCCACTTTTTGGATTTTGTTTAAAAAACTTTGATCAATACAGTCATATTATATTATATTATTGATATTATGGGCTCTAATAGACGGAAGCTTCACATAGTTATGAGCTAACAACCTTAATAATGGAATGAAGGCATGTGAAGCGTTTTGAAACTTCAATTCTTCCGAAGTTAACTTTTGGCTTGTTTAACGTCTTCAAATTCCAATTTTAGAAATCTTCACATCCAAAGGAGAAATACGAGTGGTACACTATATGGGGAAAATTCCTTTTTGCAATCGATCGTCTTCAACAATAATTAATTGAAAATTATACACCGGCTATTGTTGAGGGTCACTGCTAATATTTATATACCTCGATTTCTTTAAAATAATAAGAAATCAACGTTCACAATATTTTCAAATGTTTTTCAGCCTTTTCATGTATCACTGGTATTTAGGCGCCCGTGATATTTGAGTCCCAGGCCCGAATTTTCTCTCGATGGCCCTGTATACACTATGTGTGTTTACCTGCCTATATATTTTATGTGTATTTGTGTGTGTGAGAACGTGTGTGGCGCAGTGATAACAAAAAGCGCGTATCTTATCAGTCGCGATCTAAACAGGCAGCAGAATAGAAACAATGCAAAGTGGTGACGGCGTTGGCAGCACATTTCGCTCTCTAGCTTTTTGTTTGAGCTATTTTGGTTAACCTTAAAAGAAACATATACAGCTGCATAAAAGTATATACATATACTAATACTCGTATGTATATGAATTCAATTAGCAGCACTATCGAGCATTTGTCAGTAGCACGATTCGTCACTGACCACAGTTGTCGTCGCTAGAGAAAGGCGTTTGATGATCGCACGGTACAATTGAAATTAAAAAGCGTCTCCATTTAGTCTAAAGGCAAAACAATCTAAGTACATAGATACAATCAATTGCAACACTGCACAATTGAGCGGCCCATGGAGCTAATTGCCGTGTAACTCACAGATACTATTGAAAAATAAAACAATCGAATCGATTCGATTCGAACGGTACTAAAAAAATCTAAAAGCTAGATACGCGCTCTAGACACACCGACTCGAAGTGGTGTAAATCACTTACAAATGAACGCTCGCGAAAAGCACAAAGATAAGGTGAAGTGTTTTACATAACAGCGTAAAAAAGTGGAAACGCGTTTGTATCTCAAACAGGAAAAAAAAGCAAAAAATAAAAGTGATAAAGTGGTGAACTAGTGTACCATTGTATCAAATATACTCGTACATATAATTCTATTATAGAGAGACATTAAGTATACGACATAGTATATAAGATGCGCAACTGTCTGCCTAAGATTTCAAAGGTCTTCCGCTCGAAGTCTAATACAGCAACATCAGCAGCACAGATGCACAATGCGCCAATGGATGACGATGAAACGGACGACTACTACGGCAGCAGCAACGTAAAACATATAGCTGCCGGAGCGCATACAACTGATATAGTCTATGCACAACAATTGATTGATAAAAAACAGTTTGGCGTTGATAAGCAGCAACTGCGAAGCGACGACGCAATAGTGCCAATTAGTTTGACAGAAGCCACGAGCTTCAACAGCGGCAATAACAATAGGCCAAGTGACGCAGCACAGTACATCGAAATGAGTACAAAGACTATAACTACGGACAAGGAGGAATGTGTTGATGCTCTAGTTACCAAGACACCGGAGGAAATCGAATATGATGAACGTGCTGCAGCCGAGCGTCATGATGTAATGACACCGCTGCCGCGCAATGCTAAATCACTGCATTTTGCACTAGGACGCAGTGCATCGGCTGCGGATATGGAACTAATGCATAATGGTTCTATTGGTATGCGCAGCGTTGATTTACGCCTGTGCCAACAGTCGGAATTCAAGCACGAGGAGAGTGAGGAACCGGTGCTACTACGCCGCACGTATTCGCAGTTTGAATGGCTTCGCGAGACAAAGCAAAATAAGGCATCCGCTTGTCTCTATGAGCGACGTGTACCCAGCATGCCGAAGCTGCAGCTATTGGTGCCACATGCGCATAATCGACGCGAGCTGAATACTACGGATTGCAAAATGGTGGTGCGTTGGTTAGGGTGCATACATACACATATCATTTAAACTACTAGGGAAAGTGTAATGCGATAGTTTGTTATATCCTGAAGTGCATGTGTCAGATGTCGAGATATCAGAATCTTAGTTTTCAAGCGAGCGTAGTATTAAGCTGCTTCCGGATGTCACATCCTAACATTGATGTTTTTTTTTTTTTTCTATACAAAATCCGTTATTTCTCTATCTGTCAGTTGGAATATTTTTAAGACTGTTCAAAGCCAATTCGGCGTGTATTTGTGTACTAAATCTAATCTAATCGATTAACAGCTTAGTGTTTAGATGAGAGATTGAAAGAGCTTTAATAGTGTTGTATGAGAACTTTTAATTTTTAGTCTTTAATCGACTAGATGTGAATACCCTAAATCGTGAGTACCTTCAACATACTTACCTTGGTCTTCTACTTTTCATCTTCATGTTAGTCTCACGATCCCTACATCACTAAACTCTTATCTATTTCTTTGGTTTGCCTTATATTTGAGTTCGGCTTTTCGCCTACAATATATTATTTAATAAGTACATTTTGAATCTGTTGATTCGACATTGGCTAACTTGGACTGGCATTTATGATGAGTGAAGGAATGAATGAATTAATCAATATTAGCAGAAGAATAAAGGAAACCAAGTGAAAATGTTGTGCAGACAACAGACATAACTTGGTCTGCTAACTTTAGAAAAAGATAGCATACCAATATTAAATATAAAATGCTATTTTATAAAACTATTTTTATGCTTAATTTAAATATGTTTGATCTTGTCTAAATATAAAACAAAGGCTTGGCTCGGTCTGCTAACTTTATAACATAAAGTTAGCAAAGCAACATTTAAATACATATAAGGAAAATCATGCATAGTGTAAATTTTATTGACGGCATATATAATGTACATATATATATATATATATATATATATATATATATATATATATATATATATATATATATATATATATATATATATATATATATATATATATATATATATATATATATATATATATATATATATATATATATATATGAATCTGTTTGCATTATCCCCATTATTTGTTGTTGCATTATCCTCTTAGAATCATGCACGCTTGTGTGCAATGATTGTATACATATACATATATCTAATTTTGTGCTAAGCTGTTTCTGCCATTCAGACTTGATCACAAATTATTTAATTAGATCGCAAAATTAGCACATATTTTAGTTTACTCAACTTGGTCTGTTAACTTTAGTGCGGTAATGAAGCAGTCAGGACAATGATTCTTATGTACGAGTATATAGGTAGATGTGTTTGTTGCTAGGAATTATAAATAAAATAATAATACAAATAATAAATAACAACAGGTGGCAATTATCGAAATCAATGACTCGATAAACACAAGCTAAATATTAACTGCATAATGAATAGAGAAAACGACTCAGTTGTTCAAAAATTCGAACGATATCGCAGGCGAACGTTTTTCCGGATCTCTTGCCGACAAAAGTATTGCATCCGGATACGCAAACATTTTAAAGGCACATATTTTGTCGTTCAGTTTGTGCCAGCAAATCGTTCACTTGCGATATCGCGCAAATCTTCGCCTACGGAAGTATAGCACGAAGATCATTTGGCTCTCATTCTCAAAATGTTCCTATCATATAACATGTACGTATACACTAGAGGTCCGCATGAATGGCAAAAGAACCACGTTCAAATGAACAATGCTATATACTATACACTAATAAAAACAAAGCAAATAAAGACAAAATACCAGTTCTGTGGATCTCCTAGACAAAAAAGCCGTATACATCATCTCTCTCTCTTTGATGCATTTTCTTATAAATCCATTTATTCTTAGTTTTCGAAATTAAGCCTTACACATATTCTTAGAGCTAAAACTTAAAACTAAATGTGAATTATACACAGTAGTAGCAAAGCAGAAAGAAAATTTGTATCACGCATTGTTTAGGGAATAATAATAAATATATATTACGCTATATATTCACGCATATTTCTTTGCAGCGCAATCTCATGGACTTGAAATATCCAACCGTTTTACCACCGAATCCTCAACTTAAGGCACTTTTAGTTTTTCATAAAGCGGACCACATTTGCGAAACCCTGACAGCGGCATGCCATCGGCATCAGCTCGAGGTAACGCTTGTCAAGTCAAAGGAGGAAGCTCTGGAGACACTGCACAAATCATATTCGACAGCCGAGTGCTATCATATGATCATTGTAGATGCACGCTCCACGAAGAATCTAGATGCCGAATATATTACAAGGTGAGCTGTCCTTATACAAACGTCTCAAAAAGCTGTATGTAATCCGAAAATCGTAAACTGTACCACACAGAACAATACGTCATACACATGGCCATCACTTTACGACAATAATTGCAGTTTGTAAGAAAAGGTGCGTAACACAACTTTGCTTTTATCGTTAATATATACATATCATCATCGTATTAATTAATTAATTTATAAATATTGCATATACTTCATGTAGTTTCTTTGAGAAGGATGATGTGCTCATTGCTCTATTAGACGCTGGCGTTAATAGGGTAAGTACATTTTATTGTACATATTTCACTTACGATGATGGATAGTCCAGCTAAACTCTGTTAAAATTTTACAACAATAGTGCATAGCCGAAACGACCAATGTGACAATGTGCAGCGTGGAATTAAAACAAATACTGCACTCAATAATACGACCACACAATGTCATGTCCACACAGCAGGCGCTCTACACAGCATTGCATCGGCTCAAGGAGGTGGTTGTCATTACGGATGATGTATTGCGAATACAGTATGCCAACAAGGCGACAGAACGCTTGCTCAATATGCGTTTGGTAAGTGATCTCTGCTAATTGCATTACAATCTACTAATGCACTTTGCTATACACTACACTCTCTACATGCTAAACAGGACGAAATAATTAGTAAACCGCTTGCGGATATTTTCGTCTCGGATGTTGCAACAATTGCAGCACAGAGCAAGGGTCTCAAGGAGTTCGATGGCATACTGACGGTGCGACGTAAAAATCAAGAGGGCATACCGATGCATGTACGCGTTTTGCCCGTTGCATGCATTGGAAGGTAAAACTTAATATCAACTGATTTAATAGTGAATAACTACTATTATCATTATTATTATTATTATTTAGCTCGCCAACGCATCTTATCTTTAACTTTGATGCACCCGGTGGCCATGATTTTATTGCCACAATGCCACAGCCAAAGGAAGCATCGACTATAGCACCACGCGGCTCATTGCATTCCGTGCGCCGTTGCAGCTTTGATGTGCGTTCGATTGCATCGGATGGACTGCGGCGCACCAGTCTCGCTAAGCTGACATCATTACCGCTGGAGGCACCAATAACAAAAGTAGGAATCCATGTTTATTGTATGCCGCTGCTATTCCGCATAAATTCCAAGCTTTTTGTGCCTTCATACGGACAGTCATACAGACAGACAAACCGACTGCGAACTTAGACTAAAGTAAAGTAGTTAGCACCCCTAATCCGTCAACAGCACCAAACCAAACCAAACCCCCCAACAATCCACCTCCGTTATCGCCATCGCCATTGCCAACAACAACAAGAAGTCATCACTCACCAAAAACAGCAACGCCACTACTTACATCTAATGACTCAATTAATTATTATATAATATATTTGTTTTGAGGCTCATTGTTTTTGACGCCTTTGTATCACACAGCCACTCTCTAAAACACTAATGCTCGTTCTCTCTTTTTTCTCTTTTATTTTTGTTTTTTTTTTTAATTATAAATATATTTTTATTGTTACGTTCTACGTTGCGTTCACTTATGTTGTTCTTGGTTATAACAAAAACAAAACAAAAATGTATCTCAAACACGCACACTTGACTTGTTGAAAACGTTCCGTTCCGTTGCGTTGCGTTCCATTCGCTCGTTGCTTCGTTCGCATTCTTAAGATAATCAATTTACTATCACAAGTACAGGAGAACTGCTCGGCAGACGAGGCAAGGCTAATCGACAAGGTCTTGGAGTTTCTGAAACGCGAAGGACTCTACAGTCCACAAATGAAAGAGATACACACTGAGGATCCAATTGCTACCGATCTTATTGGCGCATTGCTAGCGGTAAGTCATGTATAGATACATACGATATATCAAGAGAGGCGGCGGAACATGTATGAGCAACAGGTGTTTCGCCGCCCCTGCATAGCAGTATATTGCTTAATCTCAAAAACATACTCTAATAAATTATTCTATGTAACACACATAATGTCACTTAGGGTCCCAGTGTGTACTCCTCCCGCCGCAGCTCTAATGACTCCATTATACGTACCGGTGGCAGTTCGACGCGCAACTCTACAGTTGTACCTGCTAAAATGAAGGTTAGTTGTATTCGTATATATCTAACTAATATGCCACAACAGAAATGCTTATTTTATAACCTCTTTATACATTTACAGGCAAATCCTGCCATTATGGAATTGCTCGAAGAATCTCTTAGTTGGGAGTTTGATATTTTCAAATTGGAGGAAATTACAGACTATCATCCGTTGCTCTATTTGGGCATGGAAGTATTCCGGCGCTTCGATGTGTTTTCCACGCTAAATATCGATGAGAATGTGTGCAAGGTACATTGTTAAATATGTAACTACGTATGAGTATATACAAAATACTCCTTGATTGCTGTTTGATTGACTGATTCATTCATCGCTAATGTTAGAGAGAGCTTATTTTTAAACAGTACTTTGCCATTGATATTGTGAAAATATACACGAAGGAGACGTTTTGCAATATTCGACCTCTAAAAAAGGGTTTACTAAAGCTACATGAGGAACATTATTTCATCCGTCTGTTTTTAAACTCAAATAATTGAACACGTGTTTCGGCGATTTTAGAAAATTTCATCACTCAATGTGGTCGAAAGGAAATGTGGGGTATTATTTTTTTATCGTACTTTTTTTAAACTAGGTTGGTTTAATCTACGCAACCAATAATTAAAAAAGTGATTTGTCAATTTTAGAAAATTCCACCTTCAAGGGGAAAATGAGCATGAAAGTTTATGTGGGGCAAATTCACTTTTGCAATCGATCGTCTTCAAATTCGATTTGTTCATTCTACGCAACCAATAACACAGGTCTACAAATACCGAGGTCATGTCCGTTGTTGGAAAGCTGAGGGTCATTTCCGTAGTAATTTGCTGTGTAGAATCCGAATCCGGGGTCATGATTTTGAGATATTTGAGGTTATGTACCCGAATGACGTCGAAGGGATATATTTCGTAACTTCGAATAACTTTGCGAAAAAAATCGTAATTGATCTCTTGAACTCTTAAATTAAAGGGTAGAAGTGGTACTAAATGGTGGAACTGGAGAGACAGACCACAACCTGGACCCTGTAAATAACCTTACGTAACGTCAAATATCTCAAAATCCTAACGTGATGGACCAAATCTGACCCCGGCTTCGGATTCTACGCAGCAATTTACTTCGGAAATGACAACTAAACCGTGTTGACCTGTGTAATTAAACACATTTTTTTTTTTTGTTACTGCAAAATGTGTACCTCCGGGCAATGCCGGGAATCGCTGCTAGTTGAATAAATAAATATATTGTTTACTTAATTGTATAAAACATTATTATTTATTTTCAAGGCATGGTTGGCGGTTATCGAAGCGCATTATCACAAGAGTAACACATATCACAATAGCACACACGCCGCGGATGTCATGCAGGTAAACTTGGCTAGTTTAACCAACTAGTGTCCGCCAGTATTAAATGGTTTTATTATTCACACAGGCTGCCGGTGCATTCCTTTCGCAATTGGCCTCCAAAAGTATGGTCCTGGATCGCATGGATGAGGCAACTGTGCTAATTGCAGCAGCGGCACATGATGTCGACCATCCTGGACGCTCGTCAGCGTTTCTCTGCAACTCGGGCAATCCGCTGGCTATTCTGTACAATGATCTGTGTGTGCTGGAGTCGCATCATGCTTCGATTACATTTAAGCTAACATTGGGTGCGTTTTGCCTGTAAATCGTATTTTCTACTAAAGCACTCTTTATTTATTTATTTAATTTTTTTTTTGCATATTACAGCCGACGATAAGATCAATATTTTCAAAAATTTAGACAAGGATGCCTATAAATCAGCGCGTAGCACCATCGTTGACATGATACTGGCCACCGAAATGAGTCGTCACTTTGAACATTTGGCTAAGTTTGTCAGCGTCTTTAGTACGGACGTTGAATCGCGTGAAGTGAGTTGCAGCCTAGTCATCACTTTTTATTGAAATTTATTTATCAAAATTTTTACATTTTAAAGATTCCACCGACAGAAGATGACAACCCATTGCTAATACGTCGCATGCTTGTCAAGGTAGCTGATGTCAGCAACCCGGCACGTCCCATGTCCTACTGCCTTGAATGGGCGCGACGCATTGCCGAGGAATATTTCATGCAAACGGATGAGGAAAAGGCAAAGCATATGCCAATTGTCATGCCAATGTTTGATCGTGCAACATGCAGCGTACCGAAAAGTCAAATCGGTTTTATCGAATACATTATACAGGATATGTTGCACGCGTGGGAAGGTGAGTCTACGACAGCATCGTTGAGCACATCTTACTTATTGCATTGATATGATTTCTTACAGGTTTTCTCGATATGCCGCAGATAATCACCTACATGCAGATAAACTACTCGCAATGGAAGAAGTATCAAGCCGAAGGCGTTTTTACATTGGCAGATATTAAAGCCAAACAGATTGCACTGAATGCCGGCAAGAAGACGTCGAGTAGCAAATAGCAAAAGGCAATGAAGCGACTGTTCTCGGGATTGCTCAAACCGCCGCCAAGCCAGTCTACGCCGCATGTGTGCGCCATTAATGAAACGGAAATCGAAATGGATGCTCTTGCTGAAGCGGAAACAGAAACGGAAACGGAAACGGAAGTGGAAGTGGAAGTTGAACTAAATACGGAGTACTAACGCCCGAGCGCTGAGCGCCATATTAACTACTAGTGATGCTACGAGTGTCTAACAGCGCTACTTAGCTACATATATAGTCACAGACGCGCTCCTCTCAAACATATCTCACACAAATGGGAACTTTTCTATGTCTGAACAACGGTTTTCTAGTACTACTATTACAACTATTACAACTACTAAATACTATTACTTTTATAACTGCTACAAGGAAAAAACTTTTATTGGGCTGGTCTCAAAATTTTTTCTACTATTTACTATCACTCTAAATGCATATGTATATATATGTATTTGTTAAAGCGTCTACGACAAAGTTTGTGGCTATAGTCAAATCAAAGTCCAACATTCGGACAATTTTCGTTTAATGCAATATTAAAAACAAAAACATTGTTTGTCTGTTTGTTTGTTTGTACGTGTGTGAACGTGTATTTTTAGCATAGTAAGAAATCACAAAAGTCTTACTGTTGTGCTCTACGAAGGACAATCTCTACAAATAATCAATCACAAATTTGCTATACATACTATTTGTTTTTTTTTTTTTTTGTTAATTTAATAATTACAATCAGATCAGAAAAGCGCATTATTAACTGCGGCTAGTCCAATTCACACTTAACCACATACCTACGAACGACGAGTATAATAAAGATAAAAATAAAAAATTAAATGGTGCTTTCTTACCCTCATTGCATGGAGTACAGAAAGTGCATTCGAAAGAAAGAAGAAACTGTGTGCTATAATTAACAAGAGACATTGAACCAAGGCAACATACAATAATACTATAGGTACAAGTGTAAATTGCATAATTTATTTGTCGTCATCATCAAAATCCTAGCATTTAAGTGTAGCTCTATTTTTATTGATTGTTGTTGAACTGTGTAAGTTATTAAATATTTAAACAAACATACATGCGTGCATACATACACATACCTACAATAAAAACGCATTCGTCAAAAAATTTGAATCATTTTGAGTGTTATAAATTTATCATTGTACCATGAATTGTACACCTTTTGCTCCTTGCAGGTTAAGGATTATATGTGTTAAGCGAAATTAGTCAAATTTATTATTGTAAAATATATATATACATATACATACATACAATTTAATTTCAAATAAAATTATATATTGTAAAAACAAAACAAACAAAAATCAAAAAAAAAAAAAAATTATTTCTAAACAATTATTTCGATTGAAATTATGTCTTGGAATCTTTGAATTCTCCATTCATTGTCTGAGATACTTGTAGGGAGGCAGGCACCCTGTGTATCTTCAGTTATACAACACAGTGCTACGGTTTTCCAATCAGAATCAAGTGTTCGATAGTGATTTCGTTAAAAAGATACGTTTGAATTTACCAGAACTTCAGCGTCGTATGAATTGTATAGTACCAATTCCAAGTGAATTCAAATCGCGCAATTTTTCTGAAAGTGAAATACGTACCCATTTTAATGAAATTACTTTTTCATTTATAAATTTCTTTGTTTAAAGCTGGCAAATCGAATATTTTAAACATACAAGACCACTTCCAAAAATATACAATACTACTATAATAATGTGTTGAAATAAATGTTACAATAATGTTACTATCAGCAAAGTTTTTTTTTTTTCTTAAATTTACGATAAATCTGAATAATTGTTTTTCCAAAAATATAATTTCGTTTTTTCTAAAATGTAAAACAAAACAACATTTTTAAATCTTGAGACGTTTTCTAAATATTGTGGCTTATTGGTAATTTGTAAAAATTAAATATTTGGTTTCTAAATAAAATTCTAAAAATATACTGTAGTTCTTCATTTGTTATGCTATTCATACATAGTTTGAGATTTTGTATACTATTTATACATAGTGTGAGAGTAGTACGAGTATTATCAGTTAGTCCCAACGTTTGTAAAGCATTGAAGAAGTCAAGAGACTCCATAAAGTAAGTACACATATACAAATAATCATGTCCGCCTGTCCCATCATCTGTCTGGATTTGTTTATATCAATCTATACAGATAAATAAAATTGGAGTGTCTGTTTGTAATATTAAAATAACCGCTTTTTACTAAATGCATATGGGTGTATACACGGTCTGTCTGGCTATCTGTTTGTTCCGGCTAATCTCTGAAACGGCTGGACCGATTTTGACCGGACTTTCACTGGCAAATAGCTGATGTAATAAGGAGTAACTTATTGTACTTTTATTTTAAAAATTTTTTATATTTTTATTAATTTCTAATTTTTATATAAAGAGTGTTTTTTAATAGCCGTGTGGTTTTCAAGAAGAAATAAAACGCATATAATTTAATGTTGTGGCCAAGAATTTAGCTTTATTATAAAGATAAGGTTTGCCATTGTTTTAAAAATGATTTCGGGCATGTGGGCGCGGCTGGCTCGAATAAATTCCAGCCGAGAGGCCCAATTTTCTACCACTTTTTGCAGCAATTGGGGCCGTATGTCAGCAATAACGCGCAGGCGTTAATCGTCTCGGGCTTATCTGCGTAGACTAGCGACTTCACATAACCCCACAAAAAATAGTCCAGCGGTGTTAAATCGCTCGATCTTGGAGGCCACGCCACAGGCCCACGACGCGAGATAATGCGCTCACCAAAAGTTTCCTTCAATAAATTCATTGTTTCGTTGTTCCCAGATTGTAAACCACACGTCTAAAAAAAACACCCTATATATGTATATATATCGAAATGGATGCTCTTGCTGAAGCGGAAACAGAAACGGAAACGGAAACGGAAGTGGAAGTGGAAGTTGAACTAAATACGGAGTACTAACGCCCGAGCGCTGAGCGCCATATTAACTACTAGTGATGCTACGAGTGTCTAACAGCGCTACTTAGCTACATATATAGTCACAGACGCGCTCCTCTCAAACATATCTCACACAAATGGGAACTTTTCTATGTCTGAACAACGGTTTTCTAGTACTACTATTACAACTATTACAACTACTAAATACTATTACTTTTATAACTGCTACAAGGAAAAAACTTTTATTGGGCTGGTCTCAAAATTTTTTCTACTATTTACTATCACTCTAAATGCATATGTATATATATATGTATTTGTTAAAGCGTCTACGACAAAGTTTGTGGCTATAGTCAAATCAAAGTCCAACATTCGGACAATTTTCGTTTAATGCAATATTAAAAACAAAAACATTGTTTGTCTGTTTGTTTGTTTGTACGTGTGTGAACGTGTATTTTTAGCATAGTAAGAAATCACAAAAGTCTTACTGTTGTGCTCTACGAAGGACAATCTCTACAAATAATCAATCACAAATTTGCTATACATACTATTTGTTTTTTTTTTTTTGTTAATTTAATAATTACAATCAGATCAGAAAAGCGCATTATTAACTGCGGCTAGTCCAATTCACACTTAACCACATACCTACGAACGACGAGTATAATAAAGATAAAAATAAAAAATTAAATGGTGCTTTCTTACCCTCATTGCATGGAGTACAGAAAGTGCATTCGAAAGAAAGAAGAAACTGTGTGCTATAATTAACAAGAGACATTGAACCAAGGCAACATACAATAATACTATAGGTACAAGTGTAAATTGCATAATTTATTTGTCGTCATCATCAAAATCCTAGCATTTAAGTGTAGCTCTATTTTTATTGATTGTTGTTGAACTGTGTAAGTTATTAAATATTTAAACAAACATACATGCGTGCATACATACACATACCTACAATAAAAACGCATTCGTCAAAAAATTTGAATCATTTTGAGTGTTATAAATTTATCATTGTACCATGAATTGTACACCTTTTGCTCCTTGCAGGTTAAGGATTATATGTGTTAAGCGAAATTAGTCAAATTTATTATTGTAAAATATATAGATATATATATATATATATATATACATACATACAATTTAATTTCAAATAAAATTATATATTGTAAAAACAAAACAAACAAAAATCAAAAAAAAAACAAAAATTATTTCTAAACAATTATTTCGATTGAAATTATGTCTTGGAATCTTTGAATTCTCCATTCATTGTCTGAGATACTTGTAGGGAGGCAGGCACCCTGTGTATCTTCAGTTATACAACACAGTGCTACGGTTTTCCAATCAGAATCAAGTGTTCGATAGTGATTTCGTTAAAAAGATACGTTTGAATTTACCAGAACTTCAGCGTCGTATGAATTGTATAGTACCAATTCCAAGTGAATTCAAATCGCGCAATTTTTCTGAAAGTGAAATACGTACCCATTTTAATGAAATTACTTTTTCATTTATAAATTTCTTTGTTTAAAGCTGATTTGCCAGCATATTTTAAACATACAAGACCACTTCCAAAAATATACAATACTACTATAATAATGTGTTGAAATAAATGTTACAATAATGTTACTATCAGCAAAGTTTTTTTTTTTTCTTAAATTTACGATAAATCTGAATAATTGTTTTTCCAAAAATATAATTTCGTTTTTTCTAAAATGTAAAACAAAACAACATTTTTAAATCTTGAGACGTTTTCTAAATATTGTGGCTTATTGGTAATTTGTAAAAATTAAATATTTGGTTTCTAAATAAAATTCTAAAAATATACTGTAGTTCTTCATTTGTTATGCTATTCATACATAGTTTGAGATTTTGTATACTATTTATACATAGTGTGAGAGTAGTACGAGTATTATCAGTTAGTCCCAACGTTTGTAAAGCATTGAAGAAGTCAAGAGACTCCATAAAGTAAGTACACATATACAAATAAACATGTCCGCCTGTCCCATCATCTGTCTGGATAGTTTATATCAATCTATACAGATAAATAAAATTGGAGTGTCTGTTTGTAATATTAAAATAACCGCTTTTTACTAAATGCATATGGGTGTATACACGGTCTGTCTGGCTATCTGTTTGTTTCGGCTAATCTCTGAAACGGCTGGACCGATTTTGACCGGACTTTCACTGGCAAATAGCTGATGTAATAAGGAGTAACTTATTGTACTTTTATTTTAAAAATTTTTTATATTTTTATTAATTTCTAATTTTTATATAAAGAGTGTTTTTTAATAGCCGTGTGGTTTTCAAGAAGAAATAAAACGCATATAATTTAATGTTGTGGCCAAGAATTTAGCTTTATTATAAAGATAAGGTTTGCCATTGTTTTAAAAATGATTTCGGGCATGTGGGCGCGGCTGGCTCGAATAAATTCCAGCCGAGAGGCCCAATTTTCTACCACTTTTTGCAGCAATTGGGGCCGTATGTCAGCAATAACGCGCAGGCGTTAATCGTCTCGGGCTTATCTGCGTAGACTAGCGACTTCACATAACCCCACAAAAAATAGTCCAGCGGTGTTAAATCGCACGATCTTGGAGGCCACGCCACAGGCCCACGACGCGAGATAATGCGCTCACCAAAAGTTTCCTTCAATAAATTCATTGTTTCGTTGTTCCCAGATTGTAAACCACACGTCTAAAAAAAACACCCTATATATGTATATATATGCATGTACATATGTGTATATTCTACAAAGCTCGTTTGCTACTGACTAAGCTGCATTGTCTCTCTCTCTCTCTCTCTCTCTCTCTCTCTCTCTCTTCTTTGGCGTTGCCGGCATCTAACACAATAACAACAACAGCTACAGAAACAGCAGCCACAAGTACAACAACAACAAGAACGTATAGACGATAGAGTACAGCAACAACAACAAAAACAACAACAAAAAGATCGTATATGACGATAGAGTAGTGTGGACGTACGAACCATAGCACAAAGAGAAGAACGCGTTTTATCTCTTTCTCTCGCAGCATGGTCGCGTACAACGTCGCGGGGCTCATCTAGTTTTTAATATATTCGTTTAAAAACCGTTAAAGAAGCTTAGTTTTGTTTTAAGTACACATATCAACATGGCACGCTCACTTTAAGGGATAGCTCCCACATAAACTTTTCCGCTAATATTACCAAAAAACGTCGAATTTTTTACAAAAGGTTGCTCCCCTCCTGCCGCCGGCATGAGAGGAGACGGCTTCTCTCCCCCGTCCAATGACAGGCAAACAGTTAAACCTTTCTCAAGACGGATTTATAAGAGAAAGAACAATGAAAATTCACCAAAAACACTTTGACTACTTACAGCGATGGCTGGGATTTAGATGAAGCTGATCCAATGGGCTCTAAAAATATTACAACAATCGTAAACCAACAGTTATTGACAGCAAACAACAACGATCAACAAGCCTTCGTACTGTAGAGAGCAATCCTGACATTCATAACCGATTCGCAGAGCTAATGGCCCAAATTGATTCAGAACCTGATGATGAGACTGAAAATAAAATGAACATTGACTGCATTGATGAGGAGGAACATGTAACCTCTCCAGCCAGTCAGGCGAATCAGGTAATGCCTAAAAAAGTTTTGGTACCTAAAGCACCCCGATTTTTATTCCTGATGTGACTGACATCAATTCGCTCATTAAAGAGATTACCTCAATAATTGGGGATACTTTTGATTACAAAAGTAATGAAGATGACGGCCATGTCAGAATCGATACTTATAACAAAGCGGACTACAATTCCTTAAAAAAAACATTTTTCGAACTCCAACAAAAGATATACCACGTTTCAACCCAAAGATCCCATTCCACTGATCCCATTGACATTTCCGAGCATTTAGAAGCCAAGGCTCATAAAACACGAAACGTTACAGTTGTTAAAAGCAGAGTAACAAAAAAGCCTTTACCACTTTTCGTTGTAAATTTGGAGCTAGCTCCTAACAATCTGGTTGCTTACAAGATTAATCGGCTATGTTATGCAGTTGTACAGATTGAAGCAAAAAATAAATTTAATGATGTAGTTCAGTGTCACTGTTGCCAATGCTTTGGTCATACAAAACGATACTGTAATTTGACTTACAGTTGCGTAAAATGTGGCAAGGATCATGACTCTTCTGTGTGTACAAAAACTAAGGAAACGGCTCCATTCTGCTGTAACTGTGAAGAAAATCATACGGCCTCATACTTAGAAGCCAAAAAACGCCGTCAACAAAAAGCAAATTCTGTTCCTCATGGTCACTCACAACAACATATAAATGTATCTTCGTATACTAAACCAAACTTATCCCATGCCAATACTCTAAGAGGCAAGTCAGAGAAAGCTGCGGAACTCCAGATTACCGAACAATATCAAAACGACATATTGCAATCATTAAAAGCCCAGATGACTAGTATGATGCAGGTCATCTATATATATAAAAATGGAAGTATGTACATATGTATGTATGTGTATGTATGTTCCCTATAGACTCCGAAACCGCTCAACCGATTTTGATCAAATTTTGTGTCATTATTCAAAATAGTCCCGTGGGTGATCCTGAAAAGTTTCGTGGCGATTGAATAAACAGATTTTTCTAATTTGAATAGAATTGGAGGTAGAGTAAAGGAGCATGTGGAAGGAGGGGAAGGAGTGGCAGGGGGAAGGAGTGGTAGGGGGAAGGAGTGGCAGGGGAAAGGGTTGTGCCGCGTACAACGTCGCGAAAGCTGCTCTCCCAGATGATGACCATGATCCAGCTCATCACACAATTATGCATATAAGATTGTTATAAAACACTTTGTAATAAGCAAACTGTAAATTCCCTAGCCAATGATATTGTTAAAAAAATTGATTTGAATAACCTTAGTTAGTTCTGCTTTTAGACTGGAGTCCTAGCGTAGCGGTTACTGGTCATCGTTAAGTCGTACTTAGGCAAACAATGCGATTGCTTATTCTGGACCAGTACTTTGAGATCAACTCTAAAAAGTATTTTTAGTATATGAATATATTATAAGTATATGAACGCTAAAGCTGGTAAGCAGGCTTCATGTCTATTTATTATACAAAATAAGCGTTTATAGCAAATTTGAAGTTGATTGCTAGGATAATTAAAACAAAATTCTTGCACAAACGGACAGTGACTTTGTACAAAATTCGAAAAGTGGGCAGTGGGTTTGATGGTAGCTTGTCCTAAAAGTTGGCATGGCATTCTAATTGTGAAATATGTTCAGCCTAGAAACTTATGAAGTATCCATACAGATCGATATCTGAAAAACTGAGGAACTAGTTTTGATTTATACAGACAGGGGACAGACAGATAGACAAACAGAAAAACAGACAGACGGACATGGCTTATTCGATTCGTCTCGTCGAATTGATCAAGAATATTTATACTTTATGGAATCTCTGATGCTTCGTTTAATGTCCAAGAAGCGTACCGAAACCGAATACCGAAATAAATTGGAACCGGTAGAGAACTTTATACTGAAACAAACGATTCGGTACGTACCAAAACAGAAACGTTTTGGTACGTTCCCTGAAAGGAACAATAACAACTACATTTTTGTGCATATTGAAAATAGCTACGGAGACAATTTTTTCGAGTTCAGCTACGAACACCTCATCAGTCCGCTGGCTATGAGATGCAAATTTTTGTTACGTTGCCTTTATGTGTATACTTACATCAATCGTGACAAAGGAATTCCAACTGTTGGCATATTGCTTTTAAATTTGCTGTATACTATAGGAGCTATCGGTATACGAACTATTAAAAGGCTTACCTCATAGAGCGTACATTTGTTTTATTGTTAGTTTTGTTAGTTTTATGTAAATTATAAGTTAGATGACTGCTTAATTATTCCGCTTATTTATTTTATTACAACGAGTTGCACTTTTCGATGCAGTAACGCATTTAACTTAAACGAAGAGATGGGCCCAATGTCAATCGAGCCCAGATTGTCAAGAGCAGATATTTTGTCTCTCAGCGTTTATTGTAAGCCAATGTGAATTGTTCGTATTAATTTATTGTTCAAATATATGGCTACAAACTTTGAGCTCTCAATCAAGAGAAAAAAGCCAAGAAAAATCATAAAAATAAACAAAAAATCGAACCCAAAAAGAAATACCGAAATAAAAACTTTCATTTTTATAATGGGAACGCGTTCGTTTCGAAGTATTGAAATGAGTTTCGAGCTGAGATCAATACGATTGCGACTATGTATTTCAATTTATGTAATGCTTCTGCGTCTTCGATTAAAAAATATAATGTGCGATGATAACGAGTTTCTGTGTGAGATACTGGCTGAATACACTCGCACCGAACGGCGACCGTTGAACTATATTTGTGCTCATTTCACAGACAGCTGCAGCCGCGTCTAGAAGTCGCACTGCTGCAAGAGATTTAAAGTTTCGAAAACAAATTGTTTATTTGTTGCTATATAATAGACGACGCCCAAAGTGGCAGAATACTTATCATCAATTGCAACGCACACACGCCACACACACCACGCACTATGCCGCATTCAAGTTTCTATGCAGAAAGTGTGCCATATGAGCACGTAAAGAAGCTAGATATCTCTGGCGACGGTTACTCCACCATCTATGCCGCCTCCAAGCCACCAGTGCCGGTTGTAGGCGATTGGCAGATGCGCTACTGCTCACTGGCGGATACATTTCAACCGATACTCGATCGTGTGCACAACTTTGAGGTACGCGAGGATGATGTTTGGATTGTGACAAGTACAAAGTGCGGCACCACCTGGATGCAGGAGTTGGCATGGCTAGTGCTTAATAATTTTGATTTTAAACAGGCGCAGCAGACGGATTTAACCATACGCTCACCATTTCTAGAGTAAGTAACTAAAAAATAGGCTATTTTGATGTTACTAGGAGTTTATACAAATTCAACTTCATACAGATTCAATGGCATTGTATCCAATGTACCACACGATACCATAGATGCCGCAAATCAATTGCCTTCACCGCGTCTAATCAAATCACATCTGCCCGCTTGGCTGTTGCCGCGTCAGGTATGGACTAAGAAACCGAAGATTATCTATGTCTATCGCAATCCAAAAGATGCTGCAATCTCTTACTTTCACCATTGGCGCGGCATGGTCGGTTATGCGGGCACTAAACAAGAATTCATGCAATCCTATATCGAAGGCGTAGTCAACTTTAATCCATTCTGGCCACATGTGCTGGACTTCTGGCAGCTGCGTCACGAGCCGCATATCTTCTTCACCAGCTACGAACGCATGAAATCCGATCTCGCTGGTGTGGTAAATGATGTCTGTAGTTTTTTACAACAGTCAAAAATGCCGCAAGATCGGCTGCCACAATTGTTAGATCATTTGTCGTTCGATAAGATGAAGAATAATCCGGCTTGCAATCACATCAAAGAGTTTGAAAGCATGAAAGCTGCTGCTGGCCGGGAAGTGGAGGAGTTCAGGTGAGGCTGCATGTTCTAAGGCTGTATCTCAAAACTAATAACTTATATTAAATGCAGATTTGTGCGTCGCGGTGTAGTGGGCAGCCACAAGGATGAATTGCCCGCTTCTATTATACAGGAGTTCGATGAATGGTCCGAGGATAATCTAAAGTCTTTTGGTTTAAACATGGATGACTTTGTCAAATACTCAAAATATTAGTAAATTTTATAGTTTAAGTTATATTAGGAGATATATATGTGTATATTTTCATGTGCATAGCTAAAGAGCGCGGTTGCTGTTTGAAATCTGATGGTTAAGACGGTACGGTTTAAAATGCCATCCGTATTCTCCATGTTGCAGTCTGTCTACAAATAGCTATCTACATATATAAGAAGTAAGAAACTTGGAGTTTTACGACTTCGAAATACTCTGCACCCTAGCTTATGTAAAATTACATATTTGTAAAACTATACAAAAAAAAAAAAATGATGTTTCATATTTTTCTTAAAGAGAACCCTGACAACAACTTTTTTTTACACAAAGGATGTTTAGCCACGGAGATAATTGTTTCGTACTCAGCTACAAGTTCTCATTACATTAGCAAGGGTGCAATGTGGTTGCATTATTATATAAAAACAAGAGAAAACGTTAACTTCGGTGGTACCGACGTTTTAATATCATTCGCTGTGAATTTAGGTAGGTATTTGTAAGATCTAACAACCTAAACGTGGGTTGCAAGTTTGTAGGAGCTTAGCCCAAAGTGGGCGTGACAAGCTCATTGATAATTATGCGAAGTGTCCGACATGTTGATTTTGCCTGAACTGATAAAATTTTTCATTAAAAGTCGCAAAAGTGGGTGGTGGGTTTGCATGGGGTTGCCCCTAAAATGGAAAAATCACATCTATTTGAGACGTTTGTTCATAAGAAGCTGCTATATTAAGTTATACTATATTATAGTTTTCACACATAATTAAAAAATTGGGCGGTAAGTTTCTATGGAGGCCACCCCTAAAAGTGGCACGGTGACACGCCCCTTGATATTTTTGTGAAGCATCCTTCCATTAAAAGCCGTTATGTCAAATTTCACGTTGATATTGTCTGCAATAAAAATGTTTTCCATACAAAATAGCAATAGTGGGTGTGTGGTTTGTATGGGGCTAACTCCAAAAGTGAAGGATGACACCCGTTGATGTATGTATATGTGAACAGTCGCTTCATAAGCAGCATCCATGTCAATTTTTAAGGTGGTATTGGCAGCAATAAAAAATATTTTCATACAAAAAGTCGAAAGTGGGGGGCGGTGGTTAGTATGGGGGCTATCCTAAAAAGTGGGCGTGGCATGACAATTTTGTTACTCCATTAAACTTTCTGTCTATTATATACACATCTGTCTATTATTGCCCAAACTTAACATACGCTTGACCCTCCAGGGCACTGTATAAAAACGAGATTTTGTATAATTGTTTGATTTTGATACAAATTTTGGAATATTATTGGAAGACAGATGAATGTTATATGCTATTTTAGGACCCAAACAGTGAGCAAAGTAAAATCGATAAATCTTGGGAAATATTGAAACTAGGATGATGGTATTACAACTAGGAACGGTCCTGGGAGAAATAAGTTCAAATGGAAAGATGAACGTTCCAACGCCTATATACTACTCAAGCGCATATCGTGTTCGGCTGTATAGATATATGTAGATTTGCTACATAGATATACATAAGTAATTGAACTGTAAATGACTTGAGATAATAGCGTTGATGCAAATTTAATACATTTAAGCACCACGACATTGTCTACATGTGCATCATTGAATTCCTCATCCACATTAGAAAAAGTATTTATAGGTTATATTATAAGAATTTTATTTTATGTCGTTATAAAAATGTAATATTAAATCAACGATTAATGCATGTAAACACTTTTGTTTTTGTAATAATATTTGTGTGTATATGTGACTAATTGTATTCACTTAAGCAGTTGTGGTCTCAATTTTCCTGGCATTATCCTCTTTCGAGGATGGGCCAGTCTGTGTGATTTGTACTACACGCTCCGTTGGAGGTGGCGGCAATTTTGGTTTCATGGGCGCAGAAATTGTCAGCAGTCCATCAGAAGAGAGCGAAGATGTGACGCTATCGGGATTGATATCATCTATAAATATATGTTTATCGTATGTTATTAATTTTAATACATACTTATAAAAATTATGTCTAAATTTTATGCTTACTGGGCAGTAAATAACGTCTGGAAAACTGTCTGGCTATATAACCATGCTCATCCTGTTTCTCCTCGTGTTTACCCTCGACAATAACAAATTTGTCCGCAACTTTAACCGTTATCTCATTTGGCGAAAACTGCTGCACATCCAGTATAACCTCAAATTTCTCGCTATCAATGTTCAGCGTCGAGCCGGATTCCTGCTTTTGCAAACTGTTTGCTGAGCGTTGCCATGGTCGCAGATAGCCCGAGCGCAGCATTGTGGGACGTGAATTCCAGACGGACGAGAGCAAGTCATCGCGCCTCAAACCGGTGCCGAAATGTTGATCCAATAGACGTGAATTGCGCATTGGAAAATCCAACTCATCCCACCAGTCACGGAACATTAGGGGCACAACGGACATCTATATATGTAGCGACAGAGAAGAGAAGAGCAAAGAAAGCACGCTGAAGTAATTTCCAGATGCTAAATGTCACGGTGTAGTTACTTATTAAATGTTATTAAATATTTTCACTTTCTTTTTTTAGTAAATTCTTTTTTGTGAAAATCACTTTTAGCAACTTTATTTTTTATTCAAGTTAATGCACACCTTCTTTTTTTCTGTTGTAATAAAATTTATTTCTTATTTCAAGAGCTTTTGCTCTATTCAGTCTTTACAGTTTCGCGTTTGTTCAGTTTTTGGCTACGATTTGAAAATGTTCAGCAATTTTATATTTGAAAATGTTTGTGTTTTTACTTTTGTTTATGCTAAAAATATGAAAATGTATTTAAAGGCTATTTTTAGCGAAGCGGCGTAAGTCACTCACACACCATCGAATTGGCCTCTATGTATAGGCATCCACATCATCATCTTCATCATCAGCAACAGCAGCGTTAGCCGCACACATTAGAACGCAGATCATGAGGTTAAGTACAGGTGGGGGCGTTGGTATATGAAATTATTTGCATTAGAATCATACATACGACTATATACATATATTGGATACATTGGAACAACGCGCTGCAGATGTACCTACAATATACATATAATTGGTGTCTCAGATGCTCGAATTTATTGCTGCAATATACATATATATGTATATAGATACTGGACTACGCAAATAGGTTGGATGTTTTTATATATTTTTGAGAAGCGCATTCTTTTGTACAGCTATGTATCTCAAAATTGTATCTGAAAAATGCGTATTCCTGCATCAATTTATTTTTATATTTTAAATGTTCCAGAAGTTAGTGAAATGAGCATGTTACAAAATTCTCAAAGTCCCACGCAGTATTTTATATTTCACATTTTGATACACAATTTGAAAAATATTTATTATTTTGCTAGCTATAAATCAAATGAGTAACATTTTCGAAGAGACGAGAACAAACAACGACGTCATCAAACGCAGTGACTCGGCAGACTTTGTTATAAACAAATATTTTGTTTATTTGTTTATGTGTATATTTTTATTTTGGGCAAAACTGTCAACTTAAATATTAATTTTTCATTTATGTACAGTAATAGCACTATTATTAGGGATAGATTCAGGTGAACATTTTTGAAATCATTACAGTTGCACAGTAGTATGCTATGCAACGCATTTCCTTACTATTATTAAAATGTTTTGTATTTTTTATGCAAGGAAACTTCTACAATTTTTGTAAATTGTATTGTCACAAATTGTTACAATAAAATTCTCTCCAGAAAATGTTACTAGATATCGATTTGGTGGCACATTTGGCTATCACGCTTGGATACTATGATTGGATAAATGTTTATTTAAAGAAAACAGATGGTGCTGTCAGAATTCTGCTTTGTAACGCCAATTTCTGGAGAGGAGATAGTCAGAATCATTGGCCTCCCGCAACAGAATATGGGCTCCTTACAAAGATATTGAGTACTGAGGTAGTCAAAAGATTTATATATATTTTCTAGTACGAACCATTCCTGATTGCAGCGCATATTCCTATTGGAACATGTATGTATATCCCACTTTATCCTTCCCAGTATTGATCAAGTCACATTTCTTCACTATAATTCTTTGCGACTATTTCCATACTACAGGAAAAAGCAATCAGTTAATGGAATGCCATTTTCTGGAGAGGATTGGCTAGAACTGCTACAAGAAACAATCGGAGAGAATCAGTAATAGTCCCAATTAATGAGCTCCCGTAACAGAAACAAGTGTTCCTCACAAAAATCTTGTGAATAGAGGCCAGGTAGTCATCGGTTTTGTATATATTCCATTCCATATTCCGATTCCAAAAATCCATTAGTCCAACTAGCATTAATCAAATCACATATATTCACGACGAATCTTTGGAACTTAAACAATACTGGAGGAAGCCGCAACGAATTGCTGAAAAAGTTGTGTTAAGATGTCATTTTCTAGAAAGGATTGGCTATAAAAAAAATCAAATTTGGGCTATTGTGTGAAAAACTCATTTATTACAGATGATATTTGGAGTACCCCATTTAGAAGTTACCCCAGACAGAAGTTATGGTTTCTGCAACTAAAAAAGTAAAAATAAGCCACTGTGCGATGATTCTTATTAAAAGTTCATAACTGTATTTATGTATACTTAGCAATTTTGTCTGTATGTACTATTTTTATACCTTGCAGACGTAGTGTGAATAGTATGCTAGTTTTGTCATTGACTTTGTAACGCAATAAAGGAAGCATAAAAAATAAATATCGAGTTGAAATTTGGTATGAAGACATATACAGTAATTACCATGCCACGTCCACTGTAAGATACTCGTATAGCCCCCATACCAATCCAACGTTGATTATGCGTTTTTTTGTTTCAAGTAAAAGTTTCTTCTATATTGAACTAACCACTTAAAATACAGAATGAAGGTTTCCAAATAATCACTATAGCATTTAAAGACTTAACAGTCAAATTTTAAATGCATATGAAGAGTATGAAAACTTTGGTTCTACCGAAATTAATGTTTTCTATTCTTATTATAAAATTTATTGTAAGTTTGAAAAATATAAAATTTATCTAAATATGTACTCTATTTAATGTGATTACTAGCTGCTGCTGACTAATGCAAATTAAATGCGCAATTTCTAGCTAATTATAGAAAACATAAAATTCATTAGGCCATAGTGTTTGAGGGTAGCGTGTAGCGCTACAGAAGTAGCCAACGAGGGCGGTCGGACATTTAAAATGACGCAGCGCAGGATATGCAACTATACAAACACTAACGCACTTAGCGAGTCACGTGTCGAACACCCCGTACAGTACTGTGCCCCATGTTGAACCGAACAAATGCAGGCAGTGGCCATACTTCGATAGTTCACTAGCGCAAGGAAGTGAAAGGATGCAAAAGGTTTTTTCCAACGTTGTTGAAATGTTTAAAAATAAATAGTTGTAATAGCTTTTTAATTGAATTTTTTTCGAGTGCTTCTAGACTTTGTGCCTGTCATCGCTGGCGATGCTTTTGCTTCTGGGTCTGGATGCTGTGAATGGGCGACTGACGAAACGCAGCTATTCGGATCAGAGTGTGCACGGCTATATGACAGAGGTGGGTGTGCATTCGCTTTGAAGTTCATATGGCTACATCATTTTGTGTTTAATAATCTGATTGCAGCGTACCTGCTGGTGGAATGAAGCTTGCAAGGAAGAATTTCAGGGCCTTTTCCGGTGCAAATGCCCACTAAACTCCTACTGCCGGTAAGCACTGCCACCGCCAACGCAAGAGATGCAATCAAACTCATAATCATATTTTAACCCTACTCTGCATACCTAATTCATATAACGTGCGCAGCTCACCAGGACGTTATTATAATGCCTATTGTTCAATGGCGCAAACAGGATATATTTGGACGCAGCCACGCTGGGAATGGACAGCACCATAGAAACACTGTTGGCGTTTTGCTAGTTTTAATGCATAAAAATAAGACAATATTCTGTCGAAAAATCGATAAGCATTAAAGGTTGTTCTTTTTGTAGTTGTTGCTTGGAATTATACAGTGGGACGTTAAGTAAAAACCGAATGAAAAATCGCTTTTCATTTCACACGCACGTTACTAAGTTTACGATTTGTCCAAAGTGGCCCACCTTCGAAATGCCTCTGTGGGCATGCGCGCGAAAAAAAAATAGTAGGAAGCAGCATAAAAGCTTCAGTAGCAGATAAAGCTAACATTTTAAACATTGGAGTAGCTACACAAGGTTATCATATCATAACATATCAGTTCAAGCCAAATCCAACAGCTGTGAGTAGTTCCATATATGAAATTTGCGAAAAAAATTTTCAACAATATTGCACATTCAAAAAGCGCAGATAGAACTATAAAATGGTACTGGAGCGTATCATCTTGGCGCTCACGCTTATTGCAGTGGCACCGTTTTTTGTTTGCGCCATGGGCGCTCGTTTACCGAGTTCCGACTATCCGGCGGAGCAGCCGTTGGTGTTGAACGAACGCTTCTTCGATGATGTACGTGAGTTAATCAAGCGTCACATGCGACAGAACATCGAGTTAACACCGAAAGCTGAAGCTGATACTGCACCCGTGACAGCGGCCAGTTTACCAGTGCCAGTGCCTGTGCTCGTTGAGAATTGGCCAATCGAGCGACATTCGTTTGGACAGGTAACAGCTGTATCGATTAATCCTGAAGGCAATCCAGTGATTTTCCATCGCGCTGATAGATATTGGAATGCAAAGTGAGTCTCTGCATAGTGCACTTAAATGTTGGTTAAAAAATGTAGGAAAATATTGTCCAACTATTGCAGCACCTTTAATGCCAGCAATATTTACTATCTCATCGAATACGGACCCATTAAGGAGAAGACCATATATATATTGGATGCAAAAACAGGCGCTGTAAAGTCAGGCTGGGGCGAAGAGATGTTCTATATGCCGCACGGTTTGACCATCGATACGCATGGTAATTACTGGATCACGGATGTGGCAATGCATCAAGCATTTAAGGTACCTAGATATGTCGTTAGCGTTTGTTATTGTAATGTAGCAATCAGTTTGATTTTTCACATAATTCCAGTTTAAACCATTCGGTAAAAAACCTCTGCTGACCATTGGCAAACGTTTCAAGCCGGGCGCTTCTTTGACGCACCTCTGCAAACCAACATCGATTGCAGTGGCCACCACTGGAGAGGTATTTTATACTCGTAACTGCTAAATCCTACTTCTCATCTACATATTTACATTTCCTTCCGTTTCCACACAAGTTCTTCGTGGCCGATGGATATTGCAATAGTCGCATACTGAAATTCAATGCAGCGGGTAAGCTGCTTCGTACATTGCCACAACCACCAGAGTTTCTGTCGCTCCAAGTGCCACACGCCATCACACTGCTGGAGCATCTCGATCTTATATGCATTGCCGATCGTGAGAATATGCGTGTTGTATGTCCAAAGTAAGTACAAAACTACTGCATTTAATGTCAACATTTATCCACAACCAATCTACACCAGTCACTCTGAGTATCGTCCGATGTTGAGACACGTGTTGCAAGGGAATCATCGAGTTATACTTGATGATTTTAATGCACGCCATGAGTTGTTTTTTTTTAGCGCTGGGAAATAATTCAAGGAGAATAAGTGCCGTTGACCAAATAGGTGGTTCTCCTTTTTGTATAATCAGCAATGATTGTGCAACAAGGATGAGTACAACTACTGCTAGCTCCTCGTTCGAAGTGCAAATTCATACATCGTATTCGAACGAAGAAAGAATAAGAGCGTAAGGAGCTCGACCAAGACGGCAGTTTAAAGCTGATACGTAACCCCATGACGGTGGAATTAATCCCGGATGTATGCCAGGTAGAAAAGATTGTGCCATTTCTAAAACTTGGCAATGAAGCGGAACTCGACTCTTCTATAGACTCATATTGCTATTTTCGCCATTGCGAAAGTTCTGAAGGGCGTTATTAATGATAATTAATATCTATTTTGAGAATTTATTTGGTCGCAAACTCAAGTTTTTAGCCCACAAATCGTCGGCTTCCATTGTCACCTCCTGGTGTTGGATGGAACTTTATGTAATTGCTATGAAAGTGAGTATTCCGATATTTCAAAACCCGACCATGCTTGGAACAGCATTCCATCCCATGCTTGGATTCCAACAAAGCGCTAAATGAGCTTGCCGGGACTTCCTGAAGTAAATACAACTATTAACATAACTATTGGTGGAAGTGTTGTAAATTAAGCTGCTCCTGTCTGTACACCTTACCTCAGTAAGACACAATGGCAATGACTACAAAATTATCAGAATAGTGGTCTGACAACTGCCACTGGTTGTTTTCAAATGAACCATAAATACCATCTATACGAAGAAGCGATGATGTTCTCCGTTCGTCAACATAATAAATTGCTCTCGAAACAATTTTTGTTGGGTGTACTTGTACCTATGGGTACTCGTCCTAATCATGGCACACTAACCAGCGCTGACCCACTCCTACTCAGACGTACAAAACGACTATATCTCGGATATACACCTAGACCGAATTGAGGTGCAACTCTATATATGTATCATGAAGAGTCAATAAACTCTCTCAGGTATATTATTGTGCTTAGTGGTGGTGGGTGAAAAATTTCAAATTCGAACAGTTAAGTCCCGCATGGAACAATATTCTCGAGTGTTATAGCTGTTCCAAGTATTCCTGTCGTGGGTGTGGTCAACGCATAACACCACGTAGCCTCGCTCCTACAACTTGACACCTAGTGTTACTTTTTCGGTTTATCTTTCTCATGATTTAAATTAAATGTGCGGTGATATTGATCCTGATACAGCCCGCAAGCTGTTACAAGAGCAACAACGCTTAATTCTATAACTTCAACATCCTTCTATTTTTCTTTTTCAGTGCTGGCCTGCGCTCATCGCGTATGATTGCGCAGCAACCTGCTGCAACAATACAAGAACCAGATCTCGGTCGCGTTTTCGGCGTCAGTGCATACGGTGATATAGTCTTCGCTGTAAATGGGCCGACCTCTATGTTGCCAGTGCGTGGCTTTACAATCGATCCGCGTTCTGAAACAATTATCGGACATTGGGGTGAATTCAAGAATCCGCATTCAATTGCTGTCTGTGCTAATGGCAGCGCATTGTACATCACCGAAATCGGTACCAATCACTTGACCAATCGTGTCTGGAAATATGTGTTGGTCTAAATTAAATAAAAAAAATTGAAAAAAAGAAAAACAAAAAAATGATAAAGAAAAGCACAAAACGTTAAAAATAAAACTATTTGTGGCACAGTAACATATCCCACGTGAACCACATGGAAATGATGTATGAATTATCAAAAGAATTTATAAAACAAAATAGCAAATCTTTTCGTTCCTGTAAGCCAGTGTAACTTTCATAAATATAGATGTATATACATATATGTAAAGAAAATGTTATTATTGTCAATGTATGAACTAAATGCACTAAGAGCCCATATGTATGTAGTTAAATATTCAGTACTGTATACCACACAAAACACTTTACTTATCTGCTATATACAATTGTTAACCTATGCAGTACCTATACTAAATACTACTATTAAATAAACGTTGTAAACCAAAGCGAATACGAAAGTCTCTAAAAATTATATGATAGAAGCTGGAATGTACGTAGTGTAAACTAAACAACTACAATTGTTATAACCAATTGTCCACAAAGTCCATTGCTTTCTTCAGCTGCTCTAGCCAATCGCTTAGCTCAGCTTGTGTATCTGCAGCGCAGAAAATCAAGTTGAACTCAGCGCCATTGGCTACGCGTAACAGAAATGAACGAGGACGCGCGCACAATTCACGCGGCTCGTCATCTAATATTGCACCACGACACAATTCGAAAGCAAAAAGTGGAGCATCTTGCGTTAATGTTTCATCATGCCATACATCAAAGCGCTGTCCAGTCAGTGTACACCAGCGACGATTCCAATTATGCACTATACGCGGATCTTGTACATTGAGAAAGCCTTCATGTCGTCGCACAGGAAAGCGAACTTCAATGCGACTGCTTAACTCAATATGAGTTCCAAGATTGCTGGATTTGCTCTGTATGCCAATGGGTATGTAACACCCATTAGAAGCACGCAGACGAACCGCTTCAATAGCATCGTCTTCCAGCACATCCGTGCCGGAAATCAATTGATACGGTTTAAAGTTACTTGCGCGCAGCGTAAAGTTTGCGTGCAGCCGAAAGCGTGAGGTAAGCGTTTCAATGGACGACTCCGATGCGGTTAGACTAGCGCGTTTCCATTGCTGCGAAAAGTAGTAAAGATTTAAAAAAAAAAAAATCTTAAAATTTTTATATACAGAATGTTTTTTTAGAGGTGTACAACTATGAATTGAATTAAAATACTGAGATTACATAATTTCAAACTGAAAATTGACTTTATTGGAAAGATAATTTTATGCCATTAATGTTTCAACATGATTTCGGGCATGTGAGCTTCGCGGCTCGAACGTGGCGCATTCTGGAAGTCAAATTTTTCACCACTTTTTATTTAGAGTATACATGGCTCGTGTGATTTTCGATTTTCGAATCTGATTAATTTATGATAGTGTAATTCCTGTCGTTAAAAGGAACCTCTAAAAAAAAACCCTATATATTGAAAAACTTTATTTACCTCTTCGGCCTGCGTTGACGAATCTTCCATTGCAAGCGTTGATATCTTTCTCAACCGTAGCATGAAAATCTTGCAATGCACTTCCAACTCCTCCGCCAACGCAGCAGTCCAAAATTCAAGTTCACAATTCTCGAAGATTGCCTCACCATGTAGGCATTCTGCAGATTGTGTGGATTTTATAATACCATTACAATCGAATGTACAAATGTAATGATAATTGTAGAACATATCCTGCGTGGCATTGGAACGCACAGGCAACTTCATGGCATCGATATAAAGACGCTGTGTATTTATTGCTTTTGGTTTAACAGTGAGTAAGGCACGTGATAATTCATATTGTTGTTGTTGTTGTTCCGCTTTAGGTTTTCGCGTTAGTGTCGAGAAGAGTAATAGCCGCTCAGCTTCCACCATTTCCGCTGATATTTCCAAATCCGGCAGCTGACGACATATGCTGACCGCGTGCGCCAGTTGCTCCGTTGTCGTTAGCTCTTTCTCCGCACTGAGTAGCAGCGCATCCAGATTAACACAAGCTGAAGCACAATCGCTGCTTTCCACATCTGTAGTAACATTTCGTGAACATATAGAAGATTGATTGCTTTCCTGGTTTAAAGAATTTGACAAACGTAATTTATCCGTTTTTAAAAATTGTTTACTTTTTCGATACGAACGCTGCAGCACATTCTTTATCAGTTTATAGTGTGCACTCAAGGAGGTTGTATTGTGTTCCGGTGTGCTCGCACAACTTTTTGAGTGGGCGATTGGCGTCACCTGAGACATTTCTAGATTTGATAGCTGAAAAACGATGCGGTCAATCAATGTGGCAAATTATTTGTTTTGGCTTAACTTCTAGAGGCGGTTTAAGTGTGTGAAAATAAAATATTTATCCTGGACAGTATTTACTTAGGCGCATTTAGCACTTGAAAACGTAGATAAAAAGTAGGTAGTAGAATATTCGAATGTTTAAAGAAAAGTGTTGATGATACAAATATGTATGTAGTTTGATAATGGAAAGGGTAAGCACGATTTGACGATGATTGCATTATTAATAAGAATCAATAAAAATTTCTACCTTAGAAGTATATCTGGGACTGTGCTTCTTCGGCGTGCTCTGGTTTTGCGTTTGAGGTGAATTGAAAATACTTAAACCTAAATTACTCTCAACTGAGTGTAAACTTTGCTCATTCACATTCACATTGACATTGCTGTCTTCTTCGGCGGGCAAATCGTAGGAGACACTAAGATCTGTGTCTTCAGTGCTGGCAAGCAGTGGCGGTGCATTTTCTGCTGTTTCAGGCTGTTAATAGAAATTTATAGATATTCTTATTCGAAATATGTATCAATATATAATTTAAAATATTACGTACATCAAATCGCACACCATCCGGTGTATCACGCGCCAAAACTATTTCGCTTTGGCAAAGATTTTCAAGGAAAATTTCACTTCGATGTAGCGAAAGATCTGATTTACTTAGATTTCGATTCTTTTTTGGAGGTGAATGTTGCTCGTAGATATTGTTGAGCGAGTGGTAGATTGCCGGTGGCGGCGGTGGTGGTGGTGTCGGTGTTAGCGGCGTTGATCCTGCTGTGCATCTGGGTCTTAAAGAAGCATACGATTTCAACAATTCGCTAGACGGTGCAGATAAGCGTCTTAAGCTATGGCTCTGCAGCGATTCGTGCAGTAATTGCGCCAGCGGTATTTGTTGCTTCATTGGACTCTGAATTTTTTGCGGTTTTTGTACTTGAGCGTAGAGTGCGTTTACATCAAACTCTTGCGGTGTTTCGTTTGCAGTCACGGCAGCCGTATTATCATATTGAGGACTCGAGCAAATGTGTACGCTATCTTCCTCAATCTCGGAGTAGATGGGCTCGCTGTGTTGTTGCATTAAACGTGGGCTACAATTAAATTGCGGAATGCGACGTTGCAGAGATTGGTCACTGCTTTCGTAATCAGGAACTAGAATTCTATCAGCACGATGGCGATGATCTACTTCCTGTAATCAATATTAAATCAAATGAGAATGATATTAATTTAAATGCTTATTGAGGAATGCTCAATTACATATTACAATCAATTTTAACAATACAAATGAAAAATAATAAAAATCGTTCGTCACAAAATTGATATCAGAACTCTTGTGAGTTGGAAATATGCTTTCCTCACTTGGTTCTTACCTCGTCGATATGTTTTTGTTTTATTTTTTTATTATATACTTATTTTTATACTTAAATCTATTTGAATAGTTAGAAACAACATTAATTTAACGTTATTTTTTGAACATAATAGTTTTATATTTTGCAACACTAAAACAAAATTTTTCGTTTTTGACAGCTGTGCGTGCGATCAGCTGCGCCGCTTTATAAGTGTGTATAAAATAAAAAAAAAAAAAAAAAGAACCAGCACAGCGACGACGCCTGATGCAATGTGCACTAATTATCTGCATCAAAGGATTTTACGGGTGTTTACAATATCACGAAAACTGCATTTACTAGAAATTCAACAGCTAGAAATTCGTCGAGGCTACATAAGCAAAATGGACGCTGTATACGACTCGAATCGTTGCTGGATTGCACCTATTGCTGACGGCAAAGATTTTCGCCACCAACAAAAGAAAAGGGATACACCGGAAATGTACAAATTGATGTCTTATAATATTTTGGCTCAAGATCTGCTGGAGGAGCATCTTCATTTGTACACCAATAATGATACCAATGCGCTGCCGTGGAGCAAACGTTTGCGCAATCTAAAACAGGAAATTTTAAAACTCGATCCAGACATACTCTGTCTACAAGAGATGCAGTTCAATCATTTGAATTATTTGATCAAATTGCTTGGTCGCAAAAAACGCTTAGAGTATGTCTATAAAAAGAAGACCGGAACACGTACAGATGGCTGTGCCATAATATATAATTGTGAAAGATTCGAATTGATGCGCCATCACGATGTGGAGTACTTCACTACAGGTCATGCAGTACTAAACCGAGAAAACGTTGCGCTGTTGGCCAAATTTCGACTGAAGTCTGATAACGACACAACAGAGAAAGCAGCGAAAGAACTTGTCGTTGCCACCACACATTTACTGTACAATCCCAGACGCCAGGATGTACGTACTGCGCAAGTGGAACGTCTGCTAGCAGAGCTTAATATATTTGCCCGAGACAAAGAAGGAACACGATTGCCTGTTTTGCTAACGGGCGATTTTAACTTTCAGGCAGATTCGCAATCATACGCTGTACTCACATCTGCTGTACAGCAAGAAGCCGCAGCTAGTTTGGAGACCAGCCAATGTGATGTAGGAGACAGACTTCAATTAAAATCTTTGGATTTTGGTGCCAATACAGCGTCTACTAAACAAAATTATTGGATAACAGTTGACTATATTCTACATTCGATTGGTCTTCAGAGAAACGACATAAAAGTCTACCGCGTTTACAAGTTGCCAACTGTTGAAGCTTGCATGCGAGTTGGTGCAATACCAAACGAAACATTAGGATCGGATCATTATTCCATTGGAATTATTTTTTCGATTATTTGATTGTAAATTCATTAGCCAAAAAATCCAGACATTATGTTTAATTAAACTCACCTTGAACACAGCCTCTGCATGTTTATCACTAGCCTCCAGTTTATTACGTATATTACTCAATATATAGTTCATTTTTGAAAGATTAACATCCTGATCGAGATCTGCTTGATATGAGCGATATGTTTTAGATGTCGATAGGTCTGCATTGGCGCGCATAGGACATATACCGGAAGCACCGCATATCGGAAAGTCCAATCTTCGAGCTCTTGTGCCTCGCTTGGTACGCGGTGGTGGCTTTATATTGCGACTGAAATCGAAGACGGTTGAGCGTTCAAATGACTCTGTCGTTTGCATTGAATGTGTGGCGCTTGTTTGTTTCGGTGAATGATAGCTGCCGGGTGGTGTCTGCGAGGCAATGTCATGGTCGCAGACATCCGTGACCGATGTTTGAACACCAACGGTGCGTAGCTGCCGCTCAACATCGTGACTATTTTTGTTATTCTTCTTAGGCGAAACTATACGCAGAATTTTGTTCGTAGACTGACGCAAAAATTTTTTTGATGTTGCTTTAAGATTACTCTTCTTTCCGTTCCATGGTGACAAATTGCGTAATTGTTCGCTCCACAGGAACTTTTCTGTGGATCGTGCTCCCTTCTGTTTGTTTGTAAAAATACGCGTTTTAATAGGTGTATGCTTCTTTTCTATATTTTCAGCAAGATTCTGACGCACACTGCCATCCACCGTGTCCAATGAGACTTTTGGTGGTATTTGCCAAGCTATGTTGGTCTGCGGTTCTGCTTGAATTTGTTTAGTTTGAATATACGAATGATGTTGATTATTATTTTCTGCTGTGGTCGTAGATGCATCATAGTTAAGCATTTTGGTTATCTTTGGATCGGTCCATCCGAGTATAAGTTCCTTTCTCGGTTTTTCCGCGTCTATCTTGTTCGTAGTACGTTGTATATTTTTGAAATAGTCTGTGCCTTTTTTTGACTCAACCACACGCTCTATATCACTCAACGATGGATATGTGGATAGTGTTTGTACGGTTCTGTGTTTGCTATCCCTATGCCCTAGAAGAAAAATTGTTCAATACATATTGGTAAACGTTTTTTTTTTTATTGTTCTACAGCAATTGCTTACATTGAGGATGCGAAAATCTTTTATTCCGTGCCATGGCTACGTTCGGCACCTGCACACCATGTTTTCGTAGAAACTCATCAAGTACTCTTTCAGCCTCTCTCACGGAGAGCGTGGTGGATGCCAATGATGAAACTGAAACCTTGCCTTCGCCACTCTGTGTACTGCGTGGTGGTTTCGGCGGAGGGCTTTTAGTTTGTCGTGGTTTGAAATTCATTTGAGTCTTTGATAGACGTCGCTGCAGTAGCAGTCCCGCTGACTTGTGACGTCCTTTTGTTCTCGTGCAAGACTTAACACTGTTCTCGAGTGATAAATGATTAAATGACTTGTCGTCCAATGTATTAGGCGGTGGTGTTGCGTTTAGAGTGCACAAATCCGGAGCACTTGGTGCATAATTCGGCTCGTTCAGCACCATTTCAAGTTGCGCACGTGATTTCTGTGTTGCTGTGCTTTTCGTTCGGGTTTCCGTCTGCTGTATAGAGCTTATTTTCTCTCTATTTACGCGTACCTCTGAGATAACACAATTGTCGTGCAACTCCTGTATAATGTGTATCAGCGGCGCATCGAAAGCTGCAGATTTTAAGCTGCTTATAGCAGTTAAAGCCTTTGCACTATGTGTGTTTTTTTCTTCTTTGGATGGTTCAGCGGTACAGCACTGATGCTGTGTTTTCTGTGGTTTAGTTTTAGGATTCGAAGGAGCGCTGTGGCGTCGCCGTTGCTTTGTATCCACAAACTGTATACGTTGTTGAGTAGCGGCGCATGTAGTCTAGCGATGTATACAAAATATATGTTAATTCAAATTGATTTTTATTGTCCTACATTTAAATGAAAAAGGGTCAAGTCACCCCTGCTATATACATAAGTATGTACCTGACTGTTCTCTGACCGCCTACTGCGCCGAGATTGTCGCACACGGCCGTCACGTGTCGCGGCGTCGTCGCTGCTGCTAAAGCAATAGCAGAACCCGTTCTCGCAGGGCTTGCACTTGCGCTCCTGCTCCTTGTTACACCGGTTTTGATTGATTAAGTCTGCATCGTCGTCTTCGCTAGCTGCTGCTGTTACTGCTGCTGATGGTGCGTTCTGTGCTATATTCTCCACTGCTGTTTCGCGACTGTGTGTAGATACGCGACGTACACGACGTGCTCGAAACTCGTCTATGCACTCTTGCAAACTGAATGATGAGGTGGAATCCAGCTCCATTGAATCCTCTTCTTCTTCTCCGTCGTCGTCCTCCTCCTCCTCTTCTTCAATTCCAGCCATTTTTCTGTTTGCAGTGTGCAAGTGAACTGTAAATGTAAACATTTGTATTTACTTTTGTTTTTTATATACATATTTACTTAATTTACCTCTTTGATTGTTTGTTCTGCCCATTTTTAACATTTTAGGCGTTTAAAGCGCAACTTTCATCGTTTTCACATCCACTTATTTAGCTTCTTATCAGTTGCGTTCACTGGACGGACCGAAAGACTGAAAGACAGCGTTGCAGCAGCGGCATTCGGCGTTAAAGCAACAACACCAACACGTTGCATTTAGAGTGTTGAAAAACGTAATATTAAGCAAATTAATATAGAAGATTTTAAGTAAATTAGCTGTGCACTGCAAAAAATTTTGTACAATAAAAAACAATATAGAGTTTTATTCAAATTGATAATTTTTTGACTTATACAAATCCAATAATATCTACTCAGGGTCGTACATGGAAATATAAAAAGCATTTAATAATTTGCACTTGGATATCTTCATTTTTTTAGAAATCGTGAAAAGTTCGCTTTCAGTTTCTTGTATTGTTTCAAATTTCCACAGAAAAGAAAAATAATCCTTCTGTTTTTTCACGGCGTCGAACCGAAATCAAAATCACGCCGATTTCGATTGATCTCGATGATCATTAAAAAATTGTCTCTTTTGAAATCAGATTCTTCGTCTTCATTTTTAACCTTCTTTATTTTCATTGAAAAGATTGGGTCAATTTTTTTTGCTGGTAGAAGGAACTAGGAACAGACATCATCAGTAAACTTGCAAGATTTTGAATTTTTGACATAATTACTGACCTCAGTGGCATGGATTATGATACAAGTTTCATTTGTTGCAAAAAAAAATCTTTTACCAAGATCTATTCGAATTGTTACATGTATTTTAAAACCCCATTCATTCTGTTCGAGTTTCTGCAGTCTATGTGATTTCGGACAAAGCATTCATATATTATCAGAAAGAAGAAGTCTCCCGATTTCTAGGGCCCCTAAAAAATCCCTGGCCCGGGTTTATGTTTCCCCTTTACCCTCCTCTATACAAGCCTGTATATACTGATCGGCAATCGACAACATGTTTATATATTTATATAAAGCAAAAATTTAACAAAATTACTTTATTTGGATGCGTGCAACAGTTCATAACACATAATGCAAATGAGCGTATATGTGGTAGTTCGTTAAACTTGGCCGTTTCCACTCTTAGACTGTTTTCGAGATTTGAATTCACTATGAAATTCATATTCACAATATTAAATAAATTCAAAACCCGAACTCTTTATTAAAGGCATGTTCACACTATGAAATTTTCTGCGCAAATTTACTATGTACTTGAAAACAATAATAAATTTTTACTGTAGTGCAAGAAAACTCAATCAAATATATACATGAGATAACATCAGTGTAACCGAAGCTTTAATGCTCTTCAGATTTATCTTATTTTGGTAGGCAGACCCAGAAGTTTACTTTATATTTTGAATTTTTGAAAGGATACTTAGATTTAAAATTTGTTTATATAATAAAATTTGATTCATTCAAAACTTATTTTATTATTATTAAAAAAAAAACTGTTTAAATTGATATATGTTCCATACAACAACAAAAATTCAGTTTTTTTATATTGTACATATTACAAAAAGTTTCCTTTCCCACTTTTAAACCAACATTTCAAGAATTGAGGAAAAAGGGCATATAGAAATACAAACACACATACACCTCATCTTGCGCAAGAAATTCCATAGTCTGATTAGGCTTTCAAAATAATATGAACATTTTGTAAAATGATTACTATATCGGTGTGCTGTCGGCGGTCTCCGTTTTCATCTCAAAAACTTTAAGTTTCATTAAATTTTCTAGACGAAATGCTCTTTACATCAACACTATGTGTACTTATTTAATATGTACTTATTTAATTTTGAAATCATATCAAATTTTTCCAAATTACAGACATACAAACTTGAAATGATTCACTGTGTTCGGAAGATATTGCTTCTCAAAATGAATTATTATTAACATTGCTAAACATGAAAAAAAAATAGGGTACGCAAGGTATAATATAGTCCAGCACCTCGACTGTAGCTCTTTCTTGTAATTCTAGAGCATAGATTTGTTTCAAAAATATTAGCGTAAAATAGTTTGCATTTGAAAGCAAATGTGTCTTTTGGAAACAAATGTGTCTCGACTATAGCTCTTGCTCTTTTTAGCATACAATTTTGAAATCGAACTTATACGATAAGATCCCTCGGAACCAAGCAGAATGAGACCATTAAGAAAGAAAATTAACGTCCACTTTATGTGCATGTAAAGAGTAATAAAGCTTCGGCTACACCAAAGATAGTTTTTATCTTATCCAATGGGTTTCGTTTCTTGTTGTAATAGGGTACATGAACATATGCTGTATTGAACACTGTCTCTTCTAATTTGTACAAAATAATGTAGACAGACGGTTCAAATTTTTTTATTAAACTTAGCACGTATTTCTATAAAAAATAAATACAAGCACATGCATATATGTAATTTTAGATTAAAAGATTTTTATTCAAAAACTCAAATATCCAACGAAATCTACATAAATTGTTCCGCATGCAATCCATTGCCCAACACTAGTGTCATTTAATTTTGGTATTTTTTAGCTTTTGTAAAATCACTACAGCGTTTCATAACAAAACAGCCGCATGCAAAATAAAATTAATGATAGTAGATAATTAATATAAAAGCAATATGTCGAACAGTCATCTATTTATGAAATCTGGATTTCCACGCGCTCCGCTGCAAAATGGTTTGGGTCGCTATGTCTGTCAGCTGCAACGAGTTACGTTAAAGTTCTGTAAAAACAATGGCTCCAGCCGAGGAATGAGGTGACTTATTAAATGGAACTTTTTCTTTTTGGGGCATTATTTCGCGGCACTATGTGCTTCAGTGTTCTATCTTGCTTATTTGAAAGACAATCTACCCATGAGTTAAATATCTTGCATTGTAGAACTCCGGATATCCGAAGCAATTGAGAAGTGCTTCGAAATACCACCACCACATATTCAAATAGCAAACTAAACACTAGGATTTATATTTATTATTAACTGTTCTTTATTCTCTTTTATGCTACAGAGACTTCATTGAGAACTATTTGATTGACTTTGCAAAGCAGAATCCTGGCGTTGTGGTCTACGTAAAACCGCGCAGACATCGCACACCGGTGCTTGTAGGCGAATATTGTAAGCAACACATTTTTAGTTTAAGGCATACAACTTAATTAATGCTTAGCTTAATTTTCGCTTAAACAGTAAACGGCGAACGGGAATGGCTTAATTGTCGCAATAGCACCAAAGACGAGATACTCAAATGGGTGGAGCTGTTAAAAACACAGAATGGCACCTCCAGCGCTGTACGATTGCGTAAAATGTGGCACACAGATGTACCCTCAATTCAAGGACCATGGACACCATTTTTGCTACGTAGTCCCGATGCCAATGAAATTGTTTATCCAAATGCAGAAGCATCGCAACCGTTGGATGTCGAAGAATCAGCCACCGAAAAACTTATTAAATTGTTTAAGGAGCAAAAACTGAACAGTACAAGTACAAAAGCTGAAGATTTGTTGAAAGAAAACTACGCTAAATAAAATTGATACGCTGAAAGAAAATAAACTGTATTAATTTCTTAAAAACAGCTACATTTTGTATACACAACCGATTTCCGCGGAATATAAGTAAATAAGTTTATTACAACTTACTTTTTATGCCTTCATACTTGCTATCCTGGGCCCGGAGACTTAACCTAAGACATAAGACTGCTTTAGGGTTTTATAGAATTTATTTATTTCTTTTTTAATTACATTTAGAAAAGTGAACAAAACACAGCTAACATACGTAAATCTAGTTTCACATAAAAAATACAAATACGATACTCCGATATGTGCTTTTTTGTTTGCTTTTTCATATAAAATAAAATGCAATTTTCATTTTTTTGTGGTTGTTGTTAGTTGCAGCCTCACAATTATTTTTGTTAATATCAAGAAAAAATATCAATAGATCGCTCTACTTGAGTCCACATCTCTTTCTTTTTTTTTTTTAGAATTTTCATTCATGAATATTACTTTTGAATTTGTAGTAAATACTTTTTATGCCAATACTTACAAAAAATTATATATTTAAATTGGTTCGGATAGTGTATACAGTTATAGTATTTATATAGACGAATGCATCAAGGAGATCAATTTTTAATTAAGTACATTCCCTCGGCACTTATTGTCGAATATTGTATTATTAAACACAAAAACTGATTTTAGCTACTCTCATTTAACATTTTTTTCTTCTTTTTTTGTCAATTACAAAGTGAGGAGCTAATTGCTGTCATGAACAGTACGAAAAAAAGCTTTCGGTGGCGGTGTTTGTGATATTAGTTTGTTAACTTAGCATTGCCTAAATACAAAAATTAATTATAGTGTTGTCCTTCGAAATGAAGGTCATACATACTCGTATATATATGATATATTGTGTAAACAGGACGTTACATTTTCCTCAAATAATTTTTTTTTTTTTTTGAATACAAATATGTATCGAAATACAATATCACCATTGAATGCCTTGTGTGTTTGTGTGTGTGCCCGCGGTCAGTTAGCATTTTCAACTAACTCTGCGACATACATATGTGGTTGTTTTAATTTTAGTAATTAGTGCAAAGCGTATGTTCCATTGTTTCCCAATATTTGGAATATTTGGTTCTCTCTTTAGTAACGCAGCCAGTGACTTCATATATCGCCCGTTTCCATAGCGGTATTAATATCCGCTACAATCTTACCCATTACTTCGCGATACGGTGAATCTGTTTTGAAAGCAGTTTCCAGCAGTATGGGATCATTGAAAAACTCAAAAACATCATCTATGCGATTCAATGATTTATCCGTGAGATGCCGCTGCACAATTAATTTAATGGCTGTGTGCGATTCGGCAATGGATTTTTGCAGATATTGCAAATCGAAACTAAAATCAACTTCATAGAAAGATATGATAGAGAGTTGTGTGTTCTACAGTATAAAAATAATAATAAAAAAAAAAAAAAAAATAGTTGCATTATTATTTAAAAAAAAAAGTTTACTTCGGTCAAACCGAAGCTTTAATACTCTACACACCTGCCGCTTTTAATAGGCAATGCTGGTGGTTTTACATGAAATTTGCTTTTGTTTATAAAAAGTCACCAAACCAACTACCAAACCAATATTTCAAAGATTTAGGGAAAAGCGCGGACACAGGGCTGTCTCATGCTTTCTTTATTGCATTGCAAACATTGTACATAAATTATAATACTATACACACTCTGTGTGAAGAGTATATAAATATGCTTTACAGAAATTAAAATTTTTTATATATATACCTGAAATTTACGTTTAAAGAGCTCCACATGCCTGAGTTCCTCGTCGTTAAATTGATTATTGCGATGCAGTACACCAATTTTTATAACAATTTTTATTATATTCTTAATAAGCTTCTCCGCTCTTGCCTTATTGCCAGTCTGTAAAATAGTAGACATTTTTTTATTTTGATTAATTGTATTATAATGTGTAAGAAAAGGCATGCTTTTACATGTAATTTGCAGAGTCGATAAAGATTATCCAGAATTGAAGCCGTTGTTCCATCGATAAAAGTTTTTGCAATATTTTTTGTTGCCATACGCGAGAGTATTTTTTTCTGAGCTCGCAGCCCGATATCATGCGATTTGAATATGCTGTCCGACATAACTACAAATATATGTTCAATGTTATTTAATAAAACCTTTCTTATGTAGTAGCATAATAGAAAATTATACGAGTACATTAAAAAAAAAAAATTTTTTTTCCCATGTTGCGGTTTTTGAATCCGAATTTCTTCGGATTCGGTTTCGATAAAATAGACCGTATTTCAATTTGAAAAGAATTTCGCTAGTTGATTTTAACAGACCTTGAGAATATGAATTCCTTGCTGCCATTTTCAAGTAAATTCAAATCGCGGAATTCTTCTAAACCAACACCGAATCCGAACAAATTATTCGCTTTCGAAAACCGAAACACAGGCGTAGAAACCAATTTCAACAAACATTTGTTACCTTCCACATTCCAATAATCAACGCTCCATAGGAGCAAACTTTGACGCAAACCTTGGACGGACATTGTGTGTGTTTTTTTTTAAATATGTTTATTTTATTTGCTATCCATCCATACGTAAGCGTTAAATGAATAAAATAATTATAAATATTGTAATATAATATCTAAATGAGCAACAAGTTACACAGTTTTCTAATTTACATACATACTACAATATGTAAAGAGTATACATAATATAGAAACTATACATACAAATATATGACCTACTTATTTATAGCAAAAACAAGCATCAAACTTATGACGTAAATAAACAACAAAAAAATCACGTTTAGAACCACAGCTTTCTATAATTATAAGTGATTCTGGATGAAAGATTTGAGTAATATTATGGGTAGAATGCACTGAATCATACTGTATAAAAAGTAAAACGCATATGTATACATCTATATATACATACCCGTATGTACCCACAATTAAAACATTTGAGAAAATAACCCAAGCTATTGGATTGATAAGAACCAAGAAAGTATGATATATACCAGCTGATACCCTGCACACATTCATTGTAAGAGGTATATTCAAGTATATTGCAGGTGTGAGACGCAAACGTTTTTACTAATAATATTACTTATCTACTTTAATAACATGTAATTTATGTAGGAATCCATTGATATATTACAAAAATTATACGTTTATATCACTATGTACAGACAATCGATCTCAGTGTAATTGGTCTAATTAAAAATGTGAAGTGCTGTTGTTTGTTTATTTTCGCTTTAAGAAAAACTTTTATGATAGCTCTAATCACATCTCTAATCAAAGCGTATTTCTTTTCCTAAATGTTGACAATAGTTTAAAAAATTGCTTTATACCGTTGGTGACTGATGATGAACGTGTTGCGAAGTATGAAACACGTGTCTCATCTGGAAAAAAAAATTTTCGCATTGAGCCAGCGAGTAAAATTCATGTAACGCTATATACATATTTAAGCTTGTTGGGACTTACATACGAGGCTTTTTTTATATGTTTGCACTAGAATTGGAATCCTACACGTTGAAAGCTTATGAACTCATGAAACACTAGTCTAGTAATAGAAACTAAAACAAAATTCGATCTAGAGTAGTGACTATCAAAACTTTCCTTTTCTCGAGGTGTAATTTTTATACCATGGCTTTACTCTGGTACTCTCGTGGGCTTAAGATGTTTATATGCCGGTGTCATTTTTTTTTTATTTGTTCAATTTTCTCTCAATGGCTCTGTTTAGGTACCCATCATAGCTATTGGCTATTGGGGAATGATTTTTTCATATCTCGGCTTAGGTTTAACCGATTTAGTTAAATAATATACTAAATCAAAGATAATTAAATTATCTATAAAATTTGTTCAAGGAATTAGTCAATCGGATCGGTTGTTATGGAAAACATTTTTGCTCATGTTGTAAGAATGACAAATATAAGAAGCTTACATTACAAAAGATACTAAAATGAAATTAATTTTAAGTATTACAAAACAAGTTAGTTTTTAACTTACACATATCGCTTAACAATAAAACGAGATATGTTAAAATATATAAGAAAAGCGCCGCGATTTTTGTTTTTCGTGTACAGCAATTTAATATCTATAAGAAAAAAATAGTTACACGTCGATCACAACAATGGCACCATATCCACCATGACTGATAAAACTGAGGTATGTTTGAAATACAGAATGACCAATTCTGGAATAGACACCATTAACCATAGACACCATTCACTAATTTGGTTAGAAACATGACTTTTAAGATTTAGACATTTAGACGCTTGGCCGTTAAACCTATTGATTTATAATTTATTGTTCTTTAGACATCTACTTCTCGGTGTTACAAACTATTCGACAAACTAGTAATACTCTTGCTAATACTACTCGCGAAGAGCACTCAATTAAAAGTTCTGACTAATAAGGAAACTATCATACATAATGCGTAAGTTGATATCAAATTGTTACTTCGCTTCGGTTGCTTTGTCCAGAGACTAACTAACGGGCTCATGTAACCTAATTTAATGTGGTCAATGACGGAAGTAGCACTTCCCAAAGCGGACTCCCTCCACTTATGTACCTTGCATAATAAATTAGCATATTGCTTTGGCCTTCAGCCAACTTTACTTCTTGGCACAAACTTGACCTGACTCCGAGGTATAAATATTTAAGTTGTAGAAAACTAAAATTCTTTGTTCGAAAGCTGCTTTGTAATATTTTATCTTGCTTAAATGTTTTTATTAAATATAATAAGAATCGTTGCGATAAAGTCAACATTTATTGTACCAGTAACAATTGAATCGATGGTAAGCAGCAGGCCGGGGAGCAAGTGAAGTTTGATGCAAGAGGACAGTAATCGGTCGATATATATATATATATATATATATATATATATATATATATATATATATATATATATATATATATATATATATATATATATATATATATATATATATATATATCTATGTACATATGTATGAGTATCTTCTTTAACACTTAATAGCCTTAAGCAGTTCACCACCTCTTTATTGATTAAACTTGAACTCTTGCCGTAAACCAACGCGAAGAGTGTAAACTCACCTGTTTTTGCTGTTGTTGCTGCTGTGACTAGATCTGAGTTAAGTAGGTTCGTGGAATCAAATTAAATTTGCAATCGTATTCAAATGATCTTAGCTTTATTTAATATCGTTCGAGTTCTGCTTTTAAAACATTGTTTTCTTTTGGTGCAACAATTGTGTACGTAGGTGTTGTTTTTGTTGCTTTACGCTTGGCTTATCGTACAAATAAATAAATAAACGAAGCCGTGCGCAGCGCTAAAAAATTCGTTCGACTAGCTCGATTATCTTCCTCTTACTGATTGAATGTTTTTACTGCTGGCGGTTCTTCTTCATTTTTAACACAGTGAATGTCAATTAAGTATGTACAGATGTACTAATGCATTGAAGCCCTGTACGATTGAGTACATCACCGATTACAGATATAAATATACGGTATTATGATTAAAACGATGACGACTAGTTAAAAAGAAGAAAAAGCGTTAATTTTAATGTTACCGAACTTTAATACTCCCTTTTTTTTTGATCGAGTTAGAGAACCTAGATCTTCCGGAATGCTAGTACGCTAGGAAGTTAAGACATCGATACCTTATATATGTATGTATTTTCTGATTCACAAATGTACATTATATACAATATAAACTATTATTTATTGTATTCTTCTTTTTATATAATAATTGCTCTTATTGAAACATGTTCGATACAACAAAATACAAATAAGTGTTTTTGTATGGGAACTATACTTTCTACTAAATCGTGATCAATGTGATACTTGTGTTATGGTTTCGAAAAACGGAATAGGGCGCAGACATAGTCACAGACAAACAGATATACAGACGGACATGGTTAGATCGACTCGTCTTGTTGTGCTGATCACGAATATATATATTTTATGGGGTATCCGATGCTTGCTTTAGGGCAATACAAACATTGTGAAAGAAAAAACGTTAACTTCGGTTTAACCGAAGCTCTACTACCATTCACCCGAAATTGTAAATTGTATTGTAAAACATAAACGTGAGGGGTGGGGGTGGTGTAAATGATGGCTATCCCAAAAATTGGGGGTACACGCCCATTATTAGGTGTGCATGTGTATGAAGAGACCATTTCAACCATTGAGCTGTGGGTTTTTATGGGACTAACTAAAAAAGTGGGCGGGACACGCTCATTTGTATATGTATATGAAATGACTGTACATAGAAAGCCACCTCATCGAATTTCAAGCTAATACTAATTTAAATAAGAATTTCTTTTATGAAGAACACAAAAGTTGGCGGTGGGTTTGTATGGGAGCTACTGCAAAGAGCGGGCGGGATACGCCCAATAATCTATGTATGCTGAGCAACTGTCCATAAAAAGGCAAATGATCTTAGCTGGATGGAATGGATGTAAAGCTTCCGTTCACTGGAAGCTACTATATAAATTATTAAGTTGATATTGACTACAAAAAAAAGTTTTTCCTACAAAAAGTCAAAAGTGGGCGAAGGCTTTGTATGGGTGCTACCCCAATAAATGTGGATCACTTTATTTAACTTCAATAAAAAGAAGTGTATGTGCCATGTTTCAACTGGATACATTAAAAATTGGTGCCCAAAAAATGCGCAACGGCATCCAGACAGATCGTCTGTGTCTGGTAGTTATTCATTTTTTTGGAGATCAATTTTTACAAACCACGCCCTCTCTATTGACTTTTTGTATGAAAAACTTATTTTTTGCAGTTAATACCAACATAAAAATTTACATTTTATAAAGTAGAAATCTGTAAGACGCCGATAATCACGATCCTGCTGCGCAGATGCGTGGTCACGGACATCGGATACAACGTCTTTGGGAGAGAAATATTCTTGGATTAGGTTGACATAGTCCACCGCATTATATTATAGCGGCTGCACTGATATTAATCTTATCCGGATGGGCAACAAATCACAGAGGGTGTGTACATGAGGAACTCAAACTTAATTGGTGGACAACATCTGAGCAAGCGTTGTAAACGACAAGTCTGGAAGAATCTCTGCAAAATTAGTATTAGCAACTGGCACCAGTTCGCATTAGACTATAGCGGCACGGACATTCAAATTATTCATTTAAATATTTCGAAGTTTCGAATAAATTCAAAAGTCGAGCATAGCGGCTCCGGGGCCGGCGAGTGGGTAATGCACCAGTGCCAGTGACCCATCCCTTGTCAGTCAACCAGCAAAGTAAATAGTTACTAAATAAACAATTGCTTCATTACATTCAACTATTTAAGAAACCGGCATTTGCGAATATCTAAGCTTATAACTATATTAAAATTTCATACTTTTTTCTAGAGTTTGCATAGAAAATATATTTCACACCTGACCATCATGCCAAGAACAATAAACAGCTAAACGACAAGTCATTGAATTTAATTCATTGATTCGACTCTGGAGTGTATGGTGTTAGTAGATTCTCGGAAAAGCATTTAATGCTCTCTGCACCACGCACCTCCTTCTCGAGTAGTGGCAATTTAGTAACATTAAAATCCTCATAAAGGTCGGCAATTTGGTCCAAATATTTCTCCTGGATCTATAAAAGTTAAAATTGTTATATATAACAGTTTGACTTGCTTTCGAAGCTGTAAATTATGTATTTCTACCTTATAGCGAGCAGCACACATCGTACAGGATGCTTGATTCTTTTTCACGAAAAGTAATTGATTAACAATAATGTTGTGTGTGTCAATGCCGCACTTGGTTAGTTCCTGTATGAGTCGCTCAGTTTCGTACAGTGAAAAGAATTCGGCAATGCAAACGCAAACGAATGTTGTTTGTTCCTACAATAAGACAGCAAATGGAGTGAAAAAAAACAACGTTATTTAAGATAAATATTACAAATATTTTAAACACCATCGATTGAACGACTTACTGGATCTTTAAATTGCTGATTGACCTGGGTGATAATGCGCAGCATATCATCTAATTTCTGTGAGAGCATATCTGCGCTAACATCTGCTGAGCCCATCATTGAAGCGAATTGAGATAAAATCGGCCCCATTTTCATTTTTATGCGCAGCATTTTACCCAAACCCTTCTCGACAACTTGCGGAAATGAAATTAGGCGCAGCGTGTGCCCCGTGGGTGCTGTATCGAATATTACGACCGAGAAGTTCATGCCTTTGACCAATCTGAGTAGTTTTTTTTTTAATAAATTAAATTTCATTACTGCCTATTCCGGGTCTCACTATCGGTAAGAATTCGATAAAATGGTAACTTTTTCAAGTATGGGATGATTTTGCGATTTTAATTCACTTGCATTGAGTAATACGAATTTTAGTCAATTTAATCAATATCAACTTACAAACATACGTGAAAAATGATCAATTTTATCAAATTCACTTTCGCACAATCTTACCGAAAGCGTGTACCGGAACAGGCTTATAATACACTATGTACTTACTTCATAACTTCAGCATAACTCATTGCTTCATCTATACCGGGCAGCGCACTAAATAGTTCACTCAAAACGCTTTTGCTTACACGCATCGCTTCACTATCGCCTTCGAAATATTCCTGAGAATACAAATTTAAAACTTTCATCATTTGTTGGCTTTATTTTTAAGTCTTGTGTATAGTACATACATCTGGAAGTTCAGTTAAACCAGAACTCGGATCGATTTCCATGGCATATAAGTTATCGAAGCCCTTAACCTAAAGATAAACAGAATGTATACGTTTATAGCAAGCAGAACTAATTAAATTGTTTTGTTCATATACACACGGTGTTTTTTTAGAGGCGTATAAATTAGAATTGAATTTAAATAAAATCAAACTGAAAATTGGCTTTGTTGAACAATAAATTCTATGTCATTAGCATTTAAATATGACCACGTTAATATGGGCACCGCGGCTGGCTTGGTTGTGGCGCATTCTGGAAGTCCAAGTTTCGACCACTTTTTGTTTAGAGTATACGTGGTGCGGAAACAATACATGGTTAATCAAATTAGACGCTCGAATGGGCGATTATGTCAAGCGAAAAATGTATGTGGCGCACAGTAACATTCCCGACCTGAAACACGATTTTTCGAAATAAATTTGCAAGCGTTGTTCTGGCGTTTGACTATTTATGATCAAATAGCAAACAAATGACAATAGCGCTCCAAGATCTGAGCAATTTATAAAAATTTAACACTGTCGGAAAATGGAATCTCTAAAAAAACACCCTATATATACATATGAGTGCATATGTTTGTATGCATGTATGTAGATACAGACCTTTGTCGGTACTTTGTTGAACTTCTGATCGAATGCATCCGATATATTGTGTGCCGGGTCTGTAGATATGACCAACACAGATTCTCGTACTTTAGACAACTGAACAGCGAGGCTACAGCTATAAGTTGTAGTACATGTACATATGTGCATATTAAAAGAAAACCAAAATGCTTAGTAATTTTTTGTTCAATATTTTCACTTAAAAACTGACGTCGCCAATGACGCACCTGCAAGTTGTTTTACCAACGCCACCCTTGCCACCAACGAAAATCCATTTCAGTGATTTTTGCTCCATTACATTCTTAAGATTAGGTTCCAACTGTTCAAAATCGCCTTCCATTGCTTGAAAATTACTTATATTATTTATACAAAAAATTTAGTAAAGTCGCGTTCAATCGCTGCCTAAAAGTGTTATAAAATACCAATTGTATGCCGATATTTGGAATCTTGTACAGCTGTCTTCGTTTCTCACTGTCTCTCTCACACTCACACAACAGAATTTACTTGCGCATCACTAACATATTTATGTGCGGCATTTGCCAACACTGCACTAATCAAATGATAGAACCACTACTACGCATTCAATAGCTTCGCACTGCTTGCACCTATGGCGTAATATTCTAGCATATAAGGTGTGGGCGAGATAAAAGATATAGTATTGTAAAGTTTTTCAACACATTACGCACGCAGAGACATTTTGAAGACGACGTCAAGAGAGAAATTTTGTAGTCGGCTTATAGGCGCTGAGGGTGTTTTTTTTTTTTACTTAAAACATTAGTTTTGCACAAATTTAATAAAATAAAAACATAAAAAATAGTAAAACCAAACACAATATATGTATGTTTTGCACAAGCTGCCGCAGCATGTGTCGCCTTTTAAAATAATAACAAATTATGAATTTTGAGCCAAATTCTAATGCGAAAAAACGAGATTTTCATCATACGTAGAGAAAAACGCCTGGAATACGCGTATGCGTCTATGTGTGCGTGAAATAAAAAAAGTGCGTGCTTACGTGTAGGGACTTGTAAGTGCGGATGTGCCTTTGTGTGTGTGCGTGTGTGTGTGTGTGTGTGTTTGTTCGTAAGGGATTCCAAAGCAGTTTCCTTTTATTATAGTCTCCACCTCCAACATAATATATACATACAGCAGGTTTATATATTCGTATCTATTCTTCCTTATATTTGTTTCATACTAATTTTTTGTTTGCCAATTTTCTGATTTGTGCTACGTTTAATATTAATAAATAGACTACTAAATAAAATTCAACAATAGTTGTTGTTGTTTTTGTTGTTGGTTACAGTGAGTACAATGGCCGAAGCTGCGCCGTCTAAAGCTGACGCCCATAAAAAAGTTTGTGTTTAATGAATGAGTGAATGAAATACTTATGCATATAATACATAAAGTTATTGATTATTATAATATGCAAACAACAACGAAGGCAACAAATGTGTTACGATTAAAATTTGTGTTCATAAATTGTTGAATAAATTATAAATGTACCAACAACCATTAAGACACACACATATCTATGTATGTACATACATCCATACATATACGGACGATGCACAGCATCCGTTGAGCGAGCGAGAGCATGTGCCAGCAACGTATGAGTGAAAGTGTGAGAACATGAGGCAGAACGTGTAGTAGAGAAAATTTTCAAAACGACGTACGAAGAACGGTAAACAGACGAGACGAGAGCCGACAAAATAAACGCAAGGCAAACCAAACCACAAAACAAAAGCGAACGCTAAACGACATATCAAAAGAGAAGTGTTGAAAATATGCTAACGAAGCAAAAAAGAAATGGCATATGCAAAAGATAAATATGTACTCGTGTATAGTAGTTAAAAGCTAAACAGAAAGCCGTTAAATTAAAAAAAAAGAAAGAAAATAAAATTATATACTCATGCAAGTATTACGTCGCTGTAGATCCTGTCGCAGTTAACTGCACATCCTGGCTAGTGCAGTGCAGTGTGTGTGTTTGTATGTATGTTTGTGTGCCTGGGTGTGTTTGTGTCCATGTGCATATGTATTTATGTGTGCTGTATGTGCTCAATGCCGGTCAATTAATATTAATCAATTAATTGATCAATTAATAGAAGTGCGAGATCAGATGGCAGACCCTCTCGACGGTCTACGCTGTGACATGTCGTAATGGCCAGAGAGGTAAGTTTAACTTATATTTATATATCCCTAACCTACTATTGCTTCTTTAAATGTTCCCTATTATGTGCTATAAAATATTATTGTGTTTGTTTTTTTTTTTTTAATTCTGTAAACGATAAAATAGCTTAAACCGAGAATGGAACATATTTTATCGCTGCTAGTATTATATATTGCGCACACGGTTTGGCCCACTTAATATTTTGATTTTACCATTCTCATTTAACTAAATATTAAAAAAATTTTCCGATATGATTTTAAACGAATTATTTGGACACACTACTAGAAGCACAGTTTTCGAGATATCGCTATTAAAATATGTATGAATAGCAGGCCCGACAAATACATATTCACATCTTCAATACTTCACATCTCAAAATCGGAGTAAACGCTAACTTTTACGCATACACAGCACACTTGTTGTATTTACTATTTGGTATGAAGCCAAATTTCAAGTTTAAACTATCTATGCAGTTTGGATTTTTGTGTTGAAATGACTTCAGTAGAGAGCATTGGTGTGCGAATTTCAAAATTCCTATGAACGTGTGCAAAGGCATCAAAATGCTACTTTGCACGACGTCGACACACGGTGAGATGGGAACGGGACGCGAATCCCGCGGGAACTGATAATATCTTCGGGATAGGGAAAATTTTCTAGACTAATCCAAGTGATCCGTGCAAGACAGGCTCGAGTAGCCATTTATGTTTACGTAAGAAGGAGAACAGGCTCTTTAATATAAACGAATACCTTTTGTAATCTAGGCCACCTATGATTAGGTTAACTAACTCAAGATTTTCTCCTTATCTTTAATGAAACTAAGAAGAATGTTTGTTAAAACGTTGCTGACTATGTCAGAAGTTTATCTTTTCAATTTAGAGCCTAGCAAAAACCAGACAGTGGACAGATGTGGGCCAGTTTCGTCGTCCTTGTGGCAGAGTTTACACTCTGTTTGTGAGAAGAGATCTACCTTGTTTTATGATTTCTATTATACTATCTCAGTTGGTGATGACCATTCATGTAGCCCATGAGCAGCCTCAAATCTGACCTGGTGTGATGTGCGTTGGTTTAGGATATGTGGGACGAGCTAGTTTTTTAGCTTATCGTAGTTTACGATGATGTATCCAATGCTGAATAGCAGAATTTCTAAGGAAGTCTCCAATGAAGGATTTGGATTTAGCACACAAAAAGGTTCCAGATCCACAAAGGAATTTTTTGGTCCACCATTTTTTGTTCAAGTTGCAATGCCGTTATCGCGGTTTTGGGTTCGAAGACACCAGCACCTATATCCATGTCTGTGAGTGAACCATTTAATTGTTTATGTTAAAATGCCAAGACTATGTTTGAGAATACTGGATTGAGCCTATCATTAGACTAGTTACAATCTGAAGTGTCAGATTCATTTGCTGCCTAGGATTTAGTGAAAATGTGCACTGGTACTCGACACTACCCTACTTCCATCTTATTATGTTTCTTTTCAGTTTTTCTTGTAGTGGGTACTTTTTATACCACTCACACATAGAGTGAAATGGTATCATCCACGTGAAATGGTATCATGAGCATGTCCCGTCCACTTTTTGAGAAAGCCCCCATACAAAAACATAGCTCACTTTTATGCATTATCGTGATAAACATCTTCAGTTAAGTCAATATCAACTTAAAATTTGATATGCCAGCATCTTAAAGATAGTCTCTTCACACATTCATCATTGGGCGTGTAGGGTTCACTTTTTGGGATACCAGCTACACAGCTCCACCTCCCCCTACGTTTAAAAACTATTTAAAATTTAAAATTTCCTGTGTATGGTATTGGAGCTTCGGTTCAACCAAAGTTAAGCTTTTTTCTTGTTTTAATTTTATCTTATCTATTTATTTATTTATTTATGTTTGCTTTAAAATTTATTTTAAAAATATATTTTCTTTTTAATTTTATATGCATTTGATTGCAAATTGGGTATACAAGGGGACAGTGTATAACGAATATTTTCTAGTTTAGACTATGTATGAAATTGGTGCAACACATCAGGTTCCACTGTACATGCATACAATATGTACACTTAACTAACGCGCCCCGCCCCTTGTTGCATACTCTCACTTTTGTACACAACACATAAAACAATTACAAACGAAATTTGCTTTTCATTAAATTGCATCGAACTGAATTGAAAAAGCAAACTTTCATTTTCTTTGCGATGCATCGGATTGCGCTCTCTCATTTGATTGCTTTCTCTCACACAAACACACACACATACAATATATACACTCATATATGCATATATGCATATGTGATAAACATGAGAGTGAGTGCATGGGAGTATCTGTCTGTGTAAGTATTGGTAAACAGAGTGCATTGTAGTTTCGGGTGAGTGAGTAGCTTTGACCCAAATATACACAGTAGAACGATGACTCTCCCTTGCATGCTGAGATGCGCATGAAAAACAAAAGAAGAGAGTAAGAGAGAAACCAAGAGTGCAGCGAAACGAGTCGAGTCAGGCAGCAGCCAACACAGGATTCAATTCGCATAGCATAGTGTGCTGCGCGGTCAGTGCACTTTGCGAATTCGTGCTGAAACCTTTTTAAAAACGCTGGCCAAGGCGCAGCAACGCGTTCGAAACTGCGACAAAAGTGAAACGGAGCAAAACCATTAATACCTCAATTTAAAACCAATAGAAGCGAAAATCAAATTAAAATGCATTTATACTCGTAGTAAAACAACTAATTTAAACAAATTCCTTGCTGCGCTATAAAATTTGTGTGTGTGTGTGTGTGTGTGTTGTATTTTAAGTGCAACAGCTCGTATAATTAATATTTTGTATATAATAATTTGTTCTGCTTCGCCTAAAAGTAAACTATATAAAAAAAATATAAAACATTTTAATGTAAAAAAAAGACAAAAATTCATATTAAAATAATTTCAAAAACGCAATAAAGACATAAAAGAAAGTGCGAATGCCAATTTGTAAATGTTGCATTGCATGAAAGTGAGATTAAAGCATAAAAAGCATGTAATGACAGTGCAATGCTTGTATAAGTATGCGTGTGTGAGTGTGATCTGTATATAAGTTGTTGCAGTTGTAGTAGTGATTGCCTTCTGCCTTCGTCTGATTATATCACGAAAATGTAGGCCAAAGCCCAACTACAACAACAACAACCACAACAATTTAGAAGACACACACCCACACGCACACAGACGTAGCGACGCACTCAACTTCAGACAAAATTCACAAACGCAATGCACACGTTTATTTGCCTATGTGTGTGTATGTGTGTGTGTGTGTGCGTGTTCAGCTTTTGTTTTCTGATTATAACGCAAAAAAAGAAAATGCAAAAACCAAAACACAATTCATATACGCTCATCATTTTTTCTCTCTCACTTTAGTTTATTTGCTCACTCACCGAAAAATGCAACACAAAAATGAGTTGCAGGGGATGGGGGGAGTTGCTGCGTTTTCTTCTAGTTTGAATTTGCTGCGCTTTTGTTTTTGTTTTTGCTCTTGTTGCTATTGATGCTTTTGCCCCGAACGTTTTTGTTGTTCTTCTTCCAACAGCAAAAACGCAACTTTAACAGTTGTAATTTCCCAAAAAAATATATATATATATATATATAAAATTATGTACGTATTTTAAATATTTATGAAATTATGAAATATATGATTATTTCGATTAGACGACTTCGTCTGTTATAAAAATTTCGAAGTTGAAATGGAACCTACTAAAAAGCAAAGGCAACAATAATAGTAAATAAATTTTATTTTCAATTGAGCATTTACTGTAAAGAAAGTGAAAATACACGTGATCTGCAACGAATGAAATAACGAAGCAACAAGAGAATATGTAAGCGAGGGAGTAATATGAGCGTGAAATGCCGAAGAGCTAAAATATATGAAAAAAGAAAGAGGCGCACTTAAGCTTACAGAGCGCATAAGTCGTCAAGAGAACAAATACTGCACTAGAAAATTTATATGCGAAACTTGATCCAAAAGTTTCTTGTTTTATTAGTTTTATTAAGTCACTTTTCTTACCACAGTTTTTACATTTGGAGAATTTACTTAAATTTACCACAAATGCAATCAATAATATGATAAATTCTAGCGGGTAGGGTGTAGATTAGCTCATAATCTTCTCCTTATCGATAGTAACACACTAAAAAAAGTCAGAAAAATCGGAAACGATCTTTCGCGGATCACGTTGGTTGCTCTTTTCAGCCGCTCTCGTTGCATTTTCCCTGCATCGTACTTGTTCTGGGCACTATTCAAACGTTTCAGGCGCTTTAGCTGCTCTGGATGTAAATGCTCCGATTCGACAATGCCAAATGCGTGATTCATTTTCTTCTAGTGTTTTATCCACTCTTGTTTCTTGATTGCTTGCTTGATTCGATGCTTTGCAGACGGGTTTTTCTTCCGCTGGCTGCTTTTTTCGGGGTCATTTTCAATTATATTTGTTACAAACTGCGCACTTTGATTGAATCAATGCGTAAAAAACGCACACATAGTGTGCAATGGTATTATCAGTTTGTCTCAAAGTTTGAACGTATTAAAAAAGACATCGTAGAAACCACAAAGTTTTTTATTCTTGGTCAGTTCGATGAGACGAGTCGATCTAGCTATGTGCGTCTATCCGTCTGGTAGTTGTTACACATTTTTTAGGAATAAATTTTTAAGAGGTAAGAGGTGTAAGGTCTAAATTTGAAGTTTCTAGCGTAATTAACAACAAAACCACAAAAATTTCATACAAAAACTTAAAAATGTTCATTTAATACTGAAGAGGGAAAGGGAGGGTCTAAATATTTAAATCGGTTCGGTCAGACTGTCAGACGGACAGACGGACATGTCTATATCGACTCGTCTTCCGATCCTGAACACGCCTGACACGCCTCCTTCTGCCTGTTGCAGGCATTTGCACAAACTTAATATACTCTCTTACCCTATTGGGTACAGTATATAAAAATGGAGAACTGAATTTGTTTTTTTACCACTACGGTAAAATGCTTGCAAGTTATTAAATATCAGGACACTCTTGTAGCTGTACGGTACATAGAGACTCTATACGAGGAATGGCATTCAGTTCTGACTCTTGTGTTGTTACTTATCGAAATATATACGGCTGTGTATATTGATAATAAGAATGATGAATGGTTGAATGACGACACTAAATTTATTGACAATGAAATTGAAGAAGACGATATCGGGAACAACATTCATGTTGAAAATGAAAACCAAGATCAAAGAATTCTGCACTCTTAAGCTATATCTGCGTTTAATACGTGTATTAAATATGCAGAAGAGCACAATTTTGCCGCAGGGGTCATTTTACAACTAATTGGTCTGAAAGATTTTGCATACTAAAAACACAACTTCTAATTTTTTTACAAACCCATTTATAACACATAAAAAGAAATTTTTAAAGCATATATTATTGGATGTTTGAATTAATTCGTAGCGGTTATTTTTCGAAAATTGAGGCTTTATTGTCAAAAATGGTTACAAATAGACTATTCAAAGTTTTGTCCATCGTTAACCACTACTTTTCCCACCTTTCTGGCAGCATACGAATTCCGCGTCGGAAGAAGAACTTGTCTTTAAAAGAATAGGCCAAAATTATTCGATCGGAACAAGTGGTAACTGGAATAAGATATTTCTGGTTAATACAGCGGGTGGGGTATTACTTTGCATTTGAGCATAACCAACTAGATTTTATATAAAAATCTCTTCATCGTGTCTCTGCACGAGTTGCGGCCGTTTTTTCTTCAATACTCGGCTCAAGCACGTCAATTGTTGTTGGTTGTGATCACCCGTAATGGTTTCATTAGGTTTTATTAGCTTATAATCGACTACAGCCAGCTGATCCCACCAAAAACAGAGCATAATCTTGCATCCACGTATGTTTGGCTTCGCCGTTAATGCTAATGGTTGGCCATGCTTAAGCCACGCCTATTTGCGTTACGAAATGTTGTAGCAGATTCACTTTTCAACGCTAAGCACAAGTCTATGCAAAAATATCTTTATTTTCTCTATGTCAAAGTAATGAAGTAGAACTACGCCTAAAAACACTTTATCCGACACAAATTTTGATATATTCAATAAAGTAATAAGTGTTGTAATTTACGCTTCAAAAAATTACATATACTAAATAAGACGCTCAATGACAGTAGTTATACGTGGGTACTATACTCTGGAAAGTAGAATATTAGAAATCTACTAGTCATGCTATTTCTTAGGAAATGGTACGAACTAATTGAAACACACAATATTTAGATTCAATAAAAGTAAATTTCATTTATAAATTTGTAAATAAAACGATAGAAATTTTGTAAAATGTACAAAACTCTGCCGAATTATGTACGAAAGTTTCGTAAAAAGAACGAATGTACAAAACTCTTTCGTAAATTGTATGTTTCATATTTTCGTACTATGCTCGAAATTTGTTTCGTACAAAGTACAAAACATTACGTGACTCCTTTTTAAGAATATTTCGTACAATCTACGGACGTTTTTTTGGTCATATTTAGGCATGCTTTATTTGGCTTGTGGAACTGTAATGTTTTTTTTTTCTTCTTTATATTGGTAAAGCAGATATTTCGGTAATTCGGGAACACTGTATAGTTTATAATTATACGAAAAAAATTGGATATAAATTTGAAACTTTTGAATCAGTCCAACGTTATACATAGTTATCATTAAAATACCTTATTAATATTCATTGTAAATCAATTATGTGCGTAAATTCAGCTTTTAGTTATATAAACATACGAACATACGAGTACACATTAAAATTTATGCTGACAAAAAACTTTTTTATATATTTATTTTATATTTCTTTTTATTTATTTATTTTATTTTTTTTGCGCTCTTAATTAGACTAAATGTGCGCGCGCTCTATCTCTCTTTTTCCCACATACAACACACAGCCACACATGTGTCAAAACGTTTGCATACTCATTTGCTTTGCAATAGTTTGCTCTCTTTTTTGCTTGCATTTGTTGACTCTCTGTTTTTTTTTGTTTTGTTTTTTTTTTTTAAATATTATGTGCGTGTATGCGTGTGTGTAAGTAAGCCGTACATATACTACAAATGCAGTTTTGACTTTGCAAACGCACACACACGCACACAAATGTGCAAGGATGCGAACTTTTGTATTTACGAGCGCGCTTTCACATTTTACGTGATTTTGTTGGCATTTTTGTCTGAAATATTAAATTTTAACTGGGTGTGACATCTGCACTACTAACATCAGCAAGCATCATCAGCGTCTTCTTTTGCAACGCAATGCAACAAATCAAATCTGCATCAACTGCCAGACCACATAAGTGTTTAATTAAATTAAATTAAACAAAAAAAAAATATATATATATATAATTAAAACTAGTAAAAAATAATTTAATTAAAAAATAAAAATGAAATAATATTCAATAGAAATAAATTTAAAAAAAAAACAAAAAAAATAACTAAAAAGTTAACTGCTGGCTGCAGCGTATAGCAACAACAACGAAAGTTTGACCATATACAAAAAGAAAAATTAACTAACTAAAAAATTAAAAAACTAAAAAAAAGTTAAATCAAATACAAAAATATACTGTGATGTGTGGTGTTTCCTCAATTTGTCATAAATTTTTAAGTGCGAAGGTCAAAGGCGTTAAAAAACGCACAAACGAAGCGAACTCACAATCAAATCAGTGCTATGCGGTGGCAGTCATAAAAAGACTGATGATGACACGCAACTGAATGTGTACAAATGTTGCATTCAAATTTATAATTATACATATAATAATTAAAAACAAAAACTAAATTTAAATTTAAATAACGATAAATAATAATTTAAGTCTTTCGCACAACTAAAACTAAAACAACAACAACAACAACTATTAATACTGTATCGTTTAAACAGCATAAGCACTTAAAAACGCATAACTAAAATAATTGTATCAAAATGTCTTCCTAAATAACTAATCCTATTACTACTACTATTAAAACTTCAAGTTTTTACTGCATTTGCATTTAATCCTGGTTGTAATTCTGTCATTCGGTCGAACGCAAAGTGGCTGGCAAAGGCGAGGCGTCGGCAATGTGGTCGAATGCCCTTTGTACTTTGGGCGTTACGAAGCCTTTATGCAATTGCCTCAGCATCAGGCAAGTGGCTGCAGCTGCTGCAGCCGCAGCCCAGGGTGCTGCCATAACAACGGATCCGAGCGCAACGAGCGGCCTGAATGGGGTAATAATGAAAACCTAACAGCAGCAATTAAACAATTAACATAGTATACACACACACACACACACACACACACTCACACACATATACCCACATACACTTATACACAGACAGACAGACAGACAATCACATATACATGCAAAATGATGACTGATAGCTACTGCGCCTTGCGCAGCTTCTATAGTTATTTGAAATTGACCTAAACTAAACTGAATTGAATTGAACCACACCTGTGCACATCTTAGAAAGCATTAAACGCAGTTCCGGTTCCTGTAACATATGGCAACAGTTCTAATAAGCGACTCTTATTATTGCTCATTCAGTTTATATGCCTAACTTTCATTTTAAAGTTTATAAGCAGCATATGCCAAACTAGTTCTTAAATGAAAAAAAGAAAGCATTTTTTTTTTTTTGTAAATAGTTAAATGTGCTTGCGAAGATTTTTACTACTATGCGCAATACTACGACTTGTTGTTTGCTTTTTTTGTTGTTGTTTTTTTGTGTTTTTCTTTTTTTTGTTTGGCGCTGTTCTGTAAATGTAGGTCACTAGAACATACGCCTTACGCTCATGTCCTTGCTGCATTCGTACGTTTTCTCTCCAATATCTTGCCTTTCCGTTCCTTTCGTTTCCCTCGTAGTTGCTCGTTTTATTAGTGCAGCTCTTTCTTTTACTGCACTCTCGCTGTTAAATAACAGCGCATCCCGCCTTAATGCTTCAAATGTTAAGCTTCAACGCTTCTCTAGTACGCTACTACTCTTCTTCAACTAATTGTTTAATTTGTTTCCTTTGTCTTTACTTCTTTTTTTATTCTGTTTGCAGGAGTCTCGTGGCAAGAGACCACTTAAAATTTGGGATAGTTGGCGAAATGTACGCAAGGGTGTTGTCGTTAGTACTTTCGAGGAGTTGTTAGTTAGAGGTAAGTTTTCAATGACTTTTCGCTTTGAAAATCTGATAGCGTAAGTCAATCTGTTGCTTTTTATTCACATTGTTTTGTTTTTTCTTTCTTGTACAATAACTACAGGCAAAGACAAATTGGGGGTTCCGGCTTCAGAGCCAGTGCGTGTTGTTCTGGAGTGTGATGGAACCCAAATCGAGGATGGCGAATATTTTCGCACGCTGGCTAATAACACAGTACTGCTGCTATTGAGGCAGGGCGAGCGCTGGTATCCAACTGGTGTCGATGTACTAAAAGCTGGTAAGGTTTAGGTATACATGTACATATGTGGCAACGAGAGCAGTTTAAAAAAAAATCCAAAATGTAAATATTTCTTATGAAATCCATCATTTATTAAAATACAACTGAGCTTTATTTTGTTATGGTGCTGCAGATAGTGTGCAGTAGTTTTTTATATTTGTAAATCTATATGTATATAAATACGTAAACATAAATTTCTTTCGTACCATTTTAAATTCGTCAATATTTTTATATAGTGTTGTAGCGCTTAATATGTAGATGTGCATTCAAAAAATGTTTAAGATAATTTTCAGCTATTTTGGCTTAATATGTAATATCAAACTTCAGTTAAAATTTGATAGCACTTATAATTCACAAATAGTTTTTGCAAACTCTTTTTTTTTTAAGTGCGCAGCTCTATAGAAGTAATATATTTTTCATTGTTTGTTAGTTTTGTCTGGAATGAAGTAACAGTCTTTAGTAGTATATTGTACTGGCAAAACGTTAATTTCGAAGCTGTAATACCGTACCGTACCGAATTTTAAGCTTGTATTGGCTTAAATAAATAAGTTTTTCATACAATAAAAAAGTGGTCGGTGGGTTCATATGTTGGCTACACCAAAAAGTGGGCGTGATACACTCATTAGTATATTTATGATAAGCGCCTGCCCGTAAGAAGCCTAAATATCAAATTTAAAGCTGATATTAACCTAAATAAAGAAGTTTTTCATACAAAAATTCAAAAGTGGGAGGACGGTTTGTATTGAGTGGACTAGCCAAAATGCGGGGGATCACACCCATTGTGTTATTGATATTTACTTATAAAATTATGTCTATGTGCCCGGTTACAGTAGAATAACTTAAAAATTGAGCCCTGAAAAATGAGCAACAACTAAAAGACAAACATACGAACAGACAGACAGACGGATATGGCTAGATCGACTCATCGAGTTGATGAAGAATATAAATGTATACTTTATGGCATCTATGATAGCTTTATTGAACGAATTTGAAATTTGTAATTTAAAGCCTTTGTGCCTTTTGGATATATCCGATTAAAAATTTTTTTTATTGCAATTCTGTTTGTGGAACTTTTTGAACTGCCCTCGTATGCATTTATACATATTTGTAACTTACTCATGCTACTTTTAAATGTACTACATACATATATTAATGCATTTGTTATTTGCAGCAATATCAGCTATACCCAAAATCGTCTGTGAGACGATTCACGCGCTCGAATTGCACGATGAGACACCATCCTGGAAGATTATGGATAATAAAGGACGTGTCACGGTGGTCTTGCACTGGGATCAGCGACAAAGCGGTAGTGGTGGTGGCGGTGGTGGTGGTGGCGGCGGCGGTGGCGGCGGTGGCATTGGTGTCGGAAGTGGATTATGTTCAGCTGGCATCGGTAGCAACGGCCATTTGATATCTGACAAATATTCACCGTCAAAGAAAGGTCTGTCCGCGCAGAGTTCGCTTGATAATAAATCCGTATCATCACAATCATCACAGCAACGTTATGCTAGTCCACAAATAACTGTCATCAGCGACGAAGGTCCTGCAAGTTTATATCATACCGGCGTGGGCGTTGGTCGACCACCAGGCATTGTAATACCGGGCAGCAGTAGGCGTCTATCGAAAGGTGGTGGTTCCTTCGACAGCGCAGTCGGTGCTGTACATGTGCATACACCAGAATGTGCACATCATGCGCATACGCCCAGCCGTGCCGGCAGTCCCAGCACCACCGAGTGCGATTTTCACTGTTGTGCGCTGCACGAGGAGGGACGCAAGATAGCGGTGCACAAAAATGTCGCTACATCGCCCATACAAGACGGTTCAACAAGTCCTCAGCCGCAACAGCAGCAGCAACAGCAGCATCATGCGCAACTTGCCATGTCATCGCTTATGGATAATGCATTGGGCGGCAGCATGCAACGACGCACCTCGGGCACAAAGGGGCATGTGCGTTTTCTTGATATTGCACCGGAACGCGATAGCTCCGAAAGCGAAACGGAGAACACAGTTATGGAGGACGACAAGACAACAACGGAAAAATTCCTGCTACTCATTGATCAGCTGTCTGTAGATCAGAAGCGACATTTGAGCATCAAGGATATTGGTATTATATTGGAGCGGCTGAATTCAAAGATACTCGATGTGGAACGGCTCGATCGAGAATCAGAGTCCGATGACTGCTATAACTGGACGATAAAGGCAACAATACGCGGTGATGCATTGCGTGAGCTCGGTGTGATCTATAATGGCAACTACTATGCCATATCCGAACATCCTGGCTACAAAGAGGAGCTTGAGGAGAACGGTGAGGAGGTGGAAGAAGAGGATGAGGAGGATAGAATATAAAAAAACAATTAGAAAAAAAAAAACCAAAAAAGAAAAAACAATACAAACAAAATGCAACACAAAAGGTTATAAGAAATAAAAAGGTACATAAAAATAAAGAAAAACAAAAACAAAAAAGGCATAAACCATTAGCAAACATATTTCAAAGAATTTCACTGAGTAACGAATATTAAATAATATAAAAAATAAATTAAAAAAAAAAAAATAGAAAAACAGCACGAAAAAGTAAAACAACAAACCGAACATCATGTTAGAGAACGTGTTTATAGATCATTTTAATAGTATTATTTGAGAATAAAACTGGGTCTCGTACTTATTGAAAAGAAAAGAAAAGAAAAACAAAAACAACAAACACTCAGACACACACATAGATATGTATAAGAAATAAACACACTGTTAACGGATAGTCAAAGGACTCGATGTTGATGATAAGAATGAGGATGATGATGATGAAGCGCAGTTATTTATATAAAAATTAAGTAAAAAGAAAACAATGAAACAAACAGTAAACCTAAATAATAATTAAATAATAGAATTAGTCAAACAAACTCAACAAACAATCACAGTATACACCGTCATTCGCGTTCAAGTAGATTTTTGTACATTTGCCAGCAACAGATTATCCAATTGCCTTACATATGCGAAGCACTTCCGAGATACATTTCCGTTTCCATTTGCAATCCTGTTTCTAACACACGCACACACATAGATACACACACACACACACACACACAACAGTTATAACTAGACAATACAAACAACATTCAGTTTATACTACACAGATCCACATTTTCTGTAAACTCGAGTGAGCAATTACCGCCAAAAACTGCATCCAAAAGCAGCTGCATTAAAAATATATAAAAACAAAACAAACAAAAAAAAAAAAAAGAAACAAAAAACATAAAACAAAAAACATAAAAGAAGAAAAACTGTTATTTAATTATTGACTACTACTAATTAAACATATTTGTTCGTTTGTTAATTGATATTGTTAATTAATTGTTTTAGTTAATTAAAATTGAATATTTGTGTATGTATAAAATAGCATTAAGTTACGTTAACAATCAGAACTAAATACCTACATATGTGTATTTTAATTTGTTAAAAAAGATCACAAAACAAAAGAAACAAAAAAAAAAGAAAAAAGAATCACCAAAACTACACACAGACACACACACACAGACACAGAATACTGCTATCGAATACTCAAAAGAAACACAGAAGGCTTCCATTAGTTTGTCCCAACATCCTCTCAATGCTGCCATTAGTTAAAATCAACAAAATATAAACTAAAAATAAAATAAAATATAGTATATATAGACATACATATATAATATATAAAATAAATAAATTAATATGTTGAAATTGATGACGAACAATTATAGCGTAATGCAAAATCATCAAATCATGTTCAAAGTTCTACAAAAATTTGTACAGTATATCACAGGTTTATGTTGCCAAAGCGCAAATAAATAGTTGCTTCGTTAATTAATAATATAATTTGTATTAAATATACACATACTCAAGCTAGAGCATGTGATAGGATAGCCAATCAACTTATAAAACGCCTGACTGATATACCACACAAGACCAAGAATACTACAACTGAGTTTCGCAGATGCTTCAATGAATTTGACTGAGTTTGACATAATTCATTTAATTTACGAATGCTCAAAATATAACGAAGAGGAACGTTTATTGCACGATTTATACTGCCAAAATTATCATACTGAAAAAGTTTAGACAAAATTGCATCATTACGACATACAACTTTTTTTTTTTTTTTTTGTATAAATTAAACGCAGGGTGTTTTAAGCATTACTGTTTCCGAAATCGTGTTTAGGGAGATGCACAATTAGACCAAGGCTTGTTCATATTTGCTATTTTTAAGCAATAATTTGTAGAGTCGAATCCTAGCTGTGAAAAAATAGGGTTTCGTAAAATGTACAGCGATGCAACGTAAACGTATAGAGCGATGTATCGTCGATGTACTACATATTGATATCAATAAATTTTTCGCTGACGATGTATCATTAAAGAGTTGTCGATATAACGGTGTATCGAAATATCGATACTTGCCCCACAGGCTAAAAGGATATGCTTGTGCAAATACATATATTAAGTTTGTACAAATTGATACTAGTATCAATATCTTCTTATGTGCTTGCAATACATGTTGGCACTTCTTGATCAAAAATTGTCGTCTTTCTTATATACACAATTCCAAGCAAACAGCTGCATTTCTAAGATCTCCATTCTAGTGGAAGCCTTAACGGAACAAAATTAATTGCTACCTACCAAGATTTCTATATGGATTCTCTATGGAAAAGTTAAAGAAACAAAAAAAAGTTGACTATCTATTAGGGAGCATATATTAGAGAGTCCTTTTTAGATAATCACTTGACAGAGATATATATCCACCAGGTTTGTCGGAATAGAAACAGGACTGTTTGAAAAAAACAACAAAAATTTTATATTGTTTTTTTATTCAAAATAGTTTCCTTGTGCTTCGATAAAGCGTTTTGCACGGTCAATAAGCATTTTGAATGAGTGTTTCAGGTCATTTTTCGAAATGTCCTTGATAATGCCGGCCGACGCATTTTGGATGGTTTCAATGTCCTCATAGCGGTGGCCTTTTATCGGCAAATGAAGTTTTCCAAATAGATAAAAGTGCCACGGCGCCAAATCAGGCGAGTACGGTGAAGGATGTACCCTTCCAACGCATGTACCTAACAATAGGTGGCGCCATCAGAAACAGCTATTTTTAGAAAAGATAATAGAGATCAGCAGCTATCTGATGCTGATACAGGCAATACAAAAAGTAGACAAACCTTATACAAAATAAAATTATAGTTGGATTAACCTAAGTAAATTACAAGCTGCACAGCAATAAGAAGTATGTAGTACGAAAGTGAATGGGAGTCTTAAAACTAATTTTTTTTTTAACAAAACCTAAACAAACAAAAAATCTCTTGTGTGAGGTTATTCGCCGGCGCTGTCCTTGGAGGCGCCACTGACCTTAATATGACAGTCAATAGTCATTGATTAACATTTGATTATTTCATAAGAATTGATACTTTACATGTACTGTTTATAATTCAAAAGCTCAAAATGTTTCAAATGTTGTCACAGAAATTGTTATAATAGAAGAGCCAGATGACAATAGCAGAAATAAACGAAAAGTAAAAGGGGTAAAATTTTCACGTACGTTTGAATGAATGTATGTCGTAAATTTAAACTTTTCAGAAATTATTTCCAAGAATAAAAAATATCAATTACTTTGACCGACTAGCATTGAACCAGGAGCCAACAAAAAGAAAAAGAAATAGAAAGTAGAAATTAAAGAAAATTGAATTGCATCTATAAATCGACAGAAAATATAATGATCCAGAGCGAGTGTTCAGATCGATACATTTGTTTCGAATTAATAAAACGGAGTAAGACATTTGAACAGTTTTGAGAAAGCTTTTGGAAAGGTTTTTCACCTCATTATGGTGAATTGCAAAAAAAATTGAACATAATGAGTTGAATTGAGATGACAAGCAAATGGGAAAATTTTATTAACAAATGATTACCACCCAAGTGCTGTATGTTAGTTCTTACTGCAGACGTAGTTGTTCATGTAATGAAAGAAGATGTAGTATATACATATTTTTGGCACTGTTTCATAGAACTTAAAATGATAATCGCGCATGGCAAAATAACTCTTCAGTATAAATGTTCACACATTGTGCAATAATATGAGCCAATTTTGGTTAAAATTGTATAGAAGATTGATGTTTTCAAAAGGAAGGAAAATGCATTTGTTTTGCGATAGTTTTGTTTTAAATGTATCTATTTCTATTTTTTATGTTTTAAAGTTAGAGTTTAGCACATTTTTCTGTTTTTTTTGTTTGCACGTTGAGAATTTTTTATTGTGATATGCTGTACAAATAGATAATTCATAGATACATACTACATTAGATCACAATTTGTTCAAGAACAACAAACACAAAAAAAAACACATTTTAAGCGACGCCTATGATAAATGCAACAAAAGTCGCAGCATCCTCTAGAGAATTTGTTTTTCAATATTGTAATAAATCAAGAGCTAGAGTTTAACAATTAAGAAATTATACAAAAGGAACAAAAAAAGAAAAAAAAACGATTAATAAATTAAACATAAAATAAAAAAACAAAAATTAAATTATAAAAATAAATAATAATAGTGCAACAATAATAATAATAATAATACTAACCAATATGAGAAGAGAACACTGCCAGCAAATGAGAAAAAAATTTAGTATTAAATTCAGAAACGTTCTGTAAGTTTTTGCAACATTGTTCACAAAATCATTAGAAAAATTAATAACAACAGCAGCAGCAGCAACAGCAGCTTCAAAGAATAAACTTACAATTCCACGTTGTAAAACCAAAACAATGAAAAAACCTTGGCTTAAACAAAAAAAAAAAACCAAAAAATAGGAAAGGAAGTTTGAAAATTTTGAGGGGAAAAAAGCAGCAGTTGTAGTGGTTAAAGATGACAACGTAATCGAAGGCTCAGGTAAAGCTAGTAAACTTTATAAGTATTTTCCCACAATTGCCTGGATGCTTTAGAAAAGCACTTTTACGATGCGCTGATTGAATGCAGCACGATAAAGCTTTAAATTGTTGTACGTACAAAATACATTTTGGTGTCGTGTAGTGTATTTCTTATGAAGAAAAAAATAGTGTGCGTTTGATGTTCAAAAACAAAACAAAAAAAAAACAAACCAAAAAAAAAAACAAAAAAAAAACAAAAACACAAAAATAAGCTAAGCAACGTGGATTTTGCGTTAATTGCTACGCAAATTTTGCAGGGTATAACAACACAACAACAACAGCATCAGCAACATTAACATTAACAACCCAATATGACATTCGGCTTAACCGAATATTGATATGCACTACAGCAGTAAATCAATATAAGGCTATAAGTATAAAACAAGCAGCCAACGAATGTGGCAACATCAAAAAAAAAAAAGGAAAACAATTTTAAAAAGCATGATGTCCTTTATTAACACCCAACGAAAATTTTGAAATTTTGTGCTTAAATTTATGGAAAAAGTGTTCAAAATACTTAGCAAAGCGATTTGCATATGTGCTGTTTAAATGTTCATATACAATAATTGTGTACATTGAATTAACATATTGCTTTAATATTAGCTTCCAAAACAAGAAACAAATAAAACTCAACGAAAAACCCCCAAACAAATGTACAATAATATCGTATATGAACATCTGAACCGCGTTTTTGAGTGCAAATACTTTTCTCAAATAAAGGGTCTTTCAATAAGCGCGTTTCGTATTTAAAATGGCAGACGAATTTTGATAAATATGACATTCAAATAGTTTAAACGCGTAAGTAAAATCAGATTTCAAGATTTGATCACAAAGAACCATATTTACAAGAATGTTATCGGTCCAAAACCGCAGCAATATTGAAACATATTGATTGTTTACTCCGAATCGTGAAGCAAACCAGTTATACTTAAAAAATTGGTTTGAAGCAGAAACCTAACTATTAAAGAAAAAAAAAAAACAAGAAAAAACCGTTAACTTTGGTTAAACAGAAGTTCTAATACCATTCACAAGAAATTTTAAATCTTATTGTAAAACATAAACACGTGGGTTTAGATAGGGGCTACCCCAAAAAGTGGGCGGTACATGCCCACTTGTAAATGTGTATAAAGCTATGTAGAAGAAGCTCTAATACCATTCACACACGTGAAGGGGGGGGGGGTAAATAAGATCCACCCCAAAAAGTATGCGGAAAACGCCCACTAGATGCCACCGTATCGAATTTCAAGTTGATATTAACGTTTTCCATACAAATGCATAAAAGTGAGTTGTGGGTTTATATGGGACTACGTCAAAAAGTCAGCGGGATACACCCATTTGTATATGTATATGTAGTGGTTTTCCACTAAAATGCACCAAATCAAATTTCAAGCTAATATTGATTTAAATGAAGAATTTTTTCATAAAAAACACTAAATTGCATGGTGGGTTTGTAAGGGAGCTACCCAAAAAGTGGGCGGGCCACGCCCATTAGTATGTTAAGCAGTTGTCTATAAACAGGCATCATATCGCATTTCAACCTAATATTGACTTTAATAAAGAAGTTTCTCTTACAAAAACACAAAAGTGGGCAGCATGTTTGTATGGGGGCTGCTACCCAAAAAAAGTGGGCAGACCACGCCCGTTAGTCTATGTATGTTAAGGGGCTGTCCATAAAAAGGCACCACATTGAGTTTCAACCTAATATTGACTTTAATAAAGACGTTTTCATACAAAAAGTCAAAAGTGGGCAGTAGGTTTGTATGGGAGCTACCCTAAACAGTGGGCGGGTCCCACGCATTAATGTATATGTCAACCATCCGTTCACTAAAAGTTATCATACCAATTATTAAGTTGATGTTGACTACAATAAAAAAGTTTTTCATACAAAAAAGTCAAAAGTGGACGGTGGGTTTGTATGGGAGCTACCCCAAAAATTAGGCGTGGCGGGTCAATATTGATTCTCTATTATACTGCAATAAAAAGAAGTGTATGTGCAAAATTTCAACTGGGTAGCATAAAATGCGCAACAACATATAGACAGACGGACCGGACGGGGCTAGATCGAACCGTCAAGAATATATATACTTTATGGGATCTACAATGCCTCAATTAATGCGTTAGACAAACTGATAGTACCATTTCACACTATGTATGAATAATATAAAATGAAAATGATTCAATTTGGAGCGGTTCATGTTTTCTATTTTTTTTATCTGGTACATCATAATTCTAAAACAAATACCTACAAAGAAAACAAACAAGAAAAAAAATCAAATGGGTTTCATTTAAAACTAATATAAAATTAGCTTGAACCACTTAAATCGAAAAACTGGTACGTAAACCGAACCAGTGATTTGAAGTTCAATAAATACCACGAACTGTCGAACCAAACCACAGGCTTATTCAAAAAGTTGTGTGCACTTCTTCAAAAATTACACGCTGTAAACAATTTTCTGACCTTAGGCAGAATTGTTAAAACGAATCGGAATAGCACTTAAAAGTCTATACGCTGCATACGTAGTCTAAGATATATGTAATTCCAATTTATTATTAAAACTATTGCGTGTTAATTGAATGACCATTTATATTATGAGTGCTAGTCAATAAATTCTTAGAAAATGATATAGCAGCACATTAGTTTTTCAAAATAGTTGCATATTGGCTGGGATATAGTACCATTGTGTAAGATCGCCCAAAAACTCATTTCCTTGTGAGATACTAGTAATCTATGCCATTTTTCATGTTATTGAAGTTGTTTTAGTCAAAATTTGACAACACTTTAACGCAAGTTAAAACTTTTTCGGACTACCGGAGCTACAACATAGATTTTCTAAGTACTAATTGAACGACACTCGTATCACAGTTTAGAGGAAAAATAGCTAAGCAAGTTCTGTTTTGACTTCCATTTGAAAAGCGCATTAAATTCTATTATACTATGTAGAAGAACAAAAAATGAAAATTCCAGAATCCGAAAAACGGGCCACTAAAATTTTTCAGACATTGTAAAATTGATAAAAAAAAAAAAATTAAAAAAAAAAAAACTAATTGATACATACATATACATATGTCCAACAAGCACAAATAACGAAACACAATATGTTATTCATAGATATAATTACGTAAATTCGTTAAAAAAAAAAAGAAATCGATAAAGATAATACAAATAAAACAAATACAAACATTGGTATTGAAGATCACAATTAAAACAAGAATAAAGTAAACAAAAATCGAAAGAAAAAAAAACAAAAAACATAAACAAAAATTAAACAAACCACTACTACAGTTTTAAATATCGATATAAGTTAGTAATGTATAAAACCCAACACATACATTTACACACACACACACACACACACACACACACACATATATATATACATTTAGCTCTCAAGGATGTGCATACAATGCAGCAGAAGATTTACATCGTACGTGTGTATATCGAACGAATTCTCTTATTTGCGTGACAAAATTTATTAATCAAATCCAAACAAACTGGATTGATATTGATAAAAAAAGAAAAACTTTAGAAAAAAAATGTGCGACGTGCTCTTTTTACTAATTTAGGTACATACTTGAAACAAATCGTACAACCGAAAAACTACAAACTCACACAACACACACATCACAACACATACAAACAGACAGACAAACAGACATTTACGTAGTTCTCGCAGTTATAATGATGCAATCAGTTAGCGCAAAGGCTCAATACGATGTAAGGATCAATTAATATAGTTTTCAATAATTTTGTTAAATGAAAAAACAAAAAACCAAAATAAATAATTATATATTATTGATATATAAAAACCATATAAAAAGTAAACAAAATTAACAAACCCAAACCCTATGTAAAGACATGAAACAAATTTTTAGCTTAAGAAAATATTTAAATATAGATTTTCAATTAAAAAAAAAAAAAAGGTAAAAAAGAAAAAACAAACAAATTCATACTATAATACAAAATAAGGGGCTACGTTGTGAAAAACGATTATTGGCAAATAAAAAATTACATAATTCAATAGAAAATGACATGAGGGTTAAACGAAGATATAATGAAAATTAAGAATACGAAAAAAAAACTTTAACAAATAAAATTCATATTGCAAATATTTAAATAAAATTAAAAAACAAAATAAAAGAAAAAACAGTCAAACTAAACGTAAGTTATGGTGGTAAAAATAATAACAAACAATAATGGATCCCAGAGCAGAAAAAGGTTATTTATGAAAAATGATTTAAACAATAAAAATAACAAAATTAAAATTATACAAAACAATTGTTTTCATTTATTACTTGTACCTAGTATGATTGTCGATATACCGTTATACTAGTTTATCGATATTTTTATGCCGTCTTTCCCCACTGAATAAAATGGTATATTCAGTTCTTATAAGTTGAAGTTTTAATACATTTGTATAAACTTTTATACCACTCACACATCCGGCAGTGTCACAGTGTCAATTTCGTAGGTGTCACAGAAATCTCTTTTAGACCGTTCGAAATCTCCAGCGTTTTGCTTGGTGAAATTGTTAATCTATACAGATAAATAAAATTGGAGTGTCTGTTTGTAATATTAAAATACCGCTTTTTACGAAATGCATATGGATGTATATACGCGGTACATATGCCAAAATAATTTTTTATCTATCTGTTTGTTCCGGCTAATCTTTGAAACGGCTTAAACGATTTTGACGGAACTTTCACTGGCAGATAGCTGATGTAATTAGGAGTAACTTAGGCCACATTTATTTTAGACATTTTACTTATTTTTATTAATTTTTTTATTAATTTCAAATTTTTATATACATATATATATATATATATATATATATATATATATATATATATATATATATATATATATATATATATATATATATATGTATGTATGTACATATGGGTATATTCTACCATGCGCGTTTACTACTGACTAAGCTCCAATCTCTCTCTCTTCTTTGGCGTTGCCGGCATTAAACACAATAACACCTGGTAGCACCAGGACGAAACTTGCACAGTTAAGATCCGGATGGAGCGTTATGCTCGAGTGCTACAGGGAAAGTAGTGCTTTGCACTACTACATTCATTCATATATAATATTTCCTGATATAGCTCACACGAAGCTGTTACAACAACAACAACGATAGAGTGACGATAGAGTAATGTGGACGTACGAACAATAGCACAAAAAGGAGACAAATGATAGGGAAACTATATAGAAACGCGTTTTATCTCTTTCTCTCCCAGCATATATAAACTCTTCAAATCATAAGGTAAAACTTAGTTTATGTACTAGTTTAATGTATTTTCTTCGTAACTGTATCTTAGGAAAAATGTGCATTTATTTGCTGAAACCCGTCCAGGTTGGTTTACGCAACAACAACGAATGACAGCGTTGTCACACAACAATTCTGCGTAGCACAAAACTCGTCTGTACACTAAAAACTGTTTTTTATGAAATCTCGGAGATTTCTGTGACACCTACGGAATTTTTTTTTGGTGAAATTCAAATCACCAGACGGATTTTTGTCTAGAGATTTCTGTGACACCTCCGAAAGTTTGAAATTTCATTATCAACGCATTAAAGAAGCTATCGTAGACCATAAAGTATAAAAATTCTTGAACAGCAAGTCGATTTAGCTATGTCCAGTCCATCTGTCTGAATGTTGTTGCGCATTGTTTTGTATCAATTTTTAAGATTTTTGTGTCTGAAATTAGGCACATAGAATTATGTTTATTGCAGTTAAATATAGTATCCATATTGAAATGCCACACCCAGTTTTTTGGGGTAGCTCCCATTCAAAGACACGTTCACTTTTCGACTTTTTGTATGAAAAACTATTATATTGCTGTCAGTATCAACGAAAAATTTGACATGTTGTTTTCTTATGCAAGCTCTGCACATATACTTATATAAATGGGCGTGTTCATCTATAGTTTGGTGTAGCCACCGAAAAACCACACACCCACTATTGACATTTTGGATGAAAAACTTTTTAAAACTAAAATAATATTACGTAACTACAGAATATAATTTATAACAGCATTTTTGTCTCATATCTTAATCTTTTGCAACTATTTGTCTGAACGTTTCTCAAATTTGGTTGAATTTTATACAAAATTGTAATGGTAAAACGTTTCCTAATGCTTCCGATTCGGTATGAGCTGATTTCTACAACTTTAAAAGACATTCCTTAAAGAAAAATCATTGAAATTCAATTTCTCGTTAATATAATTAACTAATAAAACTGCAAATCGCTACAATATAAAAAAAGAATTTTAAAGTGATTTAGTGTAGATTCTCCCCATCCAGAATAAGATTTCTGTACTTTCCAGAAATTTCGAACAATAATAATAAATGTTTTTGGTAGAAAACTGTTTTTTGTGAAGCTTCACTCAATTTAGTAAAATTCTAACCGATTTTTGGCATCCCAACTATTTATGGGGTATACGATGCCTCCTTTAATGCGTTACAAACTTTCAGACAAACTGATAATACCATTTCATGCATGGTATACAAATTTAAGAGTGTTAAATCTCACGATTTCGACGGCCAGTTGTCGTTTCTGAAGCACGAATTCAGTTGGACGTTTTGTGAATGAATAAAATTTTTATACTTTTTTTTGGGTTAATTTAATAATTAAGAAAGTCATTATGGGTATAAATGTATAAAAGTCTTGCTGCAAGGCCATATTCCTAATGTGCTATTATTTTCGAATTTGTAACTTGGACTCATAATGATCCTTGAATGTTTCTCGAAACATAATGACTTTCTTTTTATTAAAATAACCCCTACAAAATCTTCACTATTTTTGTGGTTGACTACACTTGTTTACTTGCTCATGAAATTTAATATTGAAATGGGGGATTTTATTAAATGGATAGATTTGGAAATTCTGTTTTTGAACACAAGCTTGAACTTTTTTAAAACCATGTATTGTATATAATTATATTTTTAAGAGAAGTCATTGATTGAACAGTACAACAATTAGATATAAATAACATTTAAAAAAAATTAAACACTAACATTTAGCAGACGGATATTTAAAGGCAACCGCATTGCATTGCATTTAGCTATTAAGGAATGTTTTAACAATTTTTTGTTTCTACACGTGCGAAATTTGATATATTGATATATATATATATATGATAAAACTAACACTTAATATACTAAATAATTTATCAAGTGTTAAACGATTAAGATTTCGTCAACGTGTAAAGAATTGAGAATCACATGAGCAATATTAAAATACAAAAGAACAACTTTAACACGTCAAATTGCGTTGCTGTTATGTAATATAATACTTAGCAGCAATTATTAAATTGGTGTTGCGATTTTTGGTTCTTTTGACTTCTTACTGCTGCCACTTCGAAACACTCGCAGTATTTTCCAACGTTTTTTCTTTGATCCCTTTTCAGTTAAAGATGCTACATCAGCAATGCTGCCGTTCACAGTGTTGCAGCTGTATGCCATATGAAGTTGCCCTTCGGAACGAGCAGCGCGCATACCATTGCATTTTCCCAATGCTTTAATTTTATCCTGCTCTACGGTATCAGTAACTTCGTCAATCACAATGCGTGGCACCTCAGGCAGCGCGGCTAACATTGAAATGGTATCATCTTCTATGGGCGCAGTTGGACTGAAAAAAAAAAAAAAAATATTTACATCCAATAAACCGGTTAGAAATGATTTTAATTTTCTTAGTATAAAGTCGTTAAATGCTTACGTGTGCAAGTCGCGCGTATAGTAAGGCGTTAGTATATCGTTTTCAAGTAATGATTTACCAAGCTTTTCCCAGAAATTGAAGAGCACATTGTTGTTGTACTTTAAGTTCGTATATATCTTTAGTGATTTTGGTACGACCATGTTGCCTTTGTAGGTAATTGGTATTATTTTGCGTTTATTCTCCTCTAAAAATAAAAAAACAGAAACGAATAATTAACAATAGAAATCGTATCTCCCGAGCTATTTTTATACCATTCACACATAGTGTGAAATGGTATTATCAGTTTGTCTGAAAGTTTGTAACGCATTAAAGGAGCCATCGTAGACTCCGTAAGTATATATATTCTTGATCAGCTCGACGAGACGAATCGATCTAGCCATGTCCGTCTGCCAATTTTTATGCTATTCAGTTGAAATTTTGCACATATACTTCTTTTTATTGTAGTTTAATAGAGTATCAAGATTGACCTGCCACGCCCACTATTTGGGGTAGCTTCCATACAAACCTACTTCTGACTTTTTGTAAGAAAACTTCTTTATTAAAGTCTATATTAGGTTGAAATGCAATGTGGTGCCTTTTTATGGTCAGCCACTTAACATACATAGACTAACGGGCGTGGCCCGCCCACTATTTGGGGTAGAACCATACAAACCCACAGTTCACTTTTATGCATTTGTATGGAAAACGTCAATATCAACTTGAAATTCGATATGGCGGCATCTTACACATCTACTACATCGCTTCATACACATCTACTAGTGAGCGTGTACCACCCCCTATTTAAACCGCCACTTTTATGTATTACAATACTATTTAAAGTTTCGTGTGAATGGTATTAAAGCTTCGGTTCAGCCGGTTAACGCTTTTTTTTCTTGTTTTTTTTTTGTTTTGTTTGTTTAATGTACTTTTCAGTGTGAATAGTATAATAATTTAGTTAAAAAGTTTGCAACACACAATCGATCTAATCTAATATATACAAGATACAGCCCCGTTTTGCTAATAAAGGCTACAAGGTCCTTCGGATTTAGTGTTTAGTGTAAGCTGGTCTGGCATAGATGTTAAAACCTTGTATAGGGTGTCTCAGGATTTGCGCCGGATTTGATTTTTTAATAAAAAACTGTTTTTTTTTTTAAATTTATGAAACTTTTATTGAAACATAAAGTAGTTATCATGAGGTTATGTGTGACGAGGCTTATTTTCATTTTTGACGGTGCCACATGCCATACAGCACGTGAAACAGTTCAATTACTGCATCAGTCATTTCCCGGTCAGGTCCTTTCGCGTTTTGGTGACCAGAATTGGACGCCTAGATCATGTGATCCTCTAGACTTTTTTCTTTGGGGGTTTTTAAGCCACAGGTTTATGTGAATAAGCCCACGACACGTCAAGCATTGAAAGAAGAAATTACACGCTGCATCAATAAAATACAGCAACATTTATACAAAACGGATATGGAAAGTTTCACGCAAAGAGCGCTTATATGCCAGCAAAGCCAATGTGTTATTTACCCAATGTGTTATTCCATACATAACCTCATGATGTTACTTTATCTTTTAATAAAAGTTTCACAAATTTTCAAAAACCAACAGTTTTTTATTTAAAAATCAAATCCGGCGTAAATTCTGAGACACCTGTTATTAGTCAAGGCTGAACGATCTTTCAATATATATTTCGGGTACTCTTCATCTATTAGACAGAATCTACATGTGCTCTCATTTTCATTACCTATTTCGAAAATATCTTTTTTGAGCCTGTAGTGTCCAGTTATAAACACTTATAACATTCTCATCAATTAGTTTTTCGGCAACCAAATGTAGACATCCGTTATTTTCTTATCCTGTCTTATACCCTCACAGCTTGCACACTTTCTCGCTAATTTAGCCGCCTGCTCGCTACCTCGTATGTATATCTGCATGACCCGTTGTCCTGTACGTATAACGTTAGTCTATGAAAACTTCGTAGATTATTATGGTGTTGTAGCCATTTCCATACTAGTTAATAATTGATTGAGAAAGAGTTTAGTGACCTGATGGCTGATTAACTATTCCTATACCTTTTGCTTATGTTGAAGTGGGCACAGCTTTCTATGGCATAAATTTCTGCCTGAAATATACTGACTATTGTCCCTAACAGTTCAAAGGCGAGGTCCAAAGACACCAGCAGTGTCTTTATCTTCTCCGATTCAATGTTATCGTTGCAGTTTATGTTCCAACACTTTTTCTTCTCACTGAATTCTATGTTCAACAATTTGATGAATTTGTGTTTCAAGCCGATGGTTGTCACTATAGTAGTAGCGCTTGCGTGACTGCCAAAAGGTTTCTTTCCCTACTACTCAGCTCAAGCAATCGCCTACGCTACCATCTTTGCCTGTTGTTGCATGTATAGATACAGTGGCATTATGTCCAAGAGGACATCCAAACCTGAAGTTGGAGGCATAGTTGCTTCTATATATTTTTAAATTATTGTGTATATACAGAATAGCTTGAGTACCCTAAAATTACTACTGTATAAATCTGAAATTAATACCAAAAATATAGCGCACTTACGAATCTGTAAGGCTTGTGTATAGTTGACCAAAAAAGCATTCTCGGGGCTACGCAAGAAGTCCTCTGTCAGTACAACAATCAAATGCTTGCAACGATCTTCAATCAAACGTGTCAGCTCGACATGCTCGAACGCTATGCCGGCAAGCATATCGCGATCTTTTAGATACATCTAAAAAAGAAAAACATATTTAGTTTTTTTTTCTTTCTATTTTTAACATAAACACAACAAGCTTACCTTTAAATTGTAGATTGGACTCTCGAGTTGCTCGATAATCTCGACTGCCTTGTTAATATCGCAATCAGCATAGAGCACAAATGCATCATAAGTTTGCAGCGGACGTCCGCTCTGCACGCAATCTACGTCATCATCCGTTATGACATTGTAACCCTGATCAAAGCAGTTCATTCCATTCTCAATTGGCACCACATGCTCCTGTATTTGCTTATTTCGCTGCTTTAGATTGTACTGTTCGGTGTCTTTTTCTAATTAAAATTAATTAATTGAATGAGTCATAGTTAAATAGCTTTGCAAAGAACATTCGCACAATTGCCTACAGTTTAATTAGATTAAATAGAATTTTTCATTCATAAATAAATTAACTTACGCAAGTTCTCTTCTACATCGTCGCACACATCCCAACGATCGATGATGCCCAAATATTGCTGTAGATAACCAATTTTTGCTTTTTGTGGATTGTTTTTTATCCAAAACTGCAGTACTTTTTCAATGGGATTGTCCGTAGTTATGGCTGTCTCATCACAAAAGTTCCGTTGCTGTGAAAGTGCAGCAATGCCACGCCAATCACGCTCATAGCCCTCCTCCGAACGTAGAATTTTCTTGCAGTTCAGCATTCGAGCGAGTTGTTGCCTAGTACGTGCGCTCAGCGCAGTTAGTGGGGTGTGGTTGAAATGAGGACTATCCTCAGTGAGTACACAAATGTTCATAGTCATTGTTGTGTCGTAGTTCGTTCAGTTGATATAGTTGTTGTATGGCGTAGTCTGACCTTGTACCGTGTGCACAATGGAAACTAAACAAACATAAATGTAAGTACAAACAGGCTAGATATCAATATATACTTGTAGGTAAGTAAACAGTAATAAGAAATCATACATATGTAGTTTAGTCGAACCGAATTTCTCATACTCTTTACATACACTTCGAAGAAGCAACATCATGCATTAGGCTTATTATAACAATTGTTAGATGATGCTAAATTGCATCCATAAATTTTGTTCAGCGATGGGAAGCATTTTTGGCTCACTATCTATTGTGGCTTTTTCTCAAGTTTAAAATTATTACTTTCTGAATCAGGTTAATCCAAATTAGTGTTCATAAAAGTAAAAATTGTTGCATCTAACTTAAATCCAGAACAAAATAAAGGTTAAAAAAGGTAACATTGAAGCTATTGCACACTTCACTGGGAAATATTCGCCCTACCAATTACAATCGGGGAAACAGATGGTATACACACTTAGTTCGAGAATGCTGCATTCAATGGCGTTCCCCATTTTTCACGTTATTTGTGTATGAAAATTGTACATCTAAATCCCCAAGTGTTGACCTATCACACCTACGTATTAAGAGGTATAACATTTTTTATTAATACTGTTAGTTGGATTATACTTATACCTTTCTAATAAGATCAAGATATAATCAATCAGTCCAGTTGCCCGAGATATATTGTCACCCAAATTCGAAGAAATTAACAATTGATAGTTCTCACGTTCTACTTTCAAACAAAACATTGTCATCCAAAATATATAAAGATTTTGTTGAGTCAAATATTTTATTTTATTTTCCAAAAAATGTATTTAAAATGTTTATATATCTAGAATTAGTAGGCCGAGAGAAAAAAAAAAATTTTATAAACATGGCTAAACTTTATGAAATTTTGTCCACAGTTTTGGTGGAAACTACAATGATATGGTGATCATATTGTTCTCATGAGCTTTTTAAATAATTCTGTTTTTCTTGTGACACACCTTGTAAGCGCAATCTAACGATTTTATATCGTAGTAGTCATTTTTTAGAACTTATCGGTCAAAAATAAAAAAAATGAAAAAGTTTTAAAAAATGAAAAAGTTTTAAAAAGTTAAAATAGGTAAAGTTTTTACCTATTTTCTGTATTTTTAAGTCTGCGCACGAAATTTATTATTTTCTGAGGTTTCAAATACTTTTAGAATACGGTCAAATTTTGAGTAAACAGCATTATTAAGTATGATTTTGACAGTCATTGAAAGTAGACATGAAAGCCAGAGAGAAGGAGCGAAAGCTGCCGGGTTTTATCCATCTGTTGCCCAGTGTGCTCAGAAGATTTCCAAATTTATGTGCCTTTATGGGACTTTTTACACTTAGAACTAAAATATTTTTCGTATATTGAACTTTAAAAATTTACGTTACGGAAAAAGACATCGTATAACACATAATGTTAGACATGTGGCACATTTTTTACGACTGAAATCTGCATTGTCGACTTTTTTATTTGACATATTACATCAACGTCATCGTTGCACAATAGATTTTAAGTTATGCAACGCTGCACGAAATTGCTTTGCATCGAAATCATCGAATTTACATCTTAAATATCAAGTCGATGGTTAAAAACGCTAAGATCGATACATACAAAATTTGGTCGCAATCGACCAGCAATATTGTGAAATATTTTACGAAACAGTGTCTATTCAATCTTTCAGGTTACACGAACGATAAAGTCTACAAGTATGATCCAAAAACAATTCGAGCCTTGAAGCGGTACATTACATCGATTATTGGGTCCATTCCGGTCGCAATCGTCAAAATGTCTTCGGAAATATGGCCAAAAGAGTCGATACAGGAAATGATTTTCCAATAATAATAATTTTATTCTTTGACCCTTCCAACGCAATACGTAATATTTGGAAAACTTCGTATACGTTTCCGTTTTATTTAAAAACAAAGTTCTACGCGTCTAAATGGAACGCCCTTTATATATGTACGTATATATTCGTGATTATTATGATAACACATGTCGATTAAACAATGTCCGTACGTCCCTCCGTCTGTCCAAGAGATTGCTTCTGGCAGCTCAGTAGCTGCACCGATGTATGGGCATCCGAATTAACAAAATGATGTTCTGGGATTTTAACTTAAAAAAAATTTTTTTTTTAGATACCAGCTTTAATGCATTTTTGTGCTTTTCGCTGTGCTTGGTATAATTTACTAAAGTAACTTTGTTCTACCCTGCCCTGGAGGCCAACGTTATACTAAGTCTGTGGAGGGAGGCGTGGGAGACCCCACAAAATATATATTCTTGATCAGCATCGAAATCTGAAACGATCATGTCAGTACCGTCAGTCCGTCCGTCCTTCCTATGTTTGAACAACGAGATTTCGGAGACTATAAAAGATAAATCCTTCAAGCTTATACTTTTAGATTCTGCTGATACTCGTATGTACGCAGCTCAAGTATATACAAAACTTAAACTTTTTTCTATTTAACATTTTTTTTAGGGTTTTCTTTTTATTTATAAATTTAAAAATACATTTTTTTTTTGTTTAATCTTTTTTATTAATTGCAAATGACTACAAACGTCAGAAACATGTGTACCAACAAAATAAAGAATAAGCTTTTTGATTATTGGATTTATTAGGCCAATTATTTATTGATCACACCTCGTAAATATATAGTAAATAACATTCACACCATATTTGATGGTGCTGCCTTAAATGAAACAAGCAAGAATGCTGTAATCGTATGTTCACTTCGTAAAATTTTGGGTGTCTAATTCTTTGGATACAGCAAAGCAAATCATCTATCGTTTTAAAGTTGTTAATAAATGCGAACTAAAGTTAACAAGCGAAATTGTTGTATAATAAAAACATTTTTTAGTTATGGGCCATTTTAAGCTATGTAACGTGAGTAGAAGGGCAAATCGAAGTGAAACTTGTTCTAGATCATTAATTAGCTTTTAGAGTGTATGAAGAGGGAGTATTAACGACAGACAAACTGATAATATGTACGTCGACATGTGTGAAGCGCATAAAAGTGATAGATATATTACATAAAATAAAAAAACCTCTTAATGAGTTAAAAACCAAGTGATGAAAGCCTACTTGCAAGTCAAAAAAAAAAAAACTTCTGATATCAATTTTGTGACAATAGTTTTTTGTTTTCTTATTTGTACTGTTGGAATTGATTTTAATAAGTAATTGAACGTTCATATTCTCATTTTTCTTATGCTATAAAATATAGTTTCTCTTTTTAATTGAATAAACTGCAATAAAAATAAGTCTTTGTGGCAACTTACAACCGGATCTCTTAAAAATTGGTGCCCAAAATATGCGCAACATCCAGACAGACGAATATGGCTAGATTGACTCATCTCGTCGAGCTGATCAAAAATATATATATTTATCGTATCCGATCTGGCCACACGTATGTGGAATATTTTATTAGAATTCATAAAAAAAATAGAATTACTTAATAATAGAAACAAAACATTTTCATACAAAAACGAGCGTTTGCAAGGAGCTATCCCTTCAAGTGGTATAGAATATTTTGTACCGATTGATGTAAGATAAGTCAAATTTGGCATTTCTAGCTTATTTCAGAACAAAAACAAAAAATGTTACACAAAAACTTAAAAATTGAGATCAAGTAGCACACCTCTCAAACTTTATTTAATACCAGTTATCTGAAGAAGGAAATGAGAGCCTAAATATTTAAACTTGAAATCTCTAACTCTTATAGTCTCCGAGATCTGTTCAATTAAACAGACGTTCGGACGGACATGTCTATATCGACTCGTCTTCCTATGCTGAAGCAGAATATACACACTTCATTTGGTCTTAAACGCCTCTTTCGGACTGTTACATACATTTGCAAATACTTAATATACTCTTTTACTCTATAGGTACATGGTATATGAGCATAAAACATTGACCCAAAATTATGAAATTTATTTTGACCAATATAATTTTAAGTAATGCGCCAACTAATCAATAATTTGAAAGTTTGGCCACAGTAGCGAATTGAATTCTGAGTTTTTTCTTGAATACTTAAAACATGAATCAAAATAATTTAGTTTTCCACACAAACAAATACACACACACACAAACAATTGCATTGGTTCGTCAAAAACTTGATAAACACATTTTTGAACGAGATTACGTAGGTGTGATAGTCCAACTAGGCTAGACTAATAAAAAACAAAAAAAATTCTCCGATAGGTACCCACTAGCACCAAAAACCCTTGGGGTGGGTATTTTCAACAACCTATATTTCGGAGTGCAATGGGTGTTTTAATATCTTCTGAATGTACGTTTCAAGACTTGTTTTAATGGTATACAATACGTCTCCATCGGACTTATCAGTAAATACTTCGTTATAGCATAATAAGTGATCGTGCTGAAGCCACACTGAGGTGGGCTTTCGTCACTTGCGTGGACTACTGTCCACAGTAATACATACCTACATTTATTCATACTCGTACAAAATATAAAAATGATTAAGCTGTTACTGTTGCCAATAATGCGCGCAATAAAAGTCAGCAGACTATAGCCATAAGTTTCGTGTATATTGGGACAGGCGTACATACGTACGTACGTACGTACGGACGGACGGAACGAAAGCTGTTATCAGCTAAACGAGCAAATAAATATGTATAAGCCAAATTGTCGTTGACAGACTTGTTCGATATCTGTATCTCTGATATGGTTTTCGAGTTGGGCAAAGCAGGTGCTTAACTCAAATTAAATTTCATTTATACATACATACATACATATGTATATATGTATGTATGCCTATATGTATGTACATATGTACCTTGTTAAGAAAAACGCTGTTACAACGACTGCATATGCACCTTTTCACCTTGACTGTTATTGACGTTCTATGATCGTTGCAGTTGCAGCAGTTAATGAGTTCATCAACAATGCGCAATTGTATAACAAACAAAGTTCCCAGAAAGCAAGCAGATCAGCACCAAAACGAATTTTGTTGTCGTTATTTGTTGATTTGCCATGCGCCATTCGCTCTCGCGTTTAACGAAAATATTTCTATATACAATATTTACTTATATTAAAAACGCGGCTCGCTGCAGCAAATAATGCTACATTATCCACGATCACGTAAAGCCTTTTGGCCTTTGTTTTGCTTTTAGTATATTATGCAGCTCCGTTAGTTTTAGAAGTTTATTATTATTGTCGAATTATTAGGATGCGCAATTAACTCAACAGTGCGACTGATCGATACCTGTTGCAGTGCTAGAGATGTGTAGTAGAGATGTGCGATACTAAACTTTTATATTAATAGTGATTGAAGCATCGAATGAAGCAGACGATATTGTATGTCATGCCAAATCATACATACGATTATACGAACGTGCATGACATAAAAGTTGCATAGTATTTGTAAGGCGCGTTCATAAAACAGTTCAAAAGAAATTAATCTGTTTACATATGAGCCATTTATTTTGAAAGTGGCATAAGTAAAAAAATCGAGTTAATGGTAAAAATCGAGTTAAGTAATGGTTAATCTTTATACGAAATTATTTATACTGAGACAAATATCAGTATCCTGAGGTAACAAATACAAGTAAATCTTCTTGAAAGTTAGAATCCATATTTTTAAACGTGTTAAAACGCAAATATCGACTTAAAAAACAAAGTGACTTATATTGATATAGAAGAGCGCACTTTTAAACCACTGTTAAATTGATACAAGTTGTGTCAGCTTTTTGCGTTCAAAGTGTGAAATACAAGTACAACAAACAACAAATAATTTTAATATGTCTAATTAAATTATTTAAAGAAAATGACAAATAAAAGTGATAAGGCAAAATTAGTTGCCAAAATATTTTGGCAACTAATTTTGTTCGGCAAGATGATACAAGATGGAATAGAACACGTTAGATTTTTCGTGATGCCTAAAATTGTTTCATGTTGTTGTCATATATGACAGCAAGAAAAAGTTTCACTTTTGTTGGATTTTTTGGTGCATTATCAACGAAAACAACTGATGAAGTCGTCAGTTGTATTTGAAAGCCAACTCGAAAAAAGAGGACGTGCTTAAGATGGCACGAGAGGTCGTCTCCGGTACACATATAGTCTATTGGGCAATGATCTATGTCATTGATTTGTGTAATAATTCAAAATTAGATTATATACATTTTTTAATATAATAGAATATATATGTATTTAGAACGAATTGCGGCTTCTTACTTCATTACTTCCTCTATGCCTGGTAAAATGTAAGTCACGACGGTCATGTCATCCAGTTGAAAATACGAAATTACTCTTCAAACTTCTTCAAAAAAAAAAAAACGGGTAAAAATTTTCAGCTGAAAAATAAGCTACTCCGAAGTAGTTTAATTTTAATAAAAACATATTCTTTATATTTCGTTATATATTCAGAGATATAGGGCCAAACCATCTGTTGCAAAAAAAAAAACCGTAACTTTTATATTTTTGCCTGTTTCGGTGTGGGCAAAAGAATTCTCCACAACAATTCTTTAGCAACTATTCTGCATTATTTGCATGCATTTGTTTTGTCATGGTTGTCAGCTGCCAGTAGATTTACTTACATACTTTTTCGAATCTCATTTTCTATACAATGGAAATTAGACAATCTCGAGGAATTTTCAATTTTAGTTTATTTATTCATGTTAATTAAACCTGTTTGTTACAAATATTGACGCTACACTGGTGTTACAATTTGGATTTTCTTTTTTATCGATTTCATGTTAGTTTTAATTAGAATTATTTTTTACTGTTGTACGTCATTTAAATATTATTTTTGTCTGTACTCACTTAATTATCTTCTTTTTTATGCAACATTAAACATTTTGAAATGTACACGCTGTACTGATATTTGTTCAAATACTTTTTTTTTTCTTTTTTGTTTTTATTTTGATTTCAAAGCCTTTAATTGTCTCTCATTCAGTTAACTCTTTTATGCTACACAATTGATTGCATTTGAAATTTTTCAAAATAATTTTTTAAATACTTCCTTGTATTTTTATTTGTTCAGCTTTTATCGATGACTTAATTGTAATTTTGTAGTACATATTCGTTTTTATTTTATTATTATTTTAATTTTGTCTGGGTATTTGTTTTTGTTTTCTTTTGTTTTGTTTTTTTTTTATGTGATTGGGAATGCATTGTTTCGTTATCTGTTGTTGTTGTTGTTGTTGTTTTTGTTGTTGTCTCTGTCTAATTAAGTACTTTTGATTCCGTTACGCTTAATGCTTATAATTAATTAACGAACCATTGACAAAATTTAACAAGTGTATCACTTCGCCGTGATTGACTATTTAATAGTAATACATACATTAGTATTAATACGCCTTGAAGAGTGAATTTGATTGTATTTGTTCACACACACCACGAATTTTATTATACAATTTTACATACATAAAAAATTCGTTTATTTTATTTAATTTTATTTATTTTATTACTTTATAAACTTTTTTATATATACTCGTATAATTTTTTTATTTGATTTTTTCTATTTTAAAGCCATCAATTTACACTAGAATGACAAACATCAAATCCAAATTTTTCATTTAGCAGACATTATTAACTACAATAGTTACATAAAATACTTGTTTGTGTATTTGTTTATTTTAAAAGTAAAGTTTTATCTTATTGAACTGGTTAAACGTTTGTATTTGGCGGGTTGATGCAGGACATGTATGTATACGAGGATAATGCTAAAAATTTCTGGAAACACATAAGCCTAAAGAGGTTTACGTTGTGGTTTGCTTATGGCCTGTTCACACGGTCTTATATTTACATGTCAGATTGCTATGATAGTCGCGCCACCTAGTGTAACCATGAAAAAATAAATCTTTGGAAATAGGTAGCTCCGTTTCTATATCATGTAAGATTTCCGTGTCATTTTGTTAACAGTGTTGTGAAGTTTTGCAAAAAGTAGTAAGCAGTATTTTTGAACACGCAAAAAAAAACATCAGCTGTTTAACTTCTACTCTGCAGGTCTGAAAACAGCTGTTAACTTAAAAATTATCAAAGTTTTTGAAACATAAAAAAAACTTAAAAAATTTGAAAATTTTAAAAGCTTGATGACACGACATTTTCGAATATCATTACCATTAATACGGCTATTTATATCTAGGGAAAATGTGATTTTGAAAATGTGATTTTGAGTTACCATATGTCGAATTTTTTGCATATGTACTGTACTATTCTGTATAACTTGTCCTTATATATTTTTTCAGTTAGCTGTTTGTTTTCAGTTTTACCTAAATCATCGTAAGCAATTTGGTGCTTATCATTTTTAATAAAGTTCTATAAAAATGTATTTTTTCCAAGGCTTTCGGTTTTATATGAATATGAACAGCTGCAATAGACGAATTGGGTATTTTGTAAGAATATCTTTTGTTGTTGTTCCTTTGTGAATCTGCTTAATAACTTGAAAGATATTTTCCGTGCATTAGCTAAACCCTTTAGTTGATATTGTTAATTGAAACAAAAGTATATAAAATAACGTCAACTTTTCTGAGGCCTCGTAACAGTGTATCGGCTTATCTGCGCAGATTTTACATCACTGATTTGTATAGAATTCTGTACAAATTAATGTTGTGCAATGTGTGCAATTCTAGTTTGGTATGCAGAAAAATAAGATAGTTATTCTAAATTTTTTACCATGTAGAAATATAATTGTCTATTGTGTACATATTTTATATAAAAGCGTATGCCAAAAAAGTTATGTCCAATGAACAAGAAAATTTGCACACACACTTCTAATTATTGTAGTTTAATAGAGTATCATGATTGGAGTAGCCCCCACCGCCCACTTTTGAATTTTTGTATGAAAAACTTTCTTATTGTCATAATTGATATGGTAGCTTCTAGTAGACGGACACTTCATATATACATTAATGGGTGGGACCTCCGCCCATTTTTTGGGGTAGCCCCATACAAACCTATTGCCCAATTTTGTGTTATTTGAATGAGAAACTTCATTATAAAAGTCAATATTAGGTTGCAATGCAATGTGGTGCCTTTTTATGGTTAACAGCTTAACATACATAGACTAATGGGCATGTCCCGACCACTATTTGGGGTAGCCCCCATACAAACCTGCCTCCCACTTTTGTATTTTTATAAAAAAAATTCTTTATTTAAATCGATATTTGCTTTAAATTCGATTTAGTGGATTTTAGTGGACAACTGCTTCATATACATATACAAATGGGTTTTGAGTTAGTCCCATACAAATCCAGAGCTCACTTTTATCCATTTGTATAAAAAACGTAACTATCAACTTGAAATTCGATATGGCTGCATCTTCTAGATGGTCGCTTCATACACATCTACTAATGGCCGTGTACCGCCCACTTTTTGGGGTTGGCACTATTAAACCCCCACGTTTATGTTTTACCGAAGTTAACGTTTTTTCTTGTTTTTCCATTATTTTCGGAACTTTTCGCTGTGACTCGCTACACTGCTCAAATAAATTAATTTTAACAAAATCATAAACATTTTAAATTTGCAGTAACACTTCGGAACTGTTTTCTGTTTTTCGGATTTCTGTGACCACACTGAGTCTCGAACTGACCGGCAATTTCGAACCCATGGGAAACTTTCTAAGACTAAATTTGGTTACGTGATAAAGCAAAGGCTGAATAGTTCTTGAGATGTTACAAAAAGAAACTCATTGCAATAATTGAAAATTGGAGAGTAGTACTCGTTAACTCGGGTTTTGACAAAAATCCAACTTCAGCAGTTTTTGTTTGCGACAGTTTTTTTACTCTTGATTTGATTTTGATTATACTGCATTATGAATAATTTATATAGTCGGAGATTTGTCCAAAAATAAAACAAATATGAAAATATGTAAACAATTTAGTTAAATTTAATATGCATTTTCATACTTATATAGCAAGAACAACATATTATTGACTTATATACTTATATACTACCGATTCTGTAAAATAGCTTCAGAAGAGTTGTCTTGAATTTCTTACATAGCAATAAAATAACAATAGTTTTCTGGCATATGTAAGTATGTAGAACTTTTAGCATTAACCTCGTATACCAATTGCTTATCTTAAAAAAAATTACACACAAAAAAAAATATTATTGTATTAAATGTCTCAAATGAATCTCTTCAAGAAATTTAAACAGATTTAGAGTTAAAATTACAGATTTCTTTTAGGAAATCTTTGACAATCACTTTTGAAATTGGCTTTGTACACACATGAATGCCAATTTATACATACATATATAAATCGAATCAGATATGCGACATATTTGACCAAAATTACACAATACGTTTGAGTCTATATATTAAATTGTATTTTCTTTTTAAATGTATCTTTTTATTAATTTTTTATTATACGCTTTGTTAACAAAGATATGCACTCAGGCGCAGACTAAGGCTCAGGTTGTTCTTGTTATTTAGTTGTTTTAATTAAATTAATTTTTTTTTAAATGTTTTTTAAGACTTAGTCTTGTTTTTAAGCTAATCTATTAGTTTCAGTTTGGTTGCAATACAAAGATAGATTTGTCTCTATGTGTGAGTGTGTGTGTGTTTCAGTGTCCTTGTCGTGTTTTTGCAGTCCTAGTTGTTGTTGTTGTTGTTATTGGTAAAATATTTATTATAAAAAAAGTTTTGCATTATTACAAAAGATTCGAAATGCTATTTCGACATTTGAGCAATGACAGGCCAAATCACATGAAAATTGACAGCGCTAATAGACTAGGAACGGTCTTCATTTCTACATCTGAAGACCGAAATGCAGACAAATTGCATTAGACTCCCGTAGGAAAATAATAGATTGTATAAATATACAATATATATACATACGGTATATGGTATGTATTATAGCTTACAATATAAATCAATAATAATCAAATGCGTACATACTTTTTCGACTCGCAAAAAAACATAAAACGAGAAAATAGAGTAACAATTTATTATTTTTTATTCCAGCACTCGCACGGCTATCTATACCCTTCATTCTTATACCTTATGAAACCGATAGAACTTTGTGTCTGTCTAATAATAAGGCCAAAAACGATAGGCGACGTTTACAAGTTACATAAATAGTACATACGAGTATATATGTCTACTCTAATCAATTTATTGAGCATACCTTTCAAAATGCTTTGACTTCTAAATGAGCAAATATTTGACAGCCTTTGATTTATTAAATTCGCCATGTAACTATAGCATACAGTGACTCAAAATGGTAGTTAGACATGTTCAGAAATAAATTTCTCTGTAAACTATTAGTTATTAAATTGTGTAATAATATAAAAGCGTTTATGAGTTTTAAATAGTTTGTATTGAGATATGTAAGCGTAAAAATGGAAGCTTAATATATATTTACTATAAAGCAAGTTTGTTTTGAGAATTATAAGCGCTATATAGTTTTAGTTGTAAGTTTAACAAGCGACCAGTCGAATTGTATTTTTTCGTAAAATCCGAAAACACTAATACTCTCATTAATACTCGCATTCGAGTTTTCACGATCATGTGTAGTCTCTTCGAGCAGTTATTGAGGACTCGAGAATGCAAGTATTTGAGTGGCATAAAGCATTCGGTGAGGGTCGTGAAATCGTAGAAAACTTGCCTCATGCAAGTCGTCCATCCACCTCTTCTAACGACAAAAACATCGAAAAAGTGCTGGAATTGTGCTCGAAAATCGTCGTGTTGGCATTAGAAAGATAGCAGAGACACTCAACATCTCTTATGGATCTACTCAAAACATTTTGGTTGATGTTTTGGGTATGAAACGCGTCGCGGCCAGACTCGACCAAAACACCTGATTTTTTTTTATTTATTTTTTTTTTTTTTTCATTTTTTGCACATTCAAGCTTGATTGTGACGGAGTTTTTGACCAAACATGATACAAAAATCATCGCACAACTAACGTATTCACCAGATTTGGCATCCTGTGACTTTTTTTGTTTCCGAAACTGAAATATCCACTCCAGGGAACGCGTCATAAGTCGATTGAGGACATAAAAAAAAATTCGCTAAAGGAACTAAAGGCTGTCCCGGCCGAGGCATACAATAAGTGTACGGAAAATTGGATTAACCGTTGGCCAACTTGTACATATTGACTCAAAAGGAGCCTATTTTGAAGGCGATTATAACGATTTGTATTAAAATGCATAAAAATGTGGATTTTTTTTAACCAGTCCGGATCAATTTTGTCAAGGTAAATGCTTTGAACGTGAAACAAACAACGAAATCCCAATCCGCAAAGGAGTAAGATAATTATGAAATGAAAAACAGCACTGCTCACGAAATACGGCACCTTAAGTATAAATGCACCATGACCAAAACATTTCAACTAACAATTTTGGTTATATTTTTTCTTTTTCTAAGAAATGAACGAACTTTTATATTCTGTATTCAAATTAAGTAATAGTTTAAACAGTAACAATATTAAATTTACGCTTTAAAGTTATTATAAACTGTCTAACTACATTTTTGAGTCACTCTATGTACATATGTACATATATTCACCACCTGTCGTAATATTTTTGATGCTATTGCAAATCGTCAAACAAAAATAAATACGCAAGAAAGCACGTATTGAGAAAATATGCTAAATATATGCTTAACATTCTGCCTAATTACAAATATACATAAGACTATTTAAAATACAATATTAAACGATCATTCAGTTATTCTAGTTATGCATATAATTTAATTTATTAACAAACATTTCACGATCAACATTTTCAATCAATGTAATCGGCTAATAATTTGTTATATAATACTCTTAGTCAACATCATAATCATCATCATCATTATAATCATTTTCTACTATTCACTTACAAATTTATACTCGATATTGTTCCAAAGACAAGCTCGTTTTTGCACTTAAGCGGCTTTTGAATACATATGTATATATACATAGATACATACATATACTCTCTATATATATATATATATATATATAATATATATATATATATATATATATATATATATATATATATATATATATATATATATATATATATATATATATATATATATATATATATATATATATATATATATATATATATATATATATATATATATATATATATATATATATATATATATATATATATATATATATATAGCATATACAGCATATAGCATATAGCTATATATATATATATATATATATATATATATATATATATATATATATATATAGCATATATATCGCTTCTTTATGTACGTATGTATGTTCGTACTATTATATAACAGCAATTCGAACGTGAGAGCACAAAAGTATCTCATATCGCAGAGATGGGGCCTTCACGTACGTTGCAAAAAAAATTTCAAACATTTGAGTTTTTTCTCGAGTTTTTTTTTTTGTTATCGTGAATAATCGACAACTATGTGCGCGTTATAAATCTAAGCTACAAGAAATTGCATTCAGCTTTAACATGTGACTGCATCATACAAGTTTAACATCTGATCGATCAGCCACGCCTTTATTTGCGCTATGGACCATGCTGCGTTGCCACTAATGAGGCGCTCTCGGTGATATTTTTGCTATAACGTGCACGATCCAGTGTCTCCTTAATGCGATCGTTCTCCAGGCGTACTGCGTTTATAGGAAAAATCAAAGAAGTATGTTATTTAAAATCATATGATATGATATACATAGATAAAAGCATAAATATATTATATGTATGTATATGTATCTAAAATCGATTGTTTAACTTCAATGGAACGTCAATACACCTGACACTTTTGAAATGTTGTTGATTCGTTTTTAAACTGCGATTGAAGTAAATGTCTGTTGATGAAGATTTCAAAGTTCTCATCAAATCAGACTATTTACTTTAAGCGCAGTTTAAATCTGCACAATTTGTTGATTAAATTTTCACACACAGATTTTTATATACGATAATTCTATGTTAGTTTTTTAATATTTGCACATTTTTTTTAAAACCGCTGAAATATTTTTATTTACTGTAGATAGTATATGAGTTCACAAGTAAGCAAGTGAAAAAAGAATTATAGCGCATAGTAAAATTTATTAGACAACTTCTGAAGCGAAAGGCTGTGTGTAGTGTTTTGGATGGTGTATAGTCTATTGGAGTTGATTTTGATGAACGCTACTGATTATCAATAATTCAACATAGATTGTATCATTAAGGGTACTCAAGCAATTTATTTTAAGTCATTCACGCAATATACCAAAATAGAGAATCTCTTTTGTTTTAAATTTGAAATCAGCTGTTCTGTTAGTAACACTGACGAGCAAAATTTAAAAGGAAAATATTTATATGCAGTGCAATTCAGTGAAAAAAATCAGTTCGTACAGTTGTTGCTGCGCATAGTCAGCCATAACTAAGCACAAATACGAGTATAGACGCAGCAATTCGTGCAATGTGTTATTCTATTTTAGATAACGTATGTCAATGTTTTGGAACTATCAAATCCAAAATACTATAAATTTATACATCACTGAAACAGTATATCTATATATATATAGATGTGTAGATTCATGGTGTGACACTCTTTGAAAATATTTTCCGAGCCTTGACAGTTTTACCTGGTTAAGAAGGGTAGTTGCGGATTTCTATGGACTGAGATGTTAATGGAAAATGTTCTAAAGTACAGGGTGTCTCAAAAGAAAGTTCACATTTGATTTGCTGATTGCGTGAACGAAACTATTCCGAGGGGTATGTCAATCGGTAGCCTAGCTTTTGGGAATTTAGTCGCTATGGAGCGTTTCTCGGGATGCGGACCGTGCGTACGTGAGTTTTACAAAAACGGTAATTCAGCGACTGTAGCGCGTAGAAAATTCGGCAGTATTCAACATGTTCGTCATTTAAATGATGCGCCAAGCCCTCGACTCATTGGAAAATGGGTCGAGAAGTTTGAAGAGAACGGTTCAACGCTGGAAAAATCAGACCGGGCGTCCAAGGTCTTCGAGAACGTTCGAAAACGTAGACAGTGTTACTCAGTCTGTTCGTGACAACCCGGACATTTCGATTCGGGCCCGTGCTGTTGCTTTAAACGTGCATAGATCATCATTGTTCCGCATTTTCAGCAACTTCACACACGTCCAACAGGTCTCTACCACGAGTTCATGAAATTTTTCCTGACAAATTGATCTTCAGGAGGGTTTCAATTTGGTTTGAAAAATAACAAAGTTTGTCTCGTTCTGGTCTTCACCTCTTCAAGTGACAAAAACGTAAATAAAAAATGAAGAAAACTGTGTGAGAATCAGGAAGAGAGCAGCCGACCATGTTGTTCGGTGCAGACCATTATACACAATGTTTTTTTAATTTTCATTTTAAAGATAAATTGCGGATACTTTTCGTTCAGATGATATGAGTGAAATGGTACAGAAAAAAAATCTTCCAATAATATTAATTGCAAGGGATTTGTTCGATATATTAGAACAAGGGTAGACCTACTCGGAAATATTTCGTAACCATCACATATGTAATGATTCGGCTTACAGAGTGTATGCATACTAGGTTTCAAACTGAAAAGTCAAAATTATATTGACTTTATGGGGTCTCAGATGCTTTCTTTAAGATGTTGCAAGCACAGTGGAAAAATTAAATCAAGTAAGAATGCTACAATCGTGAGTCACGACTTTGAATTACTCTGCCAACATTTTCATGCATAATCATTAATTTCAGTATTAAAAATTTTATAAAAAAAAAGAATTAAAATAGAAAAAACGTTAACTTCATTGGCACCGAAGTTTTACTACCATTTACATGAAGTTTCAAGCTGTGAAATTAGCAGATGTAAAAAAAGAAAAAAAAATATTGGTAAAATCTAATAACCTAAACGTAGTTGTAAGTTTGTTGGAGCCAACCGCTAAAAGTCGGCGTGATACGCCCCTTGATTATTATGCGAAGAGTCCGTCTATAAGAAGCCACTAAAATAAGTTGATATTTACTGTAATAAGAAAGTTTCCTACCCTAAAAAGTGTGCGTGTCATGTGGCGACTTAAAACGGATATCTGAAAAATTGATGCGCAAAAAAATTCGCAACAATATCCAGACTAACGGACGTGGCTAGATAGACTCGCCTCGTCGAGCTGATCAAGTATATATATACTTAATAGGTAGACGATGCCTTTAATACGTTTTAAACTTTCCGACAAACTGATAAACCCATTTCACACTATGTGTTAATAGATATAAAAAAGCTAGATGTTACTAATAAAGCTAAATGACGTTGTTTGCGCCCTCTAACGGCATCATATTAGTACTTCGATGCGCCATCCAGATGGCGCCAATATTGTAAACTATGCATATAAAAGCAAATAGTTCTATTATTGACGCAGTAGGGGTGACATTCAAAATTGTTTCTAAACTTGAGCTGCTTCTGAATCAGGCGAACCAGAATATTCTGTTTTTTTTTTTTATATTTGCCGAGATCACGCTGCTCAAACATACGAAGAACTGACAGAAGTGCATGTTGATCAAGAATATACATACATGTGTACACATATGACTGCATAAAATTAATATAGCCTTGGCACTCCAGTGCTGTGTATAAATACTAATCGCAATATATGTGAAATATGAGAATATGAGAAATAGAGCCGGTAGAAGCAAGTGAAAAGGATTTATTATAGAGAGAGGGAGAGATATACAAGTATACTTATAACACGATAAGTTCTAAAATAATTTTTCTCAAGAATTTCACAAAGACAAAGTCTTACGCTTATCACAAAACTTTATATGTTCTCCAATTTATGTATTTAGTTTACGATTCGCCGAATCAAGCAGATACGAGTACATTTAATGAACTTTTGCAAGCACACTTTCGCGAAAAGTTTATTTCAATGAGTCGCATATTACTTTGTCAAAGGACACACTTCTTCAACGATGTGTTATGATGTACTCGAAATAAGCTTACTGTGCTTTGATTAGCTTAGTAGTCATATTCTATTGGATGGCAGGACGTGCAAGGATGTTTGGTTATTCTATGCAATCAGATTTAGATTACTTTGCTTTGCTGTATAACTTTTTCATTGCATAGCTGAGTTGTCTGGCGTATGCGAAACTATGCGTTTGGGGCGTAGCACAGCAATAACTAAGGACCAAGGAGCAACAGTAGCTTTTTGTTGCACGATGTGCATTGTTCGTCGATCTGTGAAATCTGTATTTTTCTCTCTCTCTCTCTGCCTCTTAGTAATTCTGCCACGTCTGCAATATATAGCAACTAGTTGTGCACACACAACACACACAATAGGAATGCATCTCTTCACTCTCATTCTCATCCCCAGCATCATCATCATAATCAACGTCGTCGTTGGAGACCAATTAACATACAATATAACAATCCCCCACTTGTAAATATGCTAAATAGTTAAATTCTATTATGTGCGTTCATAAAAGCTGCTTTATGCGCTGTGTCCTGAATGGTTAGCCGACCAGTGTGGCGGGTCTGAGGTAGTTTTTGTTTGGCTGAGTGTGTACACAGTTAAAGTGAAAGTGTGGCAGCCTGTTCTGGTCTGTTCTGTTCTGGTAGCGAAGGCAATGTGCTGCGTGTGTGTGTATCTGTTTGTGCCGCCACATAGTCTGAACTTGGAGTAAAACAGCTGCGACAATTTTAAAGCGACATGGCGCAGTACTGAATAACAGTAAAAAAGGACATATGTACATAAATATGTGTGTGTGTAAACATGCTACAATTTGACAGCATGAGAGCACTTTCACTTTGTGTAATCGCCAAAACACTGCGTCGCATCCGCTTCTCTCTACCCCTTATCGCAATTGCTATTTTTGTGTTACTGCTGTTGTTGGAGTAGGTCAGTAGTTGATGGCCATTGTCACAGATGTCGAGCAATGGACAGGACAAGTGCTCTGCTCCTGCTGTTAGGGTTACTCTACTCTTGGTGGTCATGTGGCGCTGTCACTTTTAGTAACTGTCTCCCGCCTACGCCCGCACTAAATGACATGCACAAAAATGCTGCCAATTTCTTTCTTTTTTTCCATTTTTTTTTTCTTTTTCGATTTGGTTCGTTTTGTTTGCACAAACAGCAGAAGATACAAGCTCCTTTTCGGCCAGCGGCAGCCAATCCGATCCAAGTTGGGGCAAGCAGAGCTCAACTAAGCGGACAATGTCAGCAGCATAATCTTTTATCATTATTATTTTCTGCTTTGCTGTGTTCTGTTATTTCAATTTTGTTCGTTTTGCTCGGCTTTGTGCATCAAAGAAAAAAAATATTGCAAGATAACCTTCTTTTATATTTATAATTATTAGACTAACGGTATAGGAAGTTCGGAAAAGGAACAAGTTGCTGCAATGTGGAGAGATGTGTAGAGATGACTGCGAATAGCAATGAGAAAAGTGAAACTCTGTCATGTGTGTTTGTTGTGCAAATAGACTTGCTAACACCCAAACACATGCACAGACACAGTCACATTCTTTCAGTGTTGCCATAAATACTTTTACAGTGACTGTCAAGAAAAGTTTCCATTGCAAGTAATTACATTTATATTAACTTTGTGGTTGTTGTTTCCAATCTTTGCAACTATTTGAGTTTTGTTCATTATTATGTTTCAAAAGAAGTACAGTCATTCAAAGAAAAAAAAAAAACAATTTTTTCAGTATGTGTGGAAATGGGCACATCGTACAGGATGTTTCAAAAGTTTGGTGTTAATTTTTAGAAACATTTTTTTTTGTCAATAAGCTATTTAAACCAACATTTTTCTTTTAAACTAAGCTACATCGTTTTTCATTGATTTTAAACTAGGGTACTTCTTAAAACTGCAAATGATATGCCAGAATTACTGACATCATTTTTGGTATATTTTTTCCCCCTGTTTGCAAGGAAGCCAATATGCTTTTCTTTCATATCTGACCTCATAACTGTTTTTTAAGGTTGTGGATCTGCGCTCTCATTTTTTACACAATTATTTCCGACCCTCTTAGTTCTAGCCCAGAGCATAACTCTAAATATTTAGAAAACCAATTTTTTTTAAATAGTTGGGTATATTGGGTTTTAAAAAAGCCTGTTTGAAGACAAAATTCTTTTTGTCACAAAGTTGGCACAACTGTCCTCTATACTGAAGCGGAGTTTTAGCACCATCTATCATTTAAAACGAGTAAATATGGGCTCTAGACTCATAAAACGCATTGTATCTGGTGATGAGACAAGAATTTACAAGTTTGTTATGCAAGCAAGTTAACAAAATTCGGAGTGGCGCCTTCCAACTGAGCCGAAACAGAAAAAATCAAGGAAATATTGACTGTTTTATTTGATTATCACGGTGTTGTGTACACGGTATGCTAAGTATAAGACAAAAGGTATGCTATAAGGTAAGACAAAATCCAGTCATTCCACACTTGTTCGATTGAATGATTGGATTTTGCACCACGAAAACGTACCATTCCACAAGGCCATCATTGTGAATGAATTTCTGAGCACAAATCAACAACCACTGGATTGATATGGCTCCGGCCGACTTTTTTCTCTTTTTAAACCATAAAAATTTGAGGCAACCGTTTTCAATCGATAGAAGACATAAAAGAGAACTCGCGGTGAGAACTGAAGTTCATTTCGGAAACTACGCTTTAAAAATGTTTTATTGATTCGATTATACTTTGAAAGTGATACAATAAATTTGGATAAATTATAATCATTTTGTATTTTGTTGCTAGCTAACTAGAGTAGATTTACAGATCCTAAATTCACGACATCTTTAAATTTCACAACTTGTATCACAACTTAATAGCCCAAATGAAGTCTATATAGAACAGGCTTTTATTGTGCATATCATGTAAAGCAAAATCAATATTCAATGTGGACTATCAAATTCAGTTCGAAATTTTTTTCTGATTATTTGTTATAATTTGATAGTTTTTTTTTTTGTAACTTTGATGCTTTATTCAGACAAATTGGTAAAATGTATTTTATTCAAAGTATTGCTACGACTTCTTTCAGCCAGCATACGGATTACGCGTTGAAAAAATTCCTCGTCTTATGAGGCGATCCGATAATCGACGTTTGAGCTTCAATACTCGGATCAAGTGCATAAATTGTTGTTGGTAGCGTTATCCAGTGAAATTTCCGTTAGGCTAGAATAGCTCATAGTAGATCACTCCAAACTAATCCTACCAGATGCACAGCATTAGCTTCTTGTCATGAATATTGGGTTTTTCCGTTGAAGTTAATGCATAGCCTACAATTTTCTGCTCTGTTAATTGATGAAGTACACTGTTCGTCCCCCGTTACGATTCGATGCAAAAAACTCATTCCGCTTTTGGCTTTAGAGCAATTGTTCGCACGTGAAAAAATAGTGTTCGAGGTCTTTCTGCTCGAGTTCATACGGCTTGTGAAAGCTATAGTTATATGTGTGTGTGTGTTTGCGTATTAGTGCTATCTAGCGCGCGGAGGGGTGCGGCATACACATGGTTGAATATATGAAAATAACATTGTAAGCATTTAATAAGTTTGTTTCAATAAACTGTTTTTTCTGAGTTCGTCCGAGGTTTGAACTCGCAACATAGAAAACTGCTTACTGCTATACGAATTAACGCAGCCGCACTTTAGCAAGCAACGCCAAAAGCGTATTACAGAGTTAAAGAATTAGGAACCAATATAAGCAACACAAAGCAGAAATAAAAAATACTTGCTGCGCACACAAACACACAAACACGAACATTAAGAGCGTGAGTGCGAGGGAGTGTTTGAGTTGGAGCTGACTAATGTAAATGCAAGCGTGAGGGGGCGAGATACAGCGATTAAATATGCACGAGTTATATTTATTTGTAGTTGTATTAAATTTTTTTGTGTTTATTGCCGGCAACGCCAAACTATATACCAAATATAGAAACTCGTTTTATCTCTTTCTCTCGCAGCATACATTTATAGTAGTAGGGACAGGGGGAAGGAGGGACAGGGGGAAGGAGAGGCAAGGGGAAGGGCAGAACGACGTCTGCCAGTGTACAGCTAGTCAAACAAATATAATAAATACACAAAGAGTGAGTATTGTGATCGAAGCAGACATCAACAGGCACGAAGTCAAAACGAACAATTGTTAATAGCACATTGTTACTTGTAATTAATCTGTATAATTAAGCAAAAAAATATTTGAATTAACGAGTGCAAATAAATGTGAATTTATCGAAAAAATTGTAATTTTCAATTAACTCCTTTTGTATATTGTGCAAAATAATGTTAATTCAGTGATAATAATTAAATTTTGACGTTATCACGTAAAATTATCGTCCGTAAACCGACTTTACAGACAACCAAAAACATTTTTTTTTAATTCAAGGCATTACTATTTCAAGGCCAGATTTTCTAAACTTTAAAGAAGGAAAACTATTCATATGTAATGCGCAATAAACTATAATCCTTCTGTGTTGGGTTTTCGAATCCGTATAAATTATTCGAAAGTGATTCGCATTTCACTTTCAAAAGAATTTCACGAATTGATATCACTTCGAATTGGCACTCTAAAATTCATATTCTCAAGATCTTATAATTTAAATTGGATTCGGATTCGAAAACCGGAGCACGGAGGATAATGTTGATTGCATATCTTCAGAATAATTCCAATGGATTGTAAAAGAACGAACAAACTAATAATAATTACAAAGAGCAAAACATATTATCATAATGTTAATTTTGATCTAATCGAAATGACAAAAAACTTTTGTACTATAAACTTATTAGTGTAAATGTTGTGTATGCTTTCTTTTCTTGAAACGAAAATATAATATTATGTATTGAATTCGGTACAAATATTTTGCTAATTAAAAATTCAAAAGTGTCAATATTTTTTTACCATTCACTGTAAATTAGTGTTTAGCTGTGCATGTGGCCGTGGCTATGCCTGTGTGTGAGAAGGAGAGTGTGTGGGTGTACGTTTTTCTAACTATGGTAAGCATAAATAAGTACAACTAAATTAGTATTTGTTTGTTGTTTCACGATGGCGCGCCAAAGTCACTTTGCACTAGGTGCAGGGGCGTATGTATGTATTATGTGCATGTGTGTGGATGTAGTATGTGTATCTGTGTGTGCTGTTTTTGCTGCTGTTGCTGGTGTTTATGTGAAACTGGACACTGTGAAAGTTTTACAGTGTAATTTCATTGTTATGATAATTATAGATTCTGTACTGGCTCACAAACAATACACAAAACCACACCCACTTAACCACTTGCACACATACACACACACATCCACACACACATCCACACACGTATATAGCAAGTGGAATCAGAACATATTAGAGCAAGTGGTTGACAGCGGGAAAATATAACGGAAAGTCGTCTGAGGTTTATTGCACAAACTTTGACCCGGTCGCACAAGCCAAACGATAAATCATCGCGTCTCTCGTTAAGTGAAACTGATGTTGCGAACGTTCGGAAAAAACTCAAAACTTTGAATGGCATTCGAAGTGTTTTGCCCTGCGGCGAGCAAAAACTTGTATTATTACGCGAGCGAATGAGAAATGAAGTCGCACAATTCGAAGTTTGTCATTAATTTTGTCACAGAAATGAATGGATCGGACGAAGAGAATTCGGTTGCTGTTATTGAAATATTTATGTTTATATGACCGACCGCGCGCGGTATGTATTTTATTGGCACTTTCATAGAGCAATGTGCTATTTCATGGATATTGTATTATACATAGATGAACGCGAATATACTTAAATACTTACATAGCACTCGTATGTGTAAATAGTTTATTTATGTACATATCTGAAATGGCTAACAAAACTAAGTTTCCATGGTTGAAAATAAACTTTGAAATTGAATACGTAAGAGTAGGAGCAGCGTATAAATTAATTTTGATGGTACCGAAACTTTTCTACTCTACAAGTTTATCTATTTATTGTATAGATATGTGTGTTTCGATTAATATGTAAGACTAAATTTAACAGATCGTGTTTAGTATAAAATCAGCCTTATCATCGGTTGATATGTTGGTTTTTCCGAACGTATTTTTTACGTAAATCGCACCACCTATTTAAGTTATGTCATATTGAAATTTTTGTGAAGTTAATGAAAAGGTTTGTCTAAATACTTCCGGAAACCTAAATTTCTCACAATGGCGGATTTTGGCGTGAAAAGCAAAAAAGCTCAAGTTTCACTTGGTTACTATGGCCAAATGGTTTAATACTTTTAAATAAAATTTCAAAATAAATAAATTTTGAAAAATATAGTTTGGCGATTTGACGGAAATTGAAATCTAAAGTTCGTTTTGATGTATGATACATTTCTGTGAAAATTCTGTTAGCGGAGATGTAGCATTACATCAGTTTTTTCATTTTAGTTTTTTGTCGTGTTGTTATGAAAAGTGTCATTGTTATACAGATCATGTGTGCCTAACTGTTATACATATTATGCATGCCTATGTGTTAAATCTGTTTTACACATTACGCCCAAAGCACGAAGAAACGACAGTGGAATGAACTATCGTTTTTGCAAGCAATTCTCTATGGAACTTCTTACGCAAGTTTATTATGTTTTATGCAAGTTAACTTTGAATCTTACTTCACAAATAAAAAAATTTCTACTGAAAGTGTCAGAAAACTCAATGAAATCTAATAAAATTGTCCATAAGAACGGTCCATCGCTTTTATACGCATTTCTCTTATTTATGTACATATTTTTGCGTTATTAAATAGTTAAATAGGACTTTACTGAAGATGCTTTCAATTAAATATTACAAAAGAAAATGCATTTTATAGCATAAAAAGTTCGCAACATGACGATTGCTCAATTACATTTTACAATCAATTATAACAACACAATTGTAAAATAAAAATCTTTCGTCAGAAGTTTGGAAGTAAGCTTTCGTCACTTGGCTTTGTACAATTATTTTTCAAATCGTGCTACTGTAATACACACATAAATTCTATACACATAAATTGATACTTCTTGTAACATGCGGACACACAGCTGTACCCGAAACAATTGTCTCCGTGGCTTAACATTCTTTGTGAAACAAAACATTTTTGTTATTATTCTTTCCTCACATTGATATAAATAAATAATAATACTCGTGAAACCAATTAAATTATTTCATCCTAATGGAAACTTATTTCTGCTTTAGCTGTGTCTGTACCTGTACGTTAATTTTTTACAACTACTATAACTACTACCTCATTGCTGTCTTTACCCGTATAGTGAACTGGTGTATCGCGACTGCCGCCCAGATGCACCTTCTTGCCGGCCGTCTGGTGTAGATTGTGCTGCGGATGTTGCGTTTGTCCGTGTGACACCGTCACAATGACAACAAAGACGCCGGCGCAGACTAGGCATAGAAAGACGGTGAGTACAATGCAAACGATGCGTTTTCGCTTACGATCGACTTCTTCATCATCGTCCACTTCGTCGCCAATGGAGATCTTTTTACCCGATTTGTGTGTGCTGCTCAAGGACTCCTTACGTCCACCAACAGCCAATTTATGATGAAATGGTCGTAACACTTGCGACGCAAATGCGGCATCCGAAATCTCGAACGTAAGCGATGGTTTACGTTCGAACGATGGGCGTTTCTCCTCCATGAAGGCGGTGGTCGAGACAACGGTGGGAGCCAATGGGCGTGGACTGCGTTTGATTTCATCGATGCCGATTTCACCGCCTGCTGTACTCGATGACAACGGTCGACTGTTGCGTCGATGCGGCGAAGTAAGCTCGAATTCATTACTGCCTATAGCAGCTGTTGGATAGGCGCCTGCGTCACCGATGAAGCTCTTGGATTTTTTCGAAGCACTGAGATTTTCCCGGTACGTACGCAAACGCATGCTAGCACTGTGCATCGCTTTTGCCTGTTTAACATTAGCGCTGGCATTGGTGCCCTGAAATGCAGCTGCTGCTGCTATGACACCGGGTCGATGTATTGTTACCTCTTCGAGATTATTGGGTGACAGATACAGTGAACGTCCATGTTGCGCGCCTCTTTTAAAGTGATAAGCTGCGGTGGCAGCTGCTGCCGCACTGTGTAGTTGCATGGTGTGCGGGTGAGCGGCGACTGCTGTGGATTTAGGGCCGAGACGTCCTCCATCTAGTTCTAGACTGTGTGAGCTTTGCTGTCGCGCATGTTGTTGCTCGCGTTTCAGCTTGAGACTGCCCGCTGCAGCCGCCACTGCACTGGCAGTGGCAACGGCGTCCTCAAAGGATCCGGAAGTCTTTCGCAGCATTTGTGCCGTTGGCGCGGGCAACTCTAAGCCAGCATTTTCGATTTTATTGTGGCTATTGCTACGTGAACGCGACGCTTCGATGAAGAGCTGGTCCTCGAGCGAAAGATTCGCTTGCGGAAAAAGCAGTGCTGGCCGGCCTTCAATCGACTCCATCAGATCATCGTTGAGCGATGGATGTCGTATTTGCGATTCAACAACGGACTCCGGTTTAACGCTTGGCCTACGGCCGGGATCATTAAACGAACGATGGGAACGGCAACCGCGTCTACTGGGTGATGGTGAGCGCGACAGTTCCTTCCCGCCCACGGTTCCCGGCATCAGAAAGTTGCCGCGCACCGAACTTGTGCGTCGTCCACCACTAGCGGCAGCTGCTGCAGCAGCCATACGCAGCTGTTCGACTGCTGGTGATGAGGCCGCTGCCGACTCCTGTTGGACGTGGAAGGAATGCGTCTTCTTCATCTGGAAATTGGCAGATGGATGCACGTCAATAGTGTCCGAACGTCGGAATAGCGACTTCTTTAACGGATGCGTTGTCGCAATGTGGTGACCCCGATGCACCGCCGCCGCGGTTGTCGATGGCAGCATGTCATCGATGAACTGTATCGGCGACGTGCTGCCGCCAAACGTGGAACGTGGCCCCAGTGAACTACTGCTCACCAGATAGATGTCCGGCTGCGAGGGCTCGCGTTGCGCGTTTTTTACCGGGCTGACGGCGTACAGGGTGGGCGAGCTGGTCGAACTCGAGCCCGCCACAGTTTGCGCTGTTGCGGCCAAGTGTTGAAATGAGTGCATATGCTGCTGTTGTTGTTGTTGTTGCTGTTGTAGCTGATGATGGTGCACTTGGTGCTGTTGGCGTGCAGATAGTGTTGGGGAAATAGCCCCACTACCACCGCTATAAAGTGTGTGATACGAATGCTGTGCTGGGAGTGCAAGGGACTGCGGAGGCGCGGAGCGAACGGCCACCGGTGATGCGGAACGATGTATGAGCGGTTGTTCGATGATCAGACTGTCGTCCAGCATGAGCTGCGGCGCCGAATCACCGCTATAGGGTGGTGCATAATTGTCAATCGCCATTGATATGGAACGATTGATGGACTTCAGCTTCGGTGGTTTCTTCTTTTGTGCGGACGCGGAGGTGGAGGCGGCGGCAATCTCAAATGATGACGTCGATAGCGGCAGCTCGCCAAGTCCGCTATCGACGTCTGCTATGTATGAATCGTAGCTCCGCGTGGCAGCGATATATTGGTGGGCTTGCTGCTGCTGCTGATGTTGCTGCTGCTCAAGCATTTGCTGCTGTTGTTGCTGGAGGAAGTGCTGGTGGTGGCCGCCGGCGCCGCGCTCCATGCGGTAGTAAACTCTGCGTGGGTATCTATGGTGGTTATAATGTGCAATTTTGATGCTGGTGTGTGGGAAGGCGGTGGCGAGCAAGAGCTGGGTGGGGCACTACCACTCGGATGGGTATTGTTGCCTAAGGTGTTATTACGTTCGAATTGCTTAGTGGTGGTGCGTTTAAGCAAAAATTACACATACAAATACATCGAGAAATCGTACACTATACTTTATTATTATAATTTTTTTTTCTTAGTACTTTGTAAGGGTGCAAGGTGTTCTAAACGGATCGGAGCGGATCGAAGCGATATAATTGGAGTTTATGCATTCTTAATTGATTGGATTTTTTTATTTTTTATTTTTTATTTTAATAATTATTATTGTCACAAGTATATCCACATTAATTTTTGATTTTCTAGCATGTGAAAATGTGAAAAAATTAGAGAAAAAATAAAATAATTGTGGTAAAGCACATTTAGATATATTAATTGTGAGAGCAGAAAGAATTGCTGTTTGTGATTATGTGATATGGTGCTTAAATAAAATTAAACAAATAATATATATGTATTTCATAAAAAAATATAATTTTTAAGCACATAAAATACACACATAAAACACTGATGCACTGTATAAAATTATAAATTAAAATATAAATTCTTTTCTACAATAGTATAGCAATCCAAAAGTGGGTTTGTAAGGAAACTGTTCATGGAATTGCGTTCTTTACTAAAAGCGAACCAGCGAACCATCTAATTTGTTACTTTGTTTAAAACAACGACAACGCCTTGCAAGTGATGTGAAAAGTCAACGGATTATAAGTAGACTATCCAACAACTTTTGCCACAGAACTCTCACTACAATCTACTTAAGGCGCTATAGTGAAGATTAATCGTAATCAACACTAGAAAGGTACAAATATAACATAATACAAGAAGAATCTTCAGTCTAATTTGTGAAAGCTGCCTTTTTGCTTTCCTGAGCTCTCTCACGAGTTAAGCTCAGAATTGATCATGGTATTCTTAATATACTCATGGTTAGTATTAGATTATGTTACCATCAAGAAAAATTTCACAATGTCATTGTTTCATATTGTGTATGGTTCTGCAACACTAGCATTTGTTTTCTTTGTTTCATAAACTACATTTTAACTTTCCCAAGTTTTTGCCCGAGTTCTTAAAAATTTTCACTTTTTATCATATTTGTTTGTATAAGGCAGCCAAATGATCGACTTAGCTGAGACGTAAGTCAGTAAGCTAGTTTTAAATTGAAAAAAACATCGAAACATCATCTTCTTCTTCAGATATCTATGGTTTTTGTCTAAAAAAAAAAAGCGTAACAAATGACAAGCATAGCAAGGATCGTGACTTACAAAAAATTTCAAATTGATAGCAAAATTGTCGGACTGACTTCTCAGGCTAAATATATTCTGATCTATTTGAACTAATAACTGATATGACAAGAATATGAAGGCATATGTGAAAGCCTATTAAGCCTATCAAACAAGAAGATTTCACTGCTTGCTTCTGCTGGTCACCAAGAAACAATAATATTTTCCGCAAGACTATCGCTTTCAATACTCAAAAGCATCAGAATGGTAAAACAAGCATATCCTAAACTCGGACGTAGTCTGTTTTCGATGAGTTTTATTTTTGAGAATTATATTTTTCCACTGCAATTAGTCACCATCATGGACAAATAAATTCAAAGTACTATTTAGAAAATTTGACCTCAAATAGAGCTTCAATAATTCGGTAAGTTGTAACAATTCATTACCAAGAGTCGATTTCAAATTCTCTGGGTTAGAATCGACGAGGTCTTTTGCTTTTGCATGTAACTCTTCAGGTGCCATTGTCGTTGTTGTTGTTGTAGCAGCTTCTTTGACTGCACAAATCTTCTTGTGCAGATCGGTCCGAAATCGGGCGAAAACCCAGTCGTCCTTGGAACGCCATTGTCGTAGGCTCGCTTATATGCTTATATTCAATACGATAGCGACGTGATTATGAAGTCCACGACTGAGAGAAAAGCTTCAATGCGGAATTTGTATTCTAATGTAAGCTGAATAGCAGTTGTCTTCCATAAGCGTGTGGCTGCTATCGTTCATTTCGTTTTCGAATTCTCAAACTTGTGCCGTACTCTTTAGTTTTTTTTTTCAATTTTTTCCACTTATTTTTATATAAATTTTTTTTCGAGTCGGCGAAAGATTTTCAAGACTTCAATGATTTAACAACAGAACTGAGTACCATCGAGAAACTTTACAAGTATATGAGCGTGTCGTCGAATCTTTCAAGAAAGTAGGAGAAAATTTCTATGTAAACTGCAGTTTTCAGAAGAACAATTCGAAAAATTTCTCCGAAAGCCTTATTTTTGTTGTTCAAGGTGGAAACTTTCTTATTTAAAATTTGATGTCGATCAGTGGATTGCATTGCAAAAAACGAAATGGACATCCAGCAACAGCTGTTTTCCGACCAAATTTAACAAAAGCTTCTATCATCTTTTCATCGATATGTCCATAATTGGGTATTAAAGTGAAAAAGTTTTCAACTGACCGGATTCCATCCACGTAACTGATAACCACTGTCAGTTGCTCTATATTTCCTTTATTAGGAGTAGAGTCGACTAACACTAAATAAAATCTTGATTTTCTCATTCGATCTCTGGCTATATTTTTTGGCCATGCTTTCGTTAAGTTCTTCGCAAATTGTAGAAGCTATTTAATATGACCGCTACTCATTTTTCCATGTGATTTAAAGTGGCCGGACAAATTTTATCATACTCCGAATTCAATTTATTCATTTCAAGGTCATTTTCATTATTTGGTGAATTGATGTGTTCATGGAAACCTTGGAGTACACGTTCAGCCAAAAAATCATAGCATAAGCGCTAAAATAAAGGAGATATAGTAGCCTTTCAAACGGTATGTCATTTATTTTTATTCAAACTCAATATTTTTCCGCTACACCTTGAATCACAGAAATTGTTGCCTCATTGCTTGTGGGGGCCCCCAATTGGTGTTAAATCTGGTTCGGTAATGACGCTCAATTGCATAAAACGTTTTTTGGTGTCTGATAATGACAAATCTCGCTTTTTTGTACTTTTTTTATGTACACAAACTGTGCTATCTACCATTCAAATATTTGGACTTCCCCGCTTTTTTTTTAAATTTAATTTAAATTTTACTCAGCTTCGATAAACAAAATTGTTAAAAATACTTACTATTCTTATCTCAAGTAAGCCACAGTAAGTGTAAACAAAACATTAAAAAGATATGAGCAATGGTAGTCAAATAGAAACACATTATAAAATTCCAGATTGAAAAATGAGAAAAAAAAATCAAACTTTGAAGACGCAAGACAGCTTAAACTTTACTCAAAGTAAATACTTTTTTCAATTTGAAAACGCTGTTTAAATTTTGCCAAATACCGTCAATGTAGCTCAAAATAAATGCTATACAAAAATTTTAAATTTCACTATAGCATTTCAATTTGAAATGCTATAGTGATTTGTTTGAACAATCTCTCAGCTATAAGTTGTAAATTCAAATCAAACATTAACGTATTGAATTTGACTTTGAGAGAATTCTTAAAATTAGATTTACAGCGCCCACTTGCCATTTTTTGTTTTTGTTTGTTTTTTTTTTCTTGGATTGAATGAGTTTCTATGGGCCATAAAAGAAATACGCGGAAAAATGCTGTCAGTAACAAAGCTCGCTAGAAAGAGTGCGAGCGAAAGGAAAGGAAGATACATACTGCACAAGGAAGTGGGTGAAAAGTTTTACGCTGAATTCGTGAGTCAGTTAGTCAGTAAGTCAGTCAAGTCAAATAGTCAGCGACTGAATGAATTTGAATAAAGTGAGTCAGTGAGTGAATGAGTAAGTCCTACGGGCCATAAGAGATTAACGTGTGCAAAAAAGGAACTCGTCTCTGTTCCTGGTCTGTGTTTTCCCCTTTTGCATATGTGTGCGTGTTTGTGCAAGCAGCAGTAATCGCAACAATTAAGCAGAGAATGATGATGAATAACAACAACAACTATAAGGAGGATAACAACAACGGCAACTTTGGCTGGCCAAGGACTTCTTTTGCACTACGTTTTTGTCTGTTTTGTTTGTCTGACAGACAGTCATGGTTGTTGTTGCGACAACAACAAAAAATACAAATTAAAAAATAACAAAAACAGCAACGTAAAAAAAGCACAAACATTTACGCACACACACACACACATACACATACCTACACAAAAGGAAAATGTGAAGAAAATGAGGAAAATGAGGAAAATGTATTCAAAAATGAATTTACATTAAGCAACGAAGCAGAAATAATGCATTGCAACATTTATTTAACTGCATAAAGACGAAATGGTGTACGTTTGTACGTATGTATAAATGAATTACTTTTTGCCACAAAGAAATCTTCTATTTTTATACCTACTTACTAGAACCTTACAGGAATCTTTTAAAAGTATGAAACGAATAACTTCGAATGCATTCGTGCAACACTCACTCATAAACTACACATAAGACCTTCCCATGTCTGCTTCACCGAAGTAGAATTTAGTACGAGCGAAAAAGTTACATAGTAAAAGAATGCACGAAATACTCGCTGAGTGTTTCAAACGGGTTGCTTGCTCAATCAAACTCTGTTTATGACTCAAAATTAGTCAGTGACCGAATTCGATTTGATTGACTATTTAATCAGTCCTTTCAAACCAAACCAAATTGAAATTGAAATTAAATGTTTGCGAAAAAACCGGTTTTGTATTGTATTGTTATACATATGTACATACAAATGTATGTATATACCTATTTATGTCCGTATAAAATTTCGCTCACCTTTCGCGCACGAATAAAATCAAGCTGTCTGCAAGCTAGTCACTGTTTGGTTTGGTTGAAATTCATGTTAGTTAATGTTAGTTGAAAATCGTTTTGTCCGAAAGAGATGTATGAGCAGAACAAGCAAGGCGAAGGTTAGTTGATTTCAAAAAATTGCTGGCCCGTTCTTTTGTTCGATGGCCGATAATTTGATAGAGGTTTAAACTTAGTCATACAATCTTACTTATATTATAGATGCGAAAGTTTGTAACGATGGATGTTTGTTACTCTTTCTCGCAAAAACTACTGGGCGGATGTTGATGAAACTTAACTTTAGCTTTAACTCAATCTTATATGTATTTGTTGTTTTAAGAACATTATACTCAAAAGAGGGTAACTAATGTCTACACATTCAAATCACTTATTTCATTTAGTTGATTATAGAGCATGACCTTCCCCATGAGCAATTGGTGCAGGAATAGTAAAATGATTCCATCAATATGATATATCTTTATTTTTTAGGTAATATTATTAGAATTTTAACAGGAATACATCTCTCAAAGTAATTATGGTTATTCGAATATATTTATGACCACGGTCAATAAGCCCTGGTTCAACAATAAAAAATGTTCGCTTAACAGACTGGAACTAAAACAAATAAATAGACTCTCATCAGGACACTCATTTGACAAATACACATAATCGAGATAGAATGTAAGAGACAATAACCAATGTTCAACATGCAATACTATAGATACAAGTTGAAAAGTACAAATATTCATTGGCGATGACATTATAGCTTTTATAAGCTGGCCAAATAATCCTGTTAATAAGAGAAAACACAAAAAAAAAAAAAAATAACAAAAAAACAAAAAAAAACAAAAAAAAAAGCATTGAGTGCAAGCAGTATAAAGAAATATCGAAATATAAGAAATAAATGCAAGCATTTAGATAAAAAGCTGTTTTACACTTGAAATATCTGATATTGAAAAATTTTTAGATTGAAATGGAAAACAATTTTAACAAAATTCCAAGAAAGATTCAGGAAAGTGAAGAACGACGAGTATGTTTGCTAGTTCAACATATAAAAGTGTAGTAGTTGTGAGTTGACGACTTCAATATATACTGCACAAATTACTTTAAAACCTTATACAAACCAAAGTAAAATTAACAAGACAAAACAAAAACCCGTTTGCAAAAACAGCCTAAACATATGCTACGATTTTATTTGTTATGCTTGGATTTCGTAGCATACTTTCTTTGAGTACTCTTTAAAGAATTATGATTAAAACCCATTCTTTTATGTGAAACGTCTTTATTTACGCTGCCGATATGAAGTATTTTCAGCGTCATATCTGCGACAGTTTAACATACTATGATGTGTGTTAAAACTAGTTGTGAATTACAAGCGCATTAAATTCTTAAATGAATGCATTTAAATCACAGTTAATTTAATTGTTTTCCATCTTAACCATCGTTCTCGCTGATCTGTTGTTTGAAAACGATTTTCTAGATTTTCTCTTCAAGGCACCCATAAATAGCTAATGAAGTTTATTAATATTGTTGCTGCTAATATGAACTATATTTCTTTTCACACAGCGAAAATGACATTCATCGTTGATTTTTTATGCAGTGAACAACGCACTTTTTGTTTTTTTTTTTTTTTTTGGTTTGCAGACGCCGTATATAAAAATTATAACTTTTAGTACTACCACTATTAAGACAAAACTATCGAGAACTGTCTTTAAAAAGTTTTTAATTCAATCAAATTTCCGATGTTACACTTAATGCGTTGCAAACTCAGTGACAAAACTGTAGTACTAATTATTCAAATTGTTTGAAAAGAGTATTGTAATCGATACTTGCATGAAGTTTTATCAAAGCAAATTCCTGTGAAAAGTCGTCATATTGGGCGGAAGAAGAAAGTAAATGCAATACTGTTGCAAAGGAATTTAGTTTTTGTGAAAATTGAGAGAATGAGCAGATGCTAGATGGACTGAAACTAGATAAGAAGTGTATGAAAAAAAGCAATACCATTCAATCGAGAACATTTTCGTCGCATTCAGAATTCCACGAAAAAATACAATGAAAATTTCCAATGCCGCTGGTTTTGTTTTCTAGTTGCACACGCTCTTAAATCATCGTAATATTCGATGTCTACATCATTTTTAAGTCATATTACTGAAACAATTACCCCAACAAAAAATTTAAATTAAAAAAAAAAAAAATAAACACTAGTTTTAGATGGTAACAAAGCTTAAATACTCTTCGTAGTTGGGCTTTGCTGTGAAACGTTTAAATTTACTTCACGCATTTATTTATTTAAATTTTGTGCAACTAGTAGATTGGATATAAAAATTTTCAATATAATAAAATCTATTCATAAATTTTGCACGAAAGTGTATAATTTTGTTGAAATTCATTTTCAAAAATTCAAAGGGCTGAGTCTGAAAAATACTGCAGCATAATTACCACAATACAGAACAAAAATATATGAAAGTGTGACAATAAAACCCTTCCAAAGACCTCGATTTATACAAAATAGAGATTTAGGGCTAGGTACTTGGTACTTAGACTTACAATTGGCTAATTAATTTCGAAGATTTGTCTCAACTAAGGTAAGAACGGTTATTTTTGATGAAACATATACTGCTGTCGCGGGAAGATTTGACAAAAGTGAATTCGCTAAAATGGAAACTTTTCCACTTACGGGAGGGTTTTGCCATTTGCATTGAGTAATGCGAAAAATGCAGAATGAAAAATTTACCACGCGCTTTACGAATTAACTTTCACAAAACATTCATGGATGTTAAAACTGGAATAAGCCGGAAGGTAAACAACACATATTTATTTAGCTTTTTAAGCATTGAAATAATTACTGTGGGAAAAAAGTTTGGTTGTAGGAAAGTCCCGCATGATAAATTCTCCCTTGGTCCCGGTATTTTTCTCTGCAATCAGACAGACAGACAGACAGACAAATAGTTAAACAGCGGACGAGGCTATATCGACTTGCCTTGTCAACTGATCAGCATTATGTAGACTTTATGAGGTATCCCAAACTACCTTTAAAGCGTTGCAAGCCTTGTCGGTTTCTGTATGAAATACTTTTTTCTTCCAGTCAATAGCAGCTTGAATTTCGATATGACTGTTTTTGGACGGAAGCTTCACATATAAAGAAACTAGCATACCCGGCGTGCCTTGCTACGTCCCCTCTTGCTTTTATATTATGACTCCATAAAATTTTGCCAACATATCTTATTTTTCACGGTTTTCGTTACATATGTAAATCTCATCTATTTGCGTTAAACCTGGCTGAGTTTTAACTAATTTAGATTCTCTTTTATGGGCGTGGATCTTATCTTATTATAACTCTGTACATTTGTATCAAATCTAATCCATCAGCGTCAAATAGTTGCGAAATATATCGAATTTGATTTTTCTGTCAAATGTTGGAGGCGGTGCACTACCCACTTTTCGAGTGAATCCCATTTCTCTCGGTGCCCTTTATAAGTACGAAATCTAATCCATCTGCGTCGAATAGTTTCTGAGATAAAGCGAATTGTATATACTCGTACCTATACCTAAACATTCCTCGTTAAGCTGCATGTCTATTTGTGAAAACCAATTAAAAATCACCGCTGTAGTTTCTGAGATTGCAGGTAACATACAGACATGACCGGCAGGCGACTTCAATTTACATACATATATGTTTAGATGGCCTGGAATTTACAATTTTATTAGCTAGTTCCCAAACAGACCAATGGACCACTTTGTGGGTTTCACAGTCAAAACTTTTTTATTTCTTTCATCTAACCACGAACTCAAAAATGGAATGAAGGCTTCAAATAATCAATAAATAATACAATTTCACGCTATGTGTGAAAGGTATAAAAATTAAGAGTTAACGATTTCTCTTGGTTTACACTGTACCCATAGGGTTAATGGGTATATTAAGTTCAAGTTTGGCAGACCTCACGAATATATATATATATACTCGTGATCACCATCAAAAGCTGAGTCGATATAGACATACCCTTCCGTACATTCGACCGTCCGTTTTAACGAACAGATCTCGGAGACTAGAGATCTATAGACTTCAAGTTTGGATATTCAGACTCTCCTATTCGCTCTTCGGATAATGTGTATTAATTGAACCCATTTCAGCCCAACTCTAAAGGGTAACCCCATGTAAACCTGTAACTCATATATGAGTTTTGTATGACACTTCTCTTTTGGTTTTTACAGTTAATTAGGCTAGAAACACCAAATTTCGTGCATCTTACGTCAATCCTAAGAAAATATCTCACAAAGGTTCAGATCGGACGACTAAAGAAAATAACCTCATAGAAATCTATGGTCCAAATAAAGTACAGAGCATCTCGAAGTCTTGCACACTCGACTGCAGTGTTCTTTCTTTTTTTTCATTTTTTTTTTCGCCTGTTTGTATCTAGATACATATGTTTGTACTCCTTTTGCAGGCTGAGAATGAGTCTTCAAAAAGCGGAAACGCGAGCTCGCGCAAAAAAAAAATGAGCACTTGAATTTTGTTTTTGTTGCGCCTCGAAGTTTGTTGATAACAAAGCAGAAAAAATTTCCAGATAAAAAAGAAATATGTACAAAGTTTTATAAAAACTTGTCTCTCTGACAGTTTCTACACCCCTCTTGCTACACCGTTGCTGCTGTGTGCATTTGTAGTTGTTTTTCTTTTCTTTTTGTTGCTGTTGCTGTTGTTGTTGGTACAAGAATGCTCGCAATACATATACATTTTTCTGTTGTTGTTGTTGTTGTTGTTGTTGTTTTAGTTATTTAGCATATTTTTGTTGTTGCTTTTGTTTGCAGCATGATTACAGTTTCGCCACATATGTATGTCTGTGTGTAGACCACCCTGTTCGAAAACGTTTTGTCGTCCAACCCTGTTCCGCGCCATTTTGTTATTTACAAGCGAAATTTAATCTCCAACCCCTAACCCAACTGACGTCACGGTTATCCTTTCTTTTAGCATTTGTGAAGCAAAGCAAAATGTATGCTATTTTTAGTTAAACACAATGGTCAAACAATGGAATGGATGTCATCCGCCATCATCAGACATTTGTATGCCATAGCGGGCAATGTAAATTGTTAGAAATCAAGCATTGTCTGATTTGGGTTTGCCACTACGGTCAAGGAAATCGAGTCGACACAACCAAGGACAACAGCACCGCACCGCACAGCATAGTACAGTATAGTACAGCAGAGCAACAACTAAACCGATGACAACTCTGTCCGTTTAATAACATTTCTATTCATCATCAAATCTAGCATTTTGTGGTTGTTTACATTATGAAAGAAGGTTCAACCAAAAGTTGCCTGTCTGTCCAAATGACTGCTTATCTAACTAATTGTCGCAATGTTAGCCTTGTATATAGTATTGTATGTATACTCAGAAAAAATACATGCGTAAAATTGATATTTGACATGAGACAGATGAGTAGTGAACCAAAGAGTTCATTATTAAACAAAGTGAGGAGCTCTAGAGAAACCTTATAATTAGTTAGAAATATTTCCCTGTATAAACCTAGTGCCAGAGAGTTTAAAGAATATAAAAGAAGAATTTAAAGAATATAAAAATGTGGAAAAGAGAGTTCAAAGAATATAAAAATGGGTTCAAATTAAAATTAAGACTGCTAAAGATGTATCTATACAAAGCAAATTTTTGTCACGGATTGTCTAATGCATTACAGGAAGCATCGGATAGCCATAAAGTTTATATATCGATCTGATTCAGAGTATAGAGAATATCTATATTCCTAGGCCGAACATAAGTGACATTCACCTCGTGAAACCGCACACTTTACGGTTTTTGTAAGAAAAACTTTTTTGTTAAGGTCAAGGTTAACTTAAAATTCACATAGTTATACTAATGGGCGTATCCCTCCCATACAAACCCTCCTTTCTCATTTCGGTTTATGTACGCACAACTTTCTCATTACAGCCAATATCAATTTGAAGATTGTGCTCTACCCACTTTGAATGGTACCCCTCATACAAACCCACGGCCCACTTTTCGGATTTCGCATTTTTCATTTTTTGTTTAATTACAGTCAATATCAACTTGAAATAAGAATGCGTCCAATAATCAATAATGAAATACAACACAGTTTCAAAAATATCGGACTTTTTAACAAAATGAAGGACGAACAATTTTTTTTAAATAGGAAAACATTTAATCCGTTAATTGTTGTCAAGTTTTGTATTTTTTGCGTATAAAATTAACTTTTACGCAGAAAATGCGAAATACACGAACAAAATCTGAGTGGATTATGATTTTTGAATAATAGTACTATGTGGGAATTAATTTTAAAGGATTCATAAGAGATGGCGTAATTAGCAATAAGTCGCATCGGATTAACCTGTGACTATATTCATGTGAAAGCCTACTTCATAAGCTTAAATTTTCAGTATGATTCATTCCACTGAAGTGTTAACAACATATTTGTTTTGCTCTGTGAACATGTCGACTTTTGTTCCAACAAAACGCAATTTGCGGGAAGGTTTGCTTTTGTGCTTTCATTTGAAGAAAAAGCAGCTGAAGCTCATCGTACGCTTTGTGAGGCTTACGGGGACTATGCTCAATTGATTTCAACTTGTGAGTACTGGTTTCGTCGATTTAAAACTGGTGATTTTGATATGGAGGACAAAAAACGTGCCGGGCCAGCCCAAAAAGTTTGAAGATGAAGATTTGGAAGCATTACTCGACGAATATCCGTGTCAAACCCTTCAAGAATTGTCAGAATCGTTGGGAGTTGACTTGTCAACAGTTGGCAAATGCCTCAAAGCCATGGGAATGATTCAGAAGCAAGGAAATTGGCTGCCATACGAATTGAAGCCAAGAGACGTCGAAAGGAGAATCGGAAGAGTTTTTTGCATCGTATTGTTACTGGCGATGAAAAGTGGATGCATTACGACAACCCAAAGCGAAAAAAATCATGGGGACCACCCGGCCATGCATCAACATCGACGGCGAAGCCGTATATTCATGGTGCCAAGCTCATGCTCTGTATGTGGTGGGATCAGAAGGGTGTTGTGTACTATGAGCTGCTGCAGCCTAACCAAACCATCAGTGGGGAACGTTACCAACAACAATTGATGCAAGTGAGCCGAGCATTGAAGCAAAAACGGCCGGAAAATGTCAAAAAATACGACAAGGTGGTTTTTAAGCATGACAACGCTCGGCCACATGTTGCAAGATCCGTCAAGGAAATGTTGGAGGCGTTGAATTGGGATGTGCTAACCACTATTTTAAATGAAATCGACATCTTTCAACCAAATGTAAGTTGTGCCGAATTTGGTTCGATGCAAGAAACAAACAAACCGACAAGGCAGCTAAACCAAACAAATAGAGTAGTCTTTCGATTGACTTACGCTTCAATTTTGATTGCATTTCTTTTTTTTTATCTATCTGCATATGAGCATTTGTTCAATTTTGCAACTGCGTCACTTATACATACTAGCGCACAAACCATCGAACTCTACATACATATTTTTAGAATATATAAAGCGACTAGAGGGGAGAGAGACATGCGAAATAGTATACACGAGCTTACTCTCATTTGTTCTAATTATAACTTGATATTTGCATTTCGTTTTTTTTGAAATATGCGCACTGTGCTTGCTTTGGTTTGTTTGGTCAAACAAAAAAATGCAATAATACATGTATTTCTGCAATGCTTTGTAAAAGTAAGACAAATTGATGAAGCACTACACTTGTTTATAAATTTTCTCACAAAAAATTACTTTCAAGTGTTTTTTAAACACTTAAAATTTGAACTAAAATCGACAATTAAGCACGTTAAGTCACGAAAAAAAATGTATTATGTTACCTTTGAAACTCACTTCAAAATAAAATAAATTTCTCCTGTAACAGAAAACTCATCAACTTAAGAAATTGAAACCCAAAAAGAGGAAGTATTTGCTGCAGCACTAAGGCTGTCATGACAGTGCGTGCATAGGATGCTTTTTAAGCTTTAATCGACTTTTGTCACTTTATTAAACCTAAACGTACAAATTCACTTTTTTTCTAACTGTCTGCATGAACATAGTATGTAGAAGTAGATCGAATGAAGTAAAAAATTTCAACTTGTAAGAGACGGAATGAATCTCAAATTTGGCCTTACTAACAACCATAATACGATTCGTCTTTTATTTCGTCTGAGTGCTAGCATGCATATTTCAATGTGTTTCTGTATCTGTGTCTGTCAGTCAACACTTGGTAACGAGCTAAAACTGATGCTAAATAGTGCTGCACTTAAACACACACACACATATGCATTCACACACAGCCACACATATACATATTCGTAGTAGATACATTCCTTCGTCGTTGGAGCATGATAATCTCGCTTTTGAATTATTCACTTCAGCGTGCTGCACTTGGAAAATTATGCTGTCGAAAGTGAAAAAAAAAAAAACTTATCACTCGTTTCGCATCAGCCTCGTTTGTTGGCTGGGTTCTTTCACATACTACATGCAGTAGGAAAAGCTGCATGTTTAGCAAGGCTTTCAAAAGTGGTGAATGAGATGAGGATGATATGTTAAGCGTGTAGGCTCAACTGGCGTTGCAATGCATAAAAGCATTTTGAGTGCTCATTCAGTAACGTGGTGACTTGGTTTAAAATTTAGAAAAAACTAAAAAAAACGAAAAAAAAAAAAATGAGCACCAAACAAGATTTGCGACAACAAGCGCAGTTGGAATAGTAAGTCTAACAACAGCATATCCGTTGCTTTTATACCCTTCAATATGACTGGCACTTACTCGGAGCCATTCATACATTATTTTATTCATCCATGCCTAGTTTGCTACAATCCGTCACTAGTTCTACTATACAAATATTCTACAATAATTACAAGTGGCTACGAGCTCAAATAATGAACTTTCAGCATTCATTTCGTTGCAATGAAATGAAAAAAAGAACAAAAAAAAAATAGCAAATATGCAGTAAAAATTTTTCAATTGCCAAAATGCATTTCAAATTTCATGGCGTAACTAATTTGAAAGCTTTAGTTATTTTATGTAGAATTTACTCTCTGTTTCGTGCATTGTTTTCTTTTAGATACGCGTAGTATAGTAAGTTTATTGAAATTTTACGAAATTCTATACAAATAATGGCAGAAACAACATTTTAGATACAATAAACGAGGGAAGCTCATGATGTCTTTGCAATATCTATGAGATAATATGTTTGTGGCATTGTAACAAGTTTGCTTCTGATTAGTAGTCAAAATATTTACAAAATGTTGTTGAGGGTCGTTGGTCGTTAATTTCGTATGGTTAGGCTTTTGACTAGTCTAAGAACCGCGCCGCACAGAAAACGGAGTTAAGATTATCAGAGTTAAAAATACAAACATACAGAGTGCTATGAGAGGCGCACACTGTATGCTTAGCTGAGAATAGCTTAGTTGGCATTTCCGCATGTAAGCAAGCATACTTGTTTATTTACGCATGTCATCAGTTTTCTTTTGTACAGTGCTTCTATATGTTTTCATATGTCATTACTGGTACTCTCTCATACAAATCTTTGCAACTCCATTTTATTGTGCTAACTCTTTCTTCCTTTTCTTCTTGAACAACTAAATATATTAGAAAGTGTTAACAATATTAAACATTTCATCAGCTCTACGCTTACAATACGCTTTCTGTGTGCTTTGCGTTGCTTATCACTTTAAAGCGGATAAGCCTAACCAAGCTCAACAAAACTTCGCTGTCTTTGTGCGGCGGCTCTAAGACTATCAAAATAAGATTCCAATACTGAGATCGATGAAAATTTTTGCCACCAAAATTGTAAATTATTACTGCTATGTCAAAAAAACTTAAAACAGTGTTCCCAAATCAACATGAAATACTAAAATAGATATTTATTATTTAAAAAGTCAACATATATTGATTTTTTGTTGTTTTTTTTTCTGAAGGAAATGCAAAAGGTCACACTCTTTTTCAACTGTTTTTTTGAGTACATAAAGTATTTTCGGTAGCAAACATTTTTGTTATCTGAGAACTCCATAAAAAACCTTTCGTGCCGAAAACTTTCGAAAATTTCGAAAAATTTTCATCGATCTCAGTATTGAGCTTTAAGTAGTAAACGCAGAAAATGGTAAAATGGAAATGGAAAGATGATCAAAATAGTTAACAATTAAACTAACTGTGAATTATATACATCAATTTAAAAATAGTAGTTTTGGGTTTCAATGAAGGAAAAAGCAAGTACTATTGAAAAGAATACCATGTAAGTGAAAAACAAAAGATGGTTTAACAGCGCACGGCGGATACTTAGTAAATATTGTATATATTTAAAAAGTTCAATTGAAAAGCAAAAATGGCGTAAAATAGCTAATATTTGTTTTGTGCACTCCGTTTAATCCAAACTCCAAAGTCATAAAATGTATCACGTAAATAGCATATTATGTGCAAAGGACAAATAATAAAATATACAATTTCTTGAACTATTTTGTTAATTAAACGCATTAATTACAAAACTTTTTCTTCAATGTTAGTTGTGAGCTAGACATCAAATGCACACTGTGAACTAGTTCTTAGATACTCTGCCTTCATTCATATTTTAGTTGGCAAAGTTGCTGCAGCTCTTTTAATCGACACAAAGCAAAGAGCAGCCAAGAGTCCTTAAGAAAAGGACTTAATGTGAATAATTGCTTTGAGTGGTCAAGCTACTTTCCGGTATTACTCTCTCTCTTTCTTTCTGTCTTTTGCTCTTGCTTATTTGCTGCACTTAACAAGCTAAGAAAATGAAAAATTAGGAAATTTTGTGTTAATTCGTTCTCACTTACTCATGTCTGCAGTTTCATAAATATCCTTGAATTTAATTTGAGCTTAGTGCAAAACTTATTATTTTTTTTTTGTTTTCAGTGGAAAATTTCATTTACTCGTAGCTAAATGTGTAGCTAAAATCGCTCTGCATATCCTTTAAATTTGAAAGGAAGCAACCACAAAAAATAAACGTAAAAATAAAAGAAACACATACAAAAGCATTTCGAATACAGGAAGCTAATGAAACTGACCATGCTTGTGCGTGTAACTTGTTAGTTATGAATTGACACGAGCACCGGCTCTTCGTTATGCCACAAACGGATATTGTGTCACAGGTTATGTCAGTCAGACCGCCTATCATCACACGGATGCTAGGGCCAGTCTGTCAGTCGGACGAACGGACGGACGGTAGTTCGGTCGAAAGGATACACAGGCGAATAAACTGTCAAACGAACAGACAAACGTGGGATGCCTGTCAGTTAGCATTATAAAGATCCATCCATCCATCCATCAATCACACATTTCAACAACTTTCGCGTTACGGATTCCAATGTAAAAGTATATCTCGACCTATCCATTCTATATAAAATAAATACATATATACTCGTATATTGCTGGAAGTTCATTATAAACGCGCTCGTGTAAATTACAAAAGTAAAACAGCACAATATTTATACACGGTTACATTTATATATAGTATTTCTTGTTTGACAAGCTTATAAATTCATATTTGTAAAGAGACAAAAAAAAGAAACAGAAGTCAGATTAAATTAATGCTCATAAAAAATTCATGCAGCTTGCAAAGCAGTGTGGGTGTTTTGTGGTTGTGCCTTGGTCTCAAACTAATTTAAAAAACATAAACATAAGCGTAAGCGTAAGCGTAAGCATTAAAGGTGCTGGTGAGTTTTTGGTGCGCTAACCTAAAGCAACGCTTAATGCAATCTGGCAACGTCCCCATTACCCACTTAACTCTCTTCCTAACCCACCGCATTTTACTTATTATTTTGATAAAATTGTTGTTGTAAAAAACTTTGAAATCCTGAAAAAAAATTGAAATAAAGAATGCGCTAAGAATTTCTTGTGCAGAATATATACAACAAAAAAGAGGAAAGAACTCGAAACATATTTCAGGGTTGTACAGGGTGTTGTTTCAACGATTCCATTTACCGACAGGGATTCAAACGTTATAAATTGATCAGCTCTGGCAACATAATTGTCATTTGTGCACAATTGATTTGCCATTTTATTATGTATAAACTAATACCAGAACAGCGCTTGCAAATTACGCAAATTTATTTCGAAATTCGTGGTTCAGTTCGGGAACGTTACCGTGCGCTACATTCATCCATCCGAGAGTCTAAATCGATTAACTAGATATCGCTCTACAACCTTATGAGATACAGCTGGTGCAATAATTAATGCCATACGTTCGGTCAATGGGCTGAAAAACAACTGGAAGTCAACACACTTGTTTATAGCAATATTCTGTTCAGTGGTGAGGCTCATTTTTGCCTCAATGGGCAAATTACCGCATTTAGAGTGAAGAAAATCCACGATACATGTTTGGGGCACCGTAACATTAAAAAAAAAAAAAAAATCACAGTTTGGTACGCTTTGGAATCATTGGTCCTTACTTCTTTAGAAATGAAACCGGCTAGAACGTTACCATCAACGGCGAGAGCTATAGAGTCATGATTAGCGATTATTTCGCGCCTCAATTAAATGGAATGTGTATTGAAGACATGTTTTTCCAAAAGGACGGCGCCACATGCCATACAGCGCGTCAAACAATTGACTTACTGAAGTAAACATTCAGCGAACGCTTTATTTTTCGTAATGAACTGAGATCGTGCGATTTAACCTATTTGTATTAAGTATTTTCTCTGGGATTGAAGTGAAGTCACTATTTTATGCGAGAGCAACGAGTAACTTTGGACGACTTGCAAGGCAACATTGTGCGAACCATTGCCGAGATACGGCTCCTATTGTTTGAAAAAGAGATCGAAAATTGGACCTCCAGAATTAAAGCAGCCAAGACAGCTCACATGCCCGATATCATACAATAAAAACACTATTGACATAAATTTAGCTCTCTAATAAAGCGAAATTTCAGTTTTAAATTGTGTAATCTCCGAATTTTAAATCAATTCAAAGTTCTACAGCTCTAAAAAACACCCTTTTGTTTTATATAAGAAGATATATCAGCAAAACGTGGTGATTGATTACTTGAAAGTGATTGCAGTGACACTCTAAATATCATTGTAAAACGTTACAAATACATTTTTATCATTGACGTAGAAAATGTTTTATGAAGTTTCTTTTAAAATTTAACAAACATTTTTATGCTATCGCATTACTTTAAATTCGTGCCCAATAAAGTTGCAGCATTATTTTATACTAAATGTAAATTTCATTAATCTACGAACGTCTATTAAAAATTTTTCAATTAGGTTGTAAACGTCTCGAAATGTACTTTTAATTATGGAATTTGTCTAAAGCCATTTAAGTAAGATTACTTTTAAACCAACGAAGATAGAAGCACAATGAGCCGAAATCCACTTGAGAGTACTTCACTAAGTACTCATTAATTTGAGTGGAACTTTTGCTCGCTCGGCAGTTGAGTGAATGTGAATGTTAGAGTAACTACTCGTTTAGGCGACTGAGAAAGAAAGAGAAAAAGAGAGAGAGAGTAAGCCGTAGAGTAAGTTTGAGTATTCTTTGCGCCGTTTTGAGTCTTATGCAGAAACCATATAATTTTATACGTTTTCGAATTGTTTGAACTATTTTTGAGTCACTTGGAAAATATTAAATATTTTCAAAAAATTTCAGTTAAATTATTGATAAATGAAATCGGACAAAAAAATCGTTTTCAACTTTAAAACACTTTTCGTACAGAGTATATAGTACTTATTTAGTAGTCCAGTTTGCTGTACACCAAAGACGACTCCGAACACCGTGTTTAATAAAAGTAATTACAAACTTGATTCCAATTTAGGTTGGCGCAACCAGCTGTTAACTAAATCAGCTGACATGTTTGGAATTTGTTTTTTAAAATGACAATCATTCGCATGTTATGCGACAGATCCGGTTATTACTACAAAAATGAACACTAATGGATACTAAGATATATACAAAACAACTGATTGTCTATAAATGTTTCATCATTGCTTTAATTTCTTTCATTACATAATTTTTGAAACCCGTCTCCCTCTATGCGCGTCGTATTTTATAAACTGAATGAAAAATGTATTTAATTATTTGTTGTGTAGAGTATTCGAATCGAGTTTGAAGACGTTCGTATGAAAGAAAAATTTGTTTCACATAACCGTTTGCCCCCTTGGGGCTGGAGTTTTCTAAAACTCCATCTTACTGAGCACTTTTGACTATAAAATCAAACTACTGCTCAAATACTGCTGCTGTAACAATATCGGTTTACGCTCTGAGTTTGTAAGTGGGACTGAGATTCTTATGTACATATATGGAAGGGAAAAACACTGCCAACTTTTCCAAATCGAATTTCTTCTATTCCGTGTACAGTGTTGGCATATCCAGCCATGCTCATATGTATAGCAAATTAATAATGGTGACGCAAATAATAAAATTAAAAAAAATCTTTTTTACTGACACGATTTCCTGATGATGATATTCAATAATCTAGTTTACCACAGAAAAAAAAAAAAATAATGGAAACTTTCTCGAAACCGCAGAACACGAATAACATACTGATTTTATTCACTTGAGACATTCACCTAGATAATCTAGATATATTTTTGTTTTTCGACGTACCTTCTGTTCATAAAAACACCAAATATCTCATTTAAACCAACATCGCTTAGGATGTTGTGGAAAAAATCTTTTCTAGTTAATGCATATGTCAGTCATACTATCAAATGGTTCGTGCGAAATAATTTGGTAAAGAAGTTTGTGTTTGGTGCGTTTTGTGAATTTTTTTTAGGGAGGAAGATGCAAGCCGAACTTGGATTCTCGTTTGGATCGACGTTGAGCATTATGCACGATATTTTAGGCATGTGACGAATGTTAATGCGCTTAATTTTTTGCAGATATCCTCATCTTGTACGCGACTATTTAACCAAAAACAAACTGACATGGTCTCGTGTTACATTTTTCTTTTACCATGACTCAAGTTACCATTCCGCGGAAGCGTTTTCATCCAATAAGGTTGAAAAATGATTAATTCGCGGAGCGCTTCGAAACTTATTTCAAAAATTGCACAATGAATAGAGTTTCGAAGATTGAAGAATAAGCGTTGGAATATATGTATTTCATCTAATGGGAATATCTTTGAAGGAGATTAAATAAATTCCTTTCACTTTTAGATCAGAATGCATGATTTTACTTAAACTAACGTTCAAAATGAGCGGCAAGCTCTTTCATATATTACAATTTTAGTTAAAACCAGCTGAATTCTCGGTCGGATTGATTTTACTACTTGGTTTAGATCTAAAAACTCGATTTTTTTTTGGATATTCGAGGAATTTGGCAAAAAAAAATTCGGTAAACAAATTGTACACCGTATCAAACTCAATTCAACACTCTAAACGTCTAACTATTGTATAAGCACAAATTGAAGCATTGGAGCCGAACTTAGACCGTGCTATTTAAGACATACGAAATCAATTGCTTGAAAATATATATTAAAAAATTTATATATTTTTCAAAATTACTAACTGAAATGCAGTTTTACAGTTCACTAAACCGAAACTATACTCAAATGTTAAACGTCATAAAATTATCTTTCAATCTTACATTATCTTACATTTCATTGCTCGAAGAAAGTATTTACACAATTCTAAATATATAAATATATTTGAGTAAAATTAACTGATATGTGAATAGCATATCAAATTTATTTATATAAACACAGTTCTTGACAATTCCGAAATTTTCCATTTCTCATTTCGGTGCACATTTTGCAAAACTTGATTCGTTAAAATGAATCGGGTTTCACATTCAAAAAGAGTTAACTTAAAATCAAATAATAATAACGCTGCTGCTGAGCTTGCCCGACAGTTAGATACCCTGTACTAAAATAAAAATAAAATAAAATAAAATAAAACAAGAAAGAACGTTTACTTCGTAGAAACCGAAGCTTTTATATCCTTCACACCAAATTGTAATTCGTATAGCAACTATAAAGCCAGATGGACAGTCAGACGGAGAGAGCTATCGAATCGACTTTTGATGCTGATCAACAATATATATGTCTATCACACCTCCTTTTGGCTGTTACATACATTTTCTCAAAAGTAATATAATGTCAAGTGAATTCGAACAATAAAATCTTCTTGAAAGATGAAATGATCTTGATTCAATGAAATTAGCAGACCAAGCTGAGAAAACTAAAGTGAACATTTCATGCTTTTTATATGCTCTTATTAAACCAGGACGCGATGTCTATTGGATGCTAGCATAAGACAGAATTCTGCAGCAATAATTTGTAATTACTCGAATTTAATTAGTGCACAAAATTAACAGGAAATAAGACAAAAACGTTAACTTCGCTTGAACCGAAGCTCTAATACGATTCACACGAAATTTTAATTTGTATTGTAAAACATAAACGTGGAGTGGGTTTGTATGGGGCTATTACAAAAAGTGAGTGGTACACGCCCATTGGTATATGTGTGTGAAGCAACAATTCATAAGAAGCCACCATATCGAATTTCGTGCTGATGTTCATATCTATATCGTTCTATATCGAATTTCAAACTAATAAGTGGGAGTCACACCAGTGGGAGCTAAGCTGTCTCCTTTAATGCATTACAAACTTGCAGGCATACTAATAATACCATTTCACACCATGTGTGAATGGTATAACTAGCTGTACATAAAATCAATTTAACATGTGTGTTTTCCATACATTTAAATGTTGCTCTGCTAACCTTTTCTCAAGTTAGCAAGCAAACAGTTACTGTTATTTAGATATGAGCACAACATTTTTAATTTAACAGTTTAACGAATTCAAAATTTTCCCAAAAGTGCAAACCGATTTATTCAACTTAACAATGGTGAAAAGAGGCTTTAAAAGAGTTTGCGAACAAATATGTTTCTCAAATACATTTTTTTATTCTTTAAGTACTAAAATAAATAACAGTTGCAGGGGTATTCAACAGAAGAACACTAGCGATACAGCAGCTATTCATATATACTATACTAAATGCTCCCCACGACGTTGTACGCGGCCCTTCACTTTCCACTGCCACTCCTACCCCCTGACAGCCCTACCTTCCACATGCTCCTTTACTCTAACTCCAATTCTATTAAAATTAGAAAAATCTAAATAAAATTTTCTGTTTATCCAATCGTCACGAATCTTCACAGGATCACGCACGGGAATATTGCCACAAAATTTGATCAAAATAGGTTGAGCGGTTTCGGAGTCTATGGGGAACATATATCCCTTTTTATATATATAGAAAGATAAATTTTAAATACATATAATAAAGTAGTAATAAAATTTTAAAAATTAGCTCATGACCAGCTACATCTAGCGTTGAGTTGAATAACATCTAGTTCGCTTGCTAGGGCTTCTGTGAAATTGTGTGGTCCTCACCACCTTTCACATACATACATACATACATGCATATAATATTGGTGCTCCGCTCCTATTAGTCTTAGCGTGATGATATATAGCCTATCTAACACTGAAAGAATTATTCAAATCGGACCAGTAGTTCCTGAGATTAGCGCGTTTAAGCAAACAAACCAACAAACAAACAAACTCTTCAGCTTTATAATATTAGTATAGATTTACATTGTATTATTATTAAAACAATTTATTATAATTTACGCATTCAGAAAATCAGCTGAGTGTCTTGAAATATAACAGCTGTTAAGGGGAATTGGCTAGAAATTCGATACTTTGCATGTTAAAACTATTGCTTCCAAAATTTTGTTCATATATATATGTACCTACATCTATGTATATAACATCGTACTGCTATCTAGTAAAAATTATTAAACACTTTTAAAATTATAAAACTTTAAATATACAAATTAAAAATAATAAACAAAACATTGAGCAAGTGTAATTAGAAAAAAAGACACTAACTGAAACACTTAGAAAATGTTTTATAGAAAATGTGAAAAATTTTTATAAAAAATAAGTTTGTATTATATAAATAAGTATTGCAGAGATTTGCGAACATTAATGAGAGTACAAATTTGTATTGTACATATTGGTGTTCAAAATTTAAATACTGTGTTTTATATTTTTGTACCTTGAGACTGGTATTATTTTATTTACAAAGTACAAAAATAGCATAAAAAGGTAGTCAAATAATATCAATAGTCTACAGCCAAAAAGTACACTCGATGTCACATTTTTTTTTTTCTAATATATTTGGGTAAATAGTCTCAAAAAATTATTGAATCGATACGTTTGCGCGGTATTAATTCTTGAGGTTTTTTTTAGAGCTTAGATACACTATTTTAGATATATTTCGAGTTAGAAACAAACAATTTTATTGCGATTGAAAGTTATATGTCAACATAGAGATGGGTTCCGCCCGTCCCGAAAAAAAAATATCTCTCCCGACCGTCCCGAAGATTTTTAAATTATTCTGCGGTTCTCGAATCACGCCCGATTTTTTTTTTCTCTGCAGTCGTCATTACCGACCGAAATGCCAGATCGTTGAAAAAAAATGCAATACCAAGCAGAGTTGAAAACGCATAGAAAACGCAGAATGGTATATTTGTAATCCGGGCATCCATAAGGATTTGCACATACTCCTAATAATCGAGGAAATTAAAAATTTCAGCCGAAAATACCAAATGAAAAGTGCAGTATACTCAAACCGCGAAATAAACAACACGCCTACTCAAAAACTGCTGGCAACAATTCAACTGAAACGACTGAAACCTATAGATATAATCTAATAGGTCTAACTTTAGATAATTTACTAGGTGCATCTAAAAATAACCGAACTTGTAATTTAAATCGTAGAACACGTAGCGCCATCTATTAATTTTGGCAGTGTTTGAAAGGTACAATTTTCTTCTTTTGAAAGCAGCTAAATTCACTCTAATCGTTTGACAGGTTACAAAATGACAGAAGTTTTAGTAACAGACGTTTTTGCAGTTATGTCGTAAAATCATAATGAGCAAATATTAAATTTTGTTTTAAACTCGGTAAAAAATTCGCTGAGACTGAGACGAATTTTGAAAAAAAGTTTATGATGATGATTATATGAATCGTACTCAAGTTTACACGTGGCTTACACGATTTAAAAACGATAGCGATGATTTAAATAATGATCCAAGACCTGGACGACCCGAAGCATCTAATCGTGCTGAGTGAGTGGAAAAAGTTAGTGAAATAATCGCTATCGATGCAAATTTCACTGTGAGAATTTTGGCAGAAAAATTAAATTCATCTTACTGTACAATCTACAAAATATCAACTGAAGATTTGGGTAAAATAAAGGTTCCACATCAGATGATTTAAAAATCGCACGTGTAGTCAATGAATTTTTATTGAAAAAACACATTTGTCCAACCTCGACCACCCTTCGTATTCGCCTGAGCTATCATCGTGCGATTACTTTCTCTTCCCAAAAATAAAAACTGTAATGGAAGAAGCTTTTTACGATGACATTCCAGCCATGCCACAGCCGTAACACAGGTGTTAAAGAACATCCCAAAAAATGTCTATGGATAAATTGGTTTAGCGTTCCAAACGTTGTATTGAGTTAAATGTATCGTATTGTGAATAAATATTAGCTTTGAAACATAATACCATTCTATTGTTCTATTTTATAACTAAAAAGTTCGGCTATTTTTAGATCACATCGTGTAAGCTAAGCACACAAATTTATTAGTCTAAGTCCGCACAACCAGTAGACAGTTTGTTGGTGTTCAACTGGATAATGTAAGCCGAACAAAGTTAAAAAATTTACTTAGTATCTATAATATAGATATACAAATAACTGGTAAATAAAAAAAGTAAGTATAAGCAAAAATATAAGTATTCAAAAATTTGTTGAGTCTATTTTCGAGTTCAATAGACAAAAAAATATGATATCGAATGCACTTTTCATATTATTAAAATCTTTTATTTGTAGACCATTGTGAATAACTATTTTGTGTAACTGTGTAACTGTTTTGTCAATGAAATTTTATAGCTGTAAATACAATAATTAGCTGCAATTTGCAAATCTCTGCTAAAGTGTATGTTTAAAATGAATGCGTTTGATTGGTTGCTTAATTAGTTGATTCATTAATTGATTGATTGCGTGTTGCAGTAATTGTCTGTGGCATGTGCCGTTATGTAGCTATGAATAAATATGAAATTTGTTGTACGTTAAAAGTTTTTTAGTGCGCTACATTTACAACTCGTGAGAATGCATACTCAGTTTCGTGTTTTCATAAATGCTTTTCGAAAGTTTTTTGTTTTTGTTTCGTTTTTTTTCTTAAGTTTTACAATCTATATTTGAAATTTCAGCGTTTTCATTTGTTGAACGTTTGGCTTATTCAGCTGCTACACTGTTTTAAAATTGGTTAGTTGAGATTAAGATACTTTTTGTTTGGTTTATTTTTTTTAGTTTTAGTTTTATTTTTATTTTTATTTATATTTTTGGCGTTTACAACTACAGTACGTGTACATATGTATATAGCTATGCGTGTTACTAAATGAGTGCAACTTTTTTAGTTTAATAACTGAGAGAATGTTGCAAAATTTATGCCCAAACTTTTTACTTTTGTATATGTTTATATAAACGCGTACAATATTAAGCATTCATTCAGCAAATTTTTGTTGTGGCTTGTTGTGGTGAGTTTTGGGATATTTTTTTTTTTTGTTTTTTAAACTTTGGTTCGTTTTTTTGGATACATGGCTTATTATCTCAGCAGTTGCTCACTTGTATATAAGTTATATTCACATTAAGCTGGAAACCGTTGAAGTTTTTGTTCTATTTTGTTCTGTTTTTTAATTATAATTTGTTTGTTTTAATTGAAACTTTTGTGCTGTATATGCACTTGAAAAGTTTTAATATATGCCAACAACAGCAACAGCAGCAGCAGCAGCAGCAGCAACAACATCAGAGCACAGCAAATGTCTTTGAATGAGTGGTTTACATAATAATTTTCATGTTGTTGGTGCTGCTGCGCTGCTGCTGTTTATGGCATTGCAATATATGTATTTGTTAATTTTAGTTTAGAGGAGATGACTTTGTTTTAAGAGTCAAAACTATATGAAATATTTTGCAGAAATTCGTTAGCTTAAACATTTTCTTTATGTTTCGTTTTTCAAATATTTTTTGCGCTCATTTTTTGTTTGCCCCTCAAAGTATGCAACATGCTTAAACTGCATACACTTCACTGCACTTTACTTCAGACGGCTGCCTGGTAATGCAATGTGCAACGTACGTGGTACGAGGTGTACAAAGCAAAGGCAACGTGAACGAGGACATGCATATGGCTGCTGCACATGCGGCCGAGGACGTCGACGAGGACAACGTTTAGTTGAAAAAAACAATGAAAAAAAAAAACATAAAAAAAAACAACTGTGTACTTTACTCCAAATATTGCAAGAGCCATGGCGTCGTGCTGTTCTGTCCGTTCACTTCCGTTTCATCTATACCTACTTCCCCTATGCAACAGCAGCAACAGCGGCAGCATCAGTAGCCCAACCCAACCCATCCCTGGGGCACGGGTGTTTCAATTGTTTCGTGCGCAGCTTCGTTTATATGTGCACTCGTTCATGCATCCGTCTGTCCGGTCAATGTTTGCTCAATATTTTCATGCTGTTCGGTGGTCTTGTTCTTGTAGCTGCTGCTGCTGATGCTGCTCAACTACTCAAAAGGCGCCACACTAATTAGACTTGACGCTTATTTGTTTAGCGCCAATTTTATTTCATTTAATTTTTTTCTGTTTTTTTTGTTTTTGTTTTTTTTTTTCAACTGTGACAGCATTTAAAATGCTTCCCGCTTGCATTTTCCATTAAATTACGCGCGTTGAAGCAAGGCGTCACAATGTCGTCGCCGTCGTTGTCGTCGCCGTTGAAATGTATCCTGTTCATGTTTCCTTTCGATTGTAAAGCGTTACTTTTTTGTATGTATGTACATTGCATGTAGTGTAGGGCGTGCTTTGCATGCCAAAGTAGACAACAAGTGATTCTTCTGCTGCTGCTGCTGTCTCTGCTGCTGTGCTGTGTATGTTTCTTTTTTGCACCGCGCCCTAATTATTATGCTGCACAAAAATCGCGCTTTCCTTTTTTAAACATTTGCATAAATTTCGCAGAAAATTTAGCGCAACAAATTTTAACACGCACAGCAGATTTTGTATTTTTTTTTTGAAATTTTTTAGGATTTTATTATTAGTATTTTTTTGTCTTTTTTTTTTTACACAAATTGTTGTTTTTAAAAATTTTCTAATTTTATTATTAGTTTGTTAGTTTACTTCTTTTTTATATAGTTTTTATCTGTAATTTATTTTTTTATGCGACGCCCACGTCTTGATCGCAGTGCGTTAAATTGTAAACTGGTCTCTCGGTTTTTGAATTCTCGACGTTGTCCTATTCGAGTTAATCAGCAACAGCAAATGACTCAGTTCAAATTTACTCAAATAATGTTAGACTTGAACGAGATGGCAGCAGCATCCTTCGCAAAAATTCACTCAAAAAATAAAAAAAGAAAAAAGAACAACAACAAAATTTTGCTACACGAAGTATAAACGTATAAGCGTATAAACGAATTGTAACAATAACAAATAACGTTTATAATACGCTACGTACAACAACAAAAGAAGCAGCCGAAGCATAAAAACAAGGTGCACGACGCACAGTGGTTACAAATTTGAAAAAGTAGTAGACTTACCTACAAAACAAATTTTTTATTATATCATTTAGAATTGAAAATTGAAACGATTATATATGTTAAATATAAACTAATAGAATGTATTAAATAACCAACTAATGCATAAAGCTAACGAAATTCAGAGCTGTTGAAAATTTAACATAAATTATTAAAGCAGCAGTTACATCAATTAGGTCGCGTACTGAAATGTTTACTACGATTTTATAAAATATTTTGCTGAAAAGCATTTGTTTTTGCCAAAAGTCCAATAGAGAGAGAGAGAAAGGAAATGTGAGAGCAAAGATAGTGCAGTGCTTAATTCATTTTAGTGAATACATGTTTCCCAGCTACAAAAAAAAAAAAAAACAGAATTGCAACTGTTATTTGTATCGAAGCTTAAACAGAACCACTTCGACATTTTTTTTTTTTTTATTATTAATTTACAATCTATCAATAAGACAATAAGTAAATTAGTTGAAAGTTAATAATATAACAGAAATAGCTGTACTCCAGTGAGAACAGCTATTATATTCAAAATTCTATAATTAAGAGTTTATTTACAATATATACAAAATTTAATCTCTAAAAGGTAAATCTAACACATGATTTCTTTTAAGTCTTCGAGTTGTAACGCTATTATCTAGTAGGCCTATTGCCAAAGCATTTAAATGATCATGTAGTCTCTCAAAATACCTTGTGCTTATTCTAAGTATTTCATCTTTAATGTATGGAATATTTAAATCTTTGTGAATTTGGTCATTAGCCACAAACCAGGGGGCGTCAACAATAAGTCTAAGCGTTTTGGACTGATATCGTTGAAGAATTTCAATATTTGATTGGCTTGCAGTTCCCCATAATTGGATAGCATATGTCCACACAGGCTTTAAAATAGCCTTGTAAAGCCGAACTTTGTTCTCTAAACTAAGCTGCGATTTTCTCCCAAGCAGCCAATACATTTTTTTTGTTTTTATGTTGAGTTTCTTTGTCTTGCCTTTTCCACTTCGACATGAAATGAAAATAACAAATTATCTTTATTTAAATAGGCGAGGGCAAAACTTTCATTTATTTTTATTGGATTTATTTTTTGTTGGAAAGGTTGTGACGAGGAGCAGGGACGAATGTAATTTTTTTTCTAAAATATTGCTAAAGTAGGTAAAAAACCAGATAACGCTCTCGGTCACACATAATTTGCTAAAAAATAACAACAAAAAAGTCAAAGTAAGTGACGTTATAGGAATAAGCAAGAGACGTAAATATGTTATTTTGTTTTAGCGCCGCGGTCCATTTCCTTTTTTATACCTTTCTATGCACTGTAACGTCCATGGTAGAATAATATAATAAGGTTGCGCACTTCGCATAGCTGCTCTCTATTTTGTTCTTTTCGATTTTTTTGTTTACAGTTGGCAGAATAGAGAAAAATATATCCCTATATTTTCCGCGACACTCTTGTATTATTGATATTTTTATTATTGCGTAATTTTAAGACAAATAGTCGTATTTCGACCTCTGGAAGAACTCTAGTGTTAATACATATGCAAAAAAGAAAAACCGTTAAGTTTGGTGGACGCGAAGCTTTAATACTATTCACAGTTGCCCTTTTTGCTCGGTATCGCTGGTGTTTTACCTTAGTTTTTACATTTTTAAAAGGATGTTTAGATTCAATGTTTTTGATTGGCAAGAATTTCGCTTTTTGACTTTTATGGATGGCATAGAGGGTCGTGGATAATTTTGTTGTGCAAGAATTGATTAGAATAAATTTTATATTTACAGATATTTTGGATGGAACGATGGTTGAAGCCATGTTATCTGTAATAGTAGACAGCATACTAGACAGTTGAGCTATCGAGGCCGCAAATAATTACTTATACAAGTGTACAACTTAACTTAGTATACCATACTTAGTATACTTAGTATACCATTGGCCCTAAAGGACAGAGTAAAAAGATGCTACCTTTCAATGACTACTTTCGTTTAAGTGTAAAGAGAGATGGTTTGTTGCCCCTAAATTATGCTTTTCGTGGTCAATCGCCGAATTGAGTGATAATATTTAAATAAAATAATATAATATAATATATAAACTAAATTGGGAATATGTATGTCGCTTTCAGAAATAGAATGATAAACTCCAAATCTTATAAATTTCAAGTAACTACAACCTATCCGTATCATACATTTGTTTTGTCTTGTTTTTTTTTTTTGAGGTTTTGAATCAGTGTGCAATGTTTATGTTAACAACAACAAAAATAACAACACGGCAAAAGCATTATGAGCACGCACACACATAAACCACAGCATCCGTTTTGAGCTGAAGCAACACGTTGAGCACATTTAAGCACTCTCACAGACTCTCTCTCACCCGTCTAGCACTCTTCACGGACATTCGTTACTCTCACTCAATTTGAGCATATACATTCGTTTGACTTTATCAAATTATACTCAACTTAAAATGGCTAAAATTCTTTGCGCCTGGCAATGCTTTGCAAAAATGTGGGAGTTGTCTCGATGCTCAACATTTTGAGTGAAACTTTCTGCAATTGTTGTCACGTGTTGCATGTTTGAGAGAAAGCTCAAGGTTTTGTTTTGATTTCTCGTATGCGAATGCGACTCATGTGCCGTGACCAAAATTAAATGAGTGAGTGTGTGTGTGTGTGTGTGTGTGTGTGTGCGCGTGTGTTATCGTACTACAATACTATGCTCTGTATATGTGTGTATGTTGGTATGTATGCTACATTGTTACGAAGGGCGTATACGTAATGCAAATATTGTTATACAAAATGAGCGTACACGAGCGAATGTAGCAAATGAACGAAGGATGCGCTACGAATACAGGAACAACAAGTTATGTTGTAATAACATATAGAATACATACATATATAAGTATGTGAATAGTATTGACAAATGCAACAAACGCTATTATCTATGTTAATAGTTCATCGATTTCTATGCTAACGCCTATGTCACGCACTTGCTCCCTTTACCCCTCACTCACTCTGTTTGTATCACGCTCCCTTTCTCTTCAGCATACAAGCGCTTTGACTGTGCTGACTGTTCGAGCGCAACATATGCGAAATGTGTTCGATTTTAGTGGCTAATGCTATAAATCCTGTTGGGAATTTGTACCTACTCAGACAGGACACGTGCATATATTTCAACATACATACAATATACACATAACATACAATAAGTTCAGTAGTTAACCGTAACGGCAGCAACGAAATTTGCCAAATATTCTTAGCCGCTTAGCGCGTCAAGTAATTTTGGCTTATAGGAATTTATGTTATATTAAATGAAATTTTTACGCACGCCGCACTATACGCTCGCTATAGACCACGACGTTCCCTCTATTCCAATCCAGCTAAGTTTAGCCGCACCGAACCAACGTCCCCGCATAAAATAACCTGTATTAAATAAAATAAAACAACTGGAAAAGACATGTTATATAATACGAGTACAACACAAAATGCATGCAACGTCAGCATCAGCATCAGTGTATCCGGATGTGTATTTGTTACTTTCTGTGTGCAAATGTATCTGTGTACGAGTATGTGTCCTAATTAGAACCGCACCGGGCAAAGGCGTTCACATTGAGCATAATCGTTCGCAAATGCAAACAAGATGCTTCAAGTGGTCACCAGTTTGCTTCTGAAATTGTTGCCAAAGTCATTAGGGTCGGTTGCAGCATATGTCTGACTTTTTGTGTAGGCATGAACGAAGGCAGATCATAAAAGTCAATGACTTTTTGAGTTAATCACTGATTCTGCTAACTATCAGCTGTTAATAGAATACTGTTAAATTCGGAGCATTCTGCATCATTAAATTTGTGTTTGACAGTCATTGAAAAAAACTGAAGCTTAATATAATGATATTTTCTGAAAATCAACTAAGTTTAACTGTTGGCCTATTTAACCAGCTTAAACACAATATATTCGTTTGATTATATTTTTGTTGGAAAGGTTTCGAAGAAGAGGATGGACCATATATTTTTTTTTTTTCAAAATGATTGCATCTAAGATAGGTAAAAATCAGGTAACACCCTCGGCCAATCACAAAAACCTGAGGTCTCTGCATAAAATAACCTCCGCTATCTCAATTTGTTAAAAAAAAAAAGTAAAAGGCAAAGTAAGTGACGCAACTGATGGACTTGCTAACATGTTGGCGAACATAACTTGAGACCGTGACTTCATAGTGTTGTTGGAAAAATTTTAAAAGAAGATGAAGAGAATATTTCTTCGAACATGTTGCCGAGCCCGTTGGCGTAGTGCTTATATGGGCCAACCTTATAATGAGCGCAACATGTTCGTCATACTTAACTCTCTCAGAATTAAAAGAACAGACAAGAGAGCGAATTCGCTTATTCGAGCCAATCTTATGCTGTGCCCAACATGTTAGTCAAACTTAACGCTCTCAGCATTGCCACATTGTAATGAACTGCCGCTATAGTGGTTAAATTTGAAACATGTTCATGGCGCTGTTGAATGGGAAATTAAGATTGTGATGAAAATTATACCAAGTGTTAACTAACTAGAAAATTTTGATAAATTACTTAACAATTTTTGCACTTTTATAAACTGCACTCTGTATACAACTTTTTACTTATAACGGGTGCGCCAGCTCAAACTGGTGAATATAAATATTGATTATCAAAGAGGTAAGAGGTAATTATTTCATTCATTCGTCTTTAAACTCGGTTCATATACTCTACACAACAAATAAGTTGTTCAAGTATTACGTAACGCAATTTTGTGCTATTTTGACTCTTGAGAAATGTTACGTAACAAACTGAATCACTCCCTGTTCCCCTATTGTAACAAATCGAGAGCTCAACCGTCCCCTTCTTCGGGTTACGAAATACTTGAACGGCCGCTAATTTAACAATTCTGCTGATAATTTAAAAAATTGTATCTCCAAGTGAGTAAAGGGTGTGAAAGAGTTTTAGCCAAATTTTTTTTGCAACCCAATGTCTTCAAACTCATACGTAGAAAATTCTACACCGGACGATGCCGGGAATTCTTGCTTGTCTAAAAAATGCTTTAGATTAGTTAAGAAAATTCGAGAAATTTAATCAGTTATAAATAAGCATTCGTATAGTATCTATTAATTTCATCTAAAAATCTGATTTATTTTTTATCTCAAACTCATAGCATTCAAATAATCCATCCCTGGTTTGTCGACGTTCGTAATAACTTAGGCCAACTTCTTTTGTCAATTCATACAGTTTATTATAATTTAAAAACCACTGTCGAAAATCTGCTTGTAGGCTTGAGCCTTGCAACCGGCCAAAAAGTCTTTCGAGTTAATTTCGTTGCTCAAATGGTTGAACGGACTAAAGGACGATCGAACGAACGAGCGAAGGGTAACATGGGGACGCGAGACGTTTTTTCGGTCTACATTAAATTTGAAAATATCGTTTGCCAAGAGTAAACAAACCAGAAATTCCATACCGTGCTTCATCAAAAAATAAATTCAAATACAGGCAGCATTGGAGAGTGGGCGTGGCACACAGCTGACACAAGGAAATCGCATAATAAATGCTCGAGTGTAACAAAAATTTAATATTGAATGCGCCTGCAGCGAAAGCCAACTTGAAGCGAAGCATAGCGCAGCCAAGCAGCATCCTTTATAAAAGTATTGTCCTCGTCATCATCAAAGTTGAGTTGGCGTTGAGTGTGTGTGTGTGTGCGGCTCAAAATGCCAAGCTAAATTTTTGTGTTGTTCCCTGATACTTTTTTTTTACATTTTTTTTTTTTTTTTTTATGGCTTGTTTGCTAAATTCGCTACGAATCATAGCAGGACGATGACGAGCACAGTACGACAATGCACAAAAGCCCGCTTGAACAGCAATCGCTTGAGAAAGAAAAGAACATCGTTAATGACACCATAGAACAGAATAGAAGCGTGGAGTGTCTGCGAACAATCCAATCCAAACCAAAACACACTGAACTGAACTTAACTGAGAACCACCATAATTTCTATTTTTTTTTTTTTTTTATTACTTTTTTTACAGCTTTTTTCGGTTGTGTTTGAGTTTGCTCAGGCAGTGCACAAAAGCTGAAAGCCGAAAACCTAAGCTACAAGGCGTAGAGGATCCTTCCATGTTTAACTCGCTCTCACTGCTCCTGTACCGGTACCTCGCTATTATTTGAGTGTGTGTGCGAGTGTATAAGTGTACGTTGAACTTGTGCGGTTTACTCAAATAAGTCGGCATAAAAGCAGCGCCTTGTACGCTCTTGCCTTACACGCTGCTAAGCATCCTTGTGTTCACTTGAATCTACACTTGCTTAACGTATTTTAAAGTTCATAATAGAATTTTTATCGCTATGCTATTTAACTTTTAAATCTGTTTTAAGCAGGACCTCTTTGTGTATCTATGTCTCTCGGTTGCTGTGTACGTCTCTCTGTGTGCACAGAGGGTGTGTGGGTGTGTGTGATTATGTGTCATTGCGGTGCACGGAGCTTTTTCGCTTTGTTCGGTTTCTGATTTGCTTTGAATTGTTTAACTAGTACGAGGCAATTTTCGCTCCGTAGCCAATTTATGGCGCAAAGAATGGAATATATTATACGAGTACAAGTAGTATAGTACCTACCGCACAAAAGCTGCGGCAAACAGTGAAACCTAATTGCCAAATATTTGTTAAACGGCCTAATTAGAATTTGGGCAACACCACGATTCAAACACGCATATCAGACGAGGACATTGCATCTAATCTGAAGACTGATTTAAATAAGGAAAGATTTGTAAAGAACAATATGAAGTGGCCTAAAAGTTTTTGGTATATGCACATCGGTATTTTTAATTTGAGCACTGAAAACTTTCGCTTCGAGCTTGGATGTTTCTAATAAAGGTTTGATTTAAGTTGAAATTGTCTCTGCCTCATGCTAGTTGTCTTTGATATTACTTTAAGCAAGATCTTAAAACCAGTAATAATAAAACCAAAAATACAAAATGAAGAATGCAAGTATTATACTTGCAGATGGCTTTTCAATGGCTTTGCAATTTCATATTTGAATACAAAATCAAACTAAAATTTTTTTCTGGACCTGCCAACAACAAAACGTCAGATAAGGTTTACATTTTTGTCATAGTGAAGAAAGAGCAACGTTGAAAGAGCCGTAAAATTGAATTGAATATGTCCAAAAATGTAATTCATTGCATTTTGACGGACAATTTAAATGTACGGAAAGTGTGCGCACGGTTTGTTCCGATGGTCCAAAAGTAAACATAACTAAATACTATTTCATCTCATCGATCTACATTTTTTGATTTGTTGTTTAAAAATCACATTTTAACCATACGCTTGATTCGGCACGGCATCTTTAACCTTTTCGAAAAATTGCATTTGCTAATAAAAGAAAAGTGCTATGCCGGTGTAAATACCAATCAAAAAGCGTCGATCGATATCATATAGGACAATGCCGGCCTATGGTAATAACTCCGCTTCCAGTAACTCAAATGACATAACATTTTTCACTGGAAGTGGAAAAATTAATTAAATAGACCGACAAAAAATCGTGGACGTCCGAAAATTCATACGTACTAAAACCACACACCATCAAGTGGTAACGGATGGCTCCTTGAAAGAAGAGGGTACAGGCCTAACAGTAGTAGGCCCTAGAACTCACTACTGGAAGTCGTTGGGAAAACACACCAGTATCTTCCAAGCAGATATGTGCGCTATAATTAGATACGCAAAATTCAACCTAGATAGAGGGTATCACAACTGTGATATCGCCATTCTCTCAGATAGCCAGGCTGCGTTGAAAGCACTTAACTCCAACGTAGTTAAGACAAAGCTAGTACTTGAAGCCTATGGTCTATTGGAAAAACTAGGCGAACACAAGAGAGTATCTCTGGTGTGGGTGCCTGCTCATAACAATATTCCGGGTAATGAACAAGCGGACAAGGAGCGGCAACGCTATTGAGCAGTATCACCTGAGCAGTATTGCGGCAACCGGAGACACTCTATATCGGAAGTAATCCGCAAGGAGAAGGATAGAGGAAAAGAACAACACTGAGCTACAAGCGAAGAACTAAGACAAGCAAAGTTACTTCTTGGGGGTTACAACCCGAGCAGATCGAAAACTATGCTCCAACTAGGTAGGAACCAATTAAGAATGCTAACAGGACTACTAACAGGCCACTGTAGACTAAAGAAACGTTTATGTGTTTTGGGGACACATAACTCACCCGAATGCAGATTCTGTGACCATGAAGAGAATACCCCCTTTACTTTCTTGCTGAATGTGAAGCTGTCGCTACAAGCAGACTGTGAATGCTAGGTAATCACTTTATCAGAAAGGAGCAACTGAGAAGTCTGGATCCTAGGAAAGTACTAAGATTCATTCAACATATAGGCTTAGGGCAGGTCATTTAACTCATTTGGACTAACAATAGACCTTTTAGGTCGCAGTTTCGTATGTCTCCATCATAAATAATAAATATATAACAATGGTATTGCCAAAGACTGGCGCCAGCGCGCAATATTAAGATGTTGAAGAGGATCCAGGTACCTACTAATGCGCTTACCCTTTGCAACCAGAGGTTGGTCTATTGTGCATCCTTTGTGATCCAATAGGTGCTTGATTTCACGTGGTTTTTATGGGAAATTTTCCCGTAAACAAACTCTTCTTTTTGGACTTTACCTAGAACAGACAGCCTAATTGGCGCAATTGAGGATCACGTGGCTATTATATACTCCATAGTTTCTTCTTCCTTGCAGCAAGATCTGCATTAATCAGTGGGTGTAGGTGTTAGTTACATTTCGCGTGGCCTGTAGTAGCCCCACATATGTTACGTTTGCTCGTGGCTATTGTTTCTTCACTTTTTGTTGTTTGTTGTTGTTCAAAGACCTTTCAAAATAGGAGAACTATGCGTCAGTGGCTTGGTTGAGCCAGTTTGATATAACCTGGTTTTGATTTTGCTTGGAGAAGCCGTAGAGAGGGCCTGGACCCACAAAAGAGATTGCGGCACCTTTGTTCAACCGCTTCCTGCCTGCTAATCTACTGTTGCCTGATAATCCTCTGTGTCCTGTTATCTATATAAGGCGAACCATATTTGAATTAGACAGAACTTTGCGGTTCTCGTGGCATTCGAGCGTGGATTTGTTTCAAAATGCATAGCCTTTTAGGGTTTTTACGACGGCTTGGCTATCTGAGAATATATTTACTCAGATGCCGGTTGCAACAGAGTTTGTGATGCAGCATTTTTAGCAACTATAGACATAAAATATATAAGGTTTTGGTACCAATCTTCATGAATCAATAAAAATTATATTGCTTTTGGATCGAAAATTTAACTTGTTACTATTTCTTATTATACCGGTACTTTTCGATCAGACGGTAAGTTCTTATATTTATTGTTACGAATTCAGAGAAATAATTTAGACATGAAACAATTTAAAGCTTGAAACATAATTATTAGTTAAGCAGGTGCAGGTGCAGTGCAGCGCATTTATCTTTTATTACTTTTCCTTGTAGCTAATTCATTCGACGGAAATATTAAGAAAATAATTAATTAATTAGTTGTACTTGTGTTACGCAACTTTCATCTATTGAATGTGAATATACTGCCACATAGAATGCGCTCTTATGTCTCTGCCAGTATTCTGTTCTAGAGATACAATTTATTGCTATATTCGATGTTACTTGGCTGCTATAACTTCTACTTTGACAAATTGAAAATCAAACAGTGTTTTAATAAATTTTCTACACGCTGCCAAAAACGGCACACAGATATGTAAGTACTAGCAAAGGTCATAAATATACAGACCTATGCGTGAGTGAATAAGCAAATGTAAATAAATAAAACATTACTTCGAAGCACTGAATATATTCAACAATGTGTATGTGTATATATATAAGGTGTTTTTTTTAGAGTTGTAGAACAGATATTGAAATACTGATATTGAATAATTTCAAACTGAAAATTGGCTTTATTAGTGTTTATATATTGTATTAGTGGCTCGAATCTTCACAGGATAACTTACGGGACTATTTTAAATATTGCCACAAAATTTGATCAAAATTGGTTGAGCGGTTTCGGAGTCTATAGGGAACATACGTACATACTTCCATTTTTATATATAAAGAAAGATAAATTTTAAATATAATAAAGTAGTAATAAAATTTTAAAAACACCAACTCATGATCATTGACCTCTTTAGCTCATAACCAGCTGGTGCGACATCTAGTGTTGAGTTGAAATTGTGTGGTCCTCACCACCTTTCACATACATACATACATACATACATACATACATACAAACATTCATGCATATATAAATTTTATATTTATATTAATATTGTTGCACCGCTAATATTGGTTTTAGCGTGATGATATATAGCTTATAACCTTCTTCGATAAATGGGCTATCTAATACTGAAAGGCTTTTTCAAATCGGACCAGTAGTTCCTGAGATTAGCGTGTTCAAGCAAACAAACAAATTCTTCAGCTTTATCATATTAGTATAGATATACATGATGCGAAAAGGATTCATGGATACGCGAACTAGTCGCTCGAATGAACAATTACGTCAACCATAAAATTAACTTATCGCACGGTAACATTCCCGAACTGAACCATGATTTTCGAAATATACTTGCACACGTTGTGTTTTCATGATAAAATGGCAAACTAAACTGAGAACAAATGACAATAGCCAGATAATAAAATCGGAACCGTTAACCGAAATTAATCGATTCAAACAGAGAACTAAAACCGGAGCCGTAACCTATATTTTAATTTTTCTTACCGGTATAGTTTCGGTACTCTCTTATTTATTTATTTATTTATTCTTTTTTTTTTAATATTTAGTTATGCATAGTGTATTTATAAATAATGTTCAAAAGAAAACAAAAAATAGCTAATACCATATACGATCAGAAAATTCCACAGATTTTCAAGAACTATTCGAATTGTCCAAAGTTATTGCCGCAGTTTCAGGTACGCCAATAAGCGTATAGAGTTTGTTTTCCGCCTAGGAATCGGATGGACGCAAAATCATTTTATACAAAATTCGAAAAGTGGCCGTGGCATGCTAATTATGACACATGTTCAGTTTATAAACATATGAAGTATCCATATCCGGTCTCGGATCGATATCTGAAAAACTGAGGGACTAATTTTGAGTTGATCAAGAAAATATATACTTTATGGAATCTCCAATTCGTGACAAAATTTTAATAATATTCGTACTATGTGTGAAGAGTACAAAAATTTTGCAATCTTTGCATAAAATAATAGTTAATTTCAAAAAATTTAAATAACATGTTATTGAATGGAAACAAGTTTGTGGCAACAATTGAATATCCCGTAGCAATGTTCACGAGTGGTTTAAACGTTTTCAGGAAGGTCGTAAAGACCTCTGTGACGATGAAAAGTCGGGCCGGCCAAAATCAGTGGTGATCGAAAAGAACATTGAAAAAGTGCGTGAATTCATACAAAATGAGCCGAAATCTTCGTTGCATTATATGGAAATGGAATTAAATATTCTCAAAGATTCGATTCATCGCATTTTGACGAAGAAATTGGGTCTACGGAAGGTATGTTCACAGTTCATTCCGCACAAATTGACTGACGACCAAAAATTGCTCCGAATCGAACATTCTAAAGACTTGATTAAAGAGTCGAGAAAGACCAAAAACTTCAAGCATTCGATTGTGACTGGTGATGAGACGTTGTGCTTTCAATATAATCCCGAAACCAAACGTCAAAGTGCCGAATGGAAGCATCCAGACAAGCCAAAACCGAAAAAAAGTCGTCTTGAGAAGTCAAAAGTGGGCATTGAACACCGAGAGTTCGTCCCACCTGGCCAAACGGTTAATGCTGTATTTTATCTTGGTGTTATGAAGCGTCTTCTGTCGCGTATTCGTCGTGCTCGACCACAATACCCTAAGCCAGGGAGTTGGCGCCTGTTGTACGATAATGCGCCGTATCATCGGTCGACACTTATCACCGATTTTCTCACCAAAAATGGCATTTTAACCATACACCATTCACCGCTCTCGTCTGATTTGGCTCCTTGTGAATTTTATCTATTTCTAAAACTTCATTTGATGATGAAAGGACACCGGTATGAGGACATTGAAGCCATCCAAAAGGCGTCGAACGGCATTCTCAAGGACATTCCGAAAAATGAACTAAAACATTCGTTCGAAATGCTTTTTGACTGTACAAAACGCTATATAGAAGCACAAGGAAACTATTTTGAATAACTTTTCTTTCTAGAATTTTAATATTTACCGGTACCGGCACTGTACCGGTATAATGAAACAAAAATCCAAGAACGGTGCCGAAACCAATAACCGAAATAAATTGGAACCGGTACATAACCTTAAACCGAAACGCAGGTTTCGCTACATACCGAATACGGAACCGATATACATTTCGGTTTTATTCCCTGACAATAACGTTCTGACCAGATCTGACCAATTTATGACAGCTTAGATGTTCCTATCGGAAAATGGAACAACTAAAAACACCCTATACTTGTATCGTATATTCTACAATATTTTTTTTTTCATATATTTAAATATATGCGGCTTTTTTTATTGCATATAATTCATATATATTTATTTTTGTTTGCCTTGGTTGCTTTTAAAATTCAAAGACGCATAGAAAAGGGCAAATACAAACACGCATTTACACACTCATTGAAGTTTGTAAATAAACAACAACAAAAAAAAAGAACGTAAAACTTTTCACGTGTGTGTGGGTGCGTATCTGTGTTTAAAGAGTCGCTCTGCAAGTATCTCATGCTGTGTGAAATGTTTCGTTGCCTAGCTAGCTAGCTAGTAATCTACGTGCTTTGACCACAAAAGCCGACAGCAAAGTGCCAAACGAGCCCTTTATCCATCTATGTATCTATATACATGTATGTATATGCATGTAGTATGTATCTTTATACAAGTATCTATGAATGTTTGTACTAGAGTATATCTGTGTTTTGTATGTGTTTATCGTTTTTTCATACATTTTCTGTCATAGCTATTTGCTCAAGCTGAAATATTTACTTCGCTCAAAAAGGCGGAAAATAATTCAAAATATTTGCAGCATTTACATGGACCAACGGCGGCAATGACAGCGATGACAACGCTGTAGATAGTAATGGCAGGAAGTTGGCGTTGGTGACGGGTGACGAGTGACGGTGACTCGGCGCAGGACATAAAGCTGGGAATTTATGCTGCATACACTCTATATGAACACCACGAACGGAATTTCTTTAGCGGCATAGCCACGCAGACATTAACACAAATACTTTCATGTTTTTGACACTCTTCACAGCTACTTACTGTACATTGTATTATAAATTTATCACAGCGTTTGTACCACATTTTGAATGATGAGACTCTATAAACTGTATTTATAAATTTCATCAACTCGTTGGGGCGTATCGTTCTAGCCATGCCCTGTAACATTGCAAAGTGGTCACACAAGATACGAGATATCGTTTTAAAACTTGGTATAGACAGTTTTTTGCAAGTGAAGAGTATCTATGCTTTGGTAATACCCGAAGCTAGAGTTTTTTGTTGTCATATTTTTGTACGTAATTTTAACAATGTGGGTGAACTCATGTACCTTGGTGTGGCACTTAGTCCCATTGTGGTCTGCTGCTACGTTGCTGTCGACAAAATAAAACAAAAGTCCTTAACAAGTTTGCCTGATTAAATGCACATTTAGCGCAAGTTAAGAGTTTTGTTTTTGTCGCTTAGACACTAGTTTCCAACAAGAAATTAGCAAAGGAGCCAAGTAAGGATGAACAAGGATGTATAGCAGCACAAACGGAAACAACGTAGGAAGTGATTATGCAATATAATATTAATAGTTTTTGAAGAATTTGAAGAAGTACATATGTGAGTACAAAATTATCTCAAAGTTTGTTAAAAGTTAGCACAACTTTTACACAGTCACGTATGTAAATATATAAACAATCGTATATAGTACATATATATATATATATATATATATATATATATATATATATATATATATATATATATATATATATATATATATATATATATATATATATATATATATATATATATATATATATATATATATATATATATATATATATATATATATATATATATATATATATATATATACGGGACACACCCATTTGTATATGTATATGAAGCGGTTGTCCACTAAAATCCACCAAATCGAATTTCAAGCTAATATTAATTTAAACAAAGATTTTTTCATAAAAAAAAACACAAAAATGGGCAGTAGGTTTGTATGGGGGCTACTCCAAAAAGTGGGCGGTCCACGCCCATTAGTCTATGTATGTTAAGCGGCTTTCGATAAAAAGGCACCATATCGCATTTCAACCTAATATTGACTTTAATAATGAAGTTTTTCTTACAAAAAGTCAAAAGTGGACCATAGGTTTGTATGGGAGCTACCCCAAATAGTGGGCGGGTCCCACCCATTAATGTATATGTGAAGCATCCGTCATCATATCAATTATTATATCAATTATTAAGTTGATATTGACTACTAAAAAAGTTTTTCATACAAAAAGTCAAAAGTGGGCAGTGGGTTTGTTTGGGCAAATTTTCAACAGGATTGCATAAAAATTGGTCCCCAAAAAATGAGCAACAACATACAGACAGACGGACAGACAGACAGACAGACAGACAGACGGGCATGGCTAGATCAACTCGTCTCGTCGCGCTGATCAAGAATATATATACTTTTTGGGGTCTACGATGCCTCCTTTAATGCGTTACAAACTTTCAGACAAACTGATAATACCATTTCACACTATGTGTGAATGGTATAACAAGAAAAACCGTTAACACTTCGGTTGAACCGAAACTCTAACACCATTTACACGAAATAAGTTGATATTGACTACAATAAAAAAGTTATTTATACAAAAAGTGAATAGTGATGTTATCCCAAAAAGTAGGTGTGGTGGGTCAATATTGATACTTTTTTCGACTGCAATAAAAAGAAGTCTAGAAGAAGCCAATTTATAACTGCATATCATAAAAATTGGTCCCCAAAAATGGGTAACGACTTCCAGACGGACAGACAGATGGCCAGACAGACGGACATATCTAGATCGACTCGCCTTGTCCAGCTGATCAAGAATACATATACTTTATGGGGTCTACGATGCCTCCTTTAAACTGCTCGATCAATTTATGTTCACTAGATTTCTCCCGGTGGTTGAAATTCGACCTTTTGTCTTTAAAGTACCCTTTAATAAAAACAGCAACAGCCATAATACAGGATTGTCACGGAAAATGCCTCCGCCTCTATATAAACGTTGTCCAGCTATAAATCCATGGGGATGAACAATTTCGTGTTTTCACACATATACCGACTGATTGATGCTAAAGAGAAACAAAATTTGAATTAGTTAACTGTGCATTAATTATTGCAAAAATAAAAACAATTTACCAAATTGAGAGCGCTGAGAGAGAGCTTTATGAGAGAGATTATTTGTGATTGGCCGAGGGCGTTACCTGGTTTTTACCGAACTTAGACGCAATTCCTTAGAAAATTACATTCGTCCATGCTCCTCGCCACATTATTCCCAACCAAAAATCAAGCGAACACATACATTGTGTTTAAGAGGGTTAAAATGGGTGTGAATGATTTGCAATTGCCTATTTATATATACAAAGATAATGATAATAATGTTTCTTAAAATGCGTTGCAAACACTGTGGCAAAATTATAGTACTAATCACGTTATGTATGCAGAGTATCAAAATGGAGGTTGGAATAGAATTTCGCAATAAAGAAAATACGTTACATTTTACAATAACAAGCAAATCAGGGATGTGATATACATAAGTACAATTTTTCGATCGAAAAGTTCCAACAATCGAAATTAAATTTCAACCAAATTATGTCATGCAAATTCTGTCAAACTCAGTCAAATTTAATTTATATTGAAATTAGATCGAAATCCATCACATAGTACATGTGTGTATATTTACAAACAATATCAATATCAAATATATAAATTTCAATATGATCTTTTCCAAATTAAGGGCAATTTTCACGACTTGCCGATAGCTTTATAGTACATTTTTTTCACACTATATCCTAGCTTTCAATGTCATATCTGTTATTAAGCCTATAAACGCAATGCCTACTTCGACGAAATATATATATTGGTTCGTCGAAGTAGTCAATACGTTTATAGGCTTCATAACAGATATGACATTGAAAGCTAGGTTATAGTGTAAAAAAAATGTACTATAAAGATATCGGCAAGTCGTAAAAATGGCCCTAACTCTAATATTATTTTATGTCATTATACCAGATTTTGATTAAAGAATTCAATTACTTTTGTCGTAAAAGTACGCAATAATACAAAATACAAAAAATACAATAATACAAAAAATCATTGATAGAACTAAGTTTAGGACATTTTGAGACGAACGCGTTTTGAGCGACACTCTGATTGATTTGAAAGCGGCAAGTCTTAACTTTGTAACTGCATAAACTGCTTGCAAACTATAACTTTCTCTAAATTCAAGGCGTAGCCTACTTGTTATTTATCTGCCTCTTTCAAACTACAGACTTTTCTCTAGTTTTGATCTAGTTGATCAAATTTGGAAATTTAGTTTTGAGCTTTTGATGTGACCGCCATATTGATATTTTGTCATAAAATTTTGCGAAACTTTCGTATTGCTTTCCTATTTTGATTTGATTTTAAATTGCTTTTCCGCTTTTGATATGATTTTAAAATTCAAGCGAATAATATTAGCAATAGCTAATCATTAGTCGTACTAATGATTAACTATAAAAGTTGTACGATTTACTTGAGAATTTTAATTGAAGTCAATTTACTTTGCGACAAGTGTAAATATCAGATGCATTAGAAAGTCATTCAGTACTAAATATGATACGATAGATTAAAAAGAAAGCCTTATGCATGGAATACGTGTATGTGGGTTTTCTTAGTTACAATATTACCTGAGGTTGTACTACTTGACATCTGGATTTAAGGACAAAAGTAGTAATTGCATCGAATAGATATTTAAATCTCCAAGACATTATGTATTCGATTACGATAGGCGAAGTAAACTGTAGTACGTGTACGCCAGATTGCTCTCTTTTTGCCACTATCGACTTTGGTTTTCTTTTATACTTCTTCCCATTATTTTTCTGTTTTATTACAGAAGCAAATGGTTCAAAACAAAATTTCAGGTATTTGTACGATCTACGATCAAAAAGAAGTAAAATAAGTCCAAATACAAGTCAGCACAAAGTTAAAGAATATATAAATGTACTAAGAGTCCTCCCCCATTAGTCCGTCCATTTTTCATAAGTTTTTAATATCATGAGTACTACTTCTTAGTTTGATTTTAAACCATTGGTAGTACGTTTCATTTGTAACACATCTGGATTCATTTGTGTATGCAAATATATGAAGATTTTACAAATTTGTCGTATCTTATATTTGGTACAATAATCGCTTGTCAAATTTTTAGATTCAACCAATCATAATAACTATTTACATACAAGTAGCTATATAGAATAGTATTTATTAACTACATACTATTTGTGTCAACTTTTGACAGCTTCAAGACTGGTGTAAAATCGTTCCATTGAAGTTAATCAGGCTTAATATCGAAATAGAAGACTTTAATAACATTCACTCACCCATGTCATCGATAATGGGCGCCATTCGCAGCGTTATTCCAACCAGCATGAGGCACATGAGCAGCAGCAGGCATGCCGTGGCAATAATTGTCCAACGGGCACGTTGCGATAAATCGTGCGGATCGATTACCTGTGAACAGAAGTTGTGAATAGAGTGAGCAATTATTTGTTTAAATTTGTGTCCTATAGAACTACTCTAAGTACTCGCCTTTACAACTTGCGTTTCCAAATCTTGCACGAGTATTTTACCCTTTCCATGATGATGATGGCGATGTCGTTTCTTGTGGTGATGGTGACTGCAAATTAAAGTCGTAGCCCATTAGTTGAATAATTTCAATTATTTGGTAATACGATTTATTTTACAAGTATATGTATATCATACCGTGCTTTACGATGATGTCGATGACTTTTCGGAATGATTTGCTGCAGATCTTCAGGCTTGCTGGAGAGCTGCACATCGTAGGGTAAATGCTCGTTGAGCGTGTATTGACTGAAAAGATGTTTAACTGTATTAGAAAAGTTTATATTATAAGCATATATGGAAAGCACCTACAGCGGCTCATCTCCGCCAATATCAAGCACACAGTGCTGAAAACTACTTGGCGAAGGATAGACCAATATCGGATCTGAACAGCGATGGTATCGTTCTGTAATGCAGATATTATTGTAATTAAATTGAATTTGTAATATGTAATGTAGCAAAACATTTCAACTCACTGTATTTCCGCTTATGCCGTCGATATTCATCGTCGCTACCGCTCTGTGCGCCGACAGTGATGCAAGGCTTGAAGCAACGTTTTTCCTTTTCGCGCGAAACTATGGCGGATTTGACCGTATTGCAACAACCAGTGGGTACAGCACCACTCGAACCCGTCGATGTGGATGCCATGCGATGTAGTTGTGCGGTGCTCCTCGATTCGCGTGTGATGATGGCTTCGTGGGCAGTTTGGCTATGTTGAAACGTCGCCGCATTCCGTTGAGTAGAAACGTCCACTGCAGCTGCAGTTGTGGCTGCAGCCAAGCGACTTCGCTCAATTCGTTGCAACGCAGTGCTGCCCGTTTCATTTCTACAACTATCATCTGCTATAGGAATTACAATAGACTTTGTCGGCATTGAATTGTCGTCACTGATGGGTGTCAGCAGCATATGACGGCGACTCAGAAGCAGACTAGTGCTTTTTGATTTACAGCGTCCGTTGAGCAGAAAGGATGCAGCACCACTTGTCGCTGTGGGCGCCATGGGTGAATTGACGTAACTGGGCGGTGCGTGTAGCGACAACGAATCGCTTTGATTGAGCAATGTGCTGATAGTAAGATTTGCGCTATCCTCCGAGGTATTCTGACGCGAGAAATAGCGCGCATAGGCTGCGGCATTTGTATCGATGACATCGTTGCATGCATTCTTGGCCGTAGGCAGTGGCCGCTGCGCAGCGTTTGCAATCGTTGGAGCAGGCAGACGGCGCGCATGCGCTGGCGCATTTGTGGTGCTCTGTAAGTTAAAATGATTAGTAGATTTTCAAATGTGTTTATGGCAAATGTTAACTTACCACATGACGCGGCAGTATGGGACTACACTGTGCGCTGATCGAGCGAGCTTCGAGTAGACGCAGATGCCGTATCATACGCTCCGGTTCATAGACGCCCTCATAAACCAGCGAATTGGAATTGGCCAAGGAGAGGCTCTCTAGACTGTCGTGCAACGATGTCAGACTGCCCTCAGCCAGCGTGGATGTGTGTGCAGCGCGTGAAGCATCTGTGTAACTGCTGCGTATGCCGCCGTTCCCGTTGCCGTTCTCAATGCTCAATGAACCACCAGCGCCAATACCAATGACATCGCTAACGCTTCGCTCCGCGGGTGTATGCGTTTGGGCGTGCACCAGTACACAACGTTTGACAGATGAATTACTTACGGTGCTTGCCACGCTGTCCTCGGCATTGGGCAGTGCTTCGGCAGTGGCATTCAGATGCACTTTTTCTTTCGTCGGTGACGTTGTCGACGGCGTGGAAGCCAGCTCAATGTCATCAGTGTCCGCAGGCTTACTCCTCAATCTACTGCTTGGCTGTGGCGCTGCCGTTGTCATTGTTGCAGCTGTTGCTAACTCCGATATAGGTGTCTGCTGTTCCTCCAAAGATGTCTCTTTGCTTATGCTGGCGCGTGGCAAACCGATATAGGGCTTGCGTGCCGTTCCAGCTCCAAATAGTTTGCGTGGCAGAAAGATGCGTCCGATTGAGCTACGCTTAAGGCGATTTGTACGCTTACGTTCTTCACACTCACGTTTCATGGCCAGCATTTTATTTTCGATGAGTGCATTGAAGACAGCTTCATAGGTCAAGGCGCGTTCCAGATCCAAAAGTGTGTCTGTAGTGGACACCGCCTTGTCCAGTTTGGTTAGCATATTATAGGATTCATTGACATCGTCAGCTGATTGCGTTTCCAACTGTGCCGCTGTCTGTTCAATCAGCACTTCACGTTCATCCGGTAACGGAGTCGCAATACTGCCGTAGCTTGATTTGGTTGACAATTCATCTTTGGCAGTGCTTAGACCAATGCCTACGACACCAATTGCACCACCACCACCACCTCCTCCTGGCTCGCATTCGCTTGCCTTGTCAACCATTTCCGTTGCGGCTTGCTGACTACTACCGCCTGCCGCTCGCCTCTGCTCCTTCCCACAGGCTTTCGATATGATACGCTTTCGGCCGCTGCGTTTGTTGCTACTCTTACTACTATAATCGCTTTTGCCTTCTGGATCTGATTGGCATATCAATGTATTTCGCTGCCTTGGTGCCGTTTCGATTTGTTCGATTTGTTTCGTACCGTATCAGTGCCGTGTCCTTCTGCTTTATGAGTACCGACTTGTGTTGTCTCAGACACAATCACAAATCGATGTTTTCAACTTGCAACATATTCAACAATTTTACTCTATATTGTATTGTACTGAAGCAGTATCATTATCAATACGACTTGAGTAATGCAATCATTGATTCTAAGTGTAAACTATGTTCTAGATTCGTTGTGATTGTTCGCCATTTTGATTTTGTTTTTTTTGTTTTTGTTTGTAGGGTTTTTTCTTGATATTTTGCTACAATATTTACATTAAATTTGCATACTTCGTCCTTCTTCTTCTCAACATACTTGATGTACTTATAAGAATTGATTTTGATTTTCTTTTGTATTATTATTAAAGTCTTTTGTTTGGATGTCCGTGTCCATTCATGACAAGGCGTCTGTAAATTGTGAAATTAGCTGCAGTGCACACACCGGAAGTTGCCTTAAATAAATGAGCCTGAAAGTATGCAGCAAATTAGTTAAGCTTCAAGACAATACATAATTAATGCAGTTATTAAAAGTGGGTGGTACAATAAGTGCTGTCATTTTAAATCATGCACAGCTTACCGCTCTCTCTCTCTCTCTCTCTCTCTTTTGTTTTAATTGTTGCATGCTCTGATATTTAATACAGCATGTTAATGTTTTCAGCTTACATCGAAATGACAAGGTAATTTGATCATTATACCTATACATACATAAATTATGTGTCTGCTTGCCTTTAGAAACGAGAATCCTTTAAGTCGGTTTGTTCTACTCGAAATGGTGTTGGAAAAGTTTGGCATACATAACACAAACTCATTCCCAAACAATATTTTGATGTTAAATAAGTTGGCTTATGATCTGACACCAATGGGCATACTTAAATCGGTTGGTCTATGCGAACAAACAAGCATTGATTTCAGTTTTGAACCCCGATATCCAGCACACTATTCGTGAGATACAGCCTCATATGAAAAAGTAGACGAAATTAGATCTCCTAGATGTAATTCGTCAGGTGTACTCTTAGCGGCCATATGCTCGAAATCATTTTCCAAAACTAATGCCATAATAATATAAATCAATTAAGGAAAAAAAAATGTACTCATTCCATTTATTCGGATTTAAATTTGCATTCTTATAATCCCAAGTATAATTAATCATGGAATAACCCCATGCATCAACTGCAAAACCGAATATCCATTATTCGAAACTGATGCTCATGGTTATTTGATGTGATCGGTTGAGTGTAGTTTACTATTAGCTGATCAAACCTAAATAATTCCTCACGGGGGTTCGCTACCAATAAAAATTGCTGCGTAGTGTTTCATTGAAAGAAAAAAGCCACAATTCGAGCAGATACAGAATAAAGTGATTTTGCAACATAGCAAAAGTCCTACTACACCTGTCCTACTACAAAAGTCCTACTACACCTACTCTATTATAATGATTATAAATCGTTTCGAACGATACATTCTTATGAAGATGTCTAGTCTCAATTCGGAATTCGTGTACTGCTAGTACGATGACAAAAAGTGTTAGCAGCCTAAAAATTTATATGTGTTGTATAGTTTAGTGTATTCTGTTAACTTTGTTATACTGTACAGCATCAGAGAATGCCACAATGTGCATACGAGAGAGCTGAAGTAACGCGTTCTCTCTCTATCTCTCGCTTTTTCTTTTTCTCTCTGATGGTCATGCGCACTCGCTCTTGCAGACTGTTGAATTACGCTATTACAACTAGACATAATGGTACAACAATTACGGTAAATGTGCACAGTGAGACGCAAGGCACATCAGACATCAAAACACAAAACTGTTGAGCCCTTGTTGTCGTCGCACAGTGGTTCAGGACCAAATTGCCTTGGGCATACATATTTCGATTATTTTTTTTTTTATTGAAAAATTGTCAGTTAAAGTCCACAAAATAAGGTAGCCAAACTATTGTTAAGAAATATAACACAGGCAGAACTCAATGAATTGCCGACTTTTTGGGTAGGTGACCGTTTCAGGTCATTTTGGGTGTAGTGCTAAGCATCTATGTGACAGTGAAGAAGTGAATAACACGAAATTAACATACAAATAAAATCAAAAGCAGTTTAAATTAGTGAAGACAAGAATATTTAGAGTAATAGAAAATCAATTAAAATCTATTTAAAATAGTGAAAAAACAAAGATGGTGACAATAACATAAATAATTGGTTATCTTGAACACAAGACAAATTTTGAGAAATGACGCGTATGAAGATCTTTTTATATGACGTTAGCTTCATCTGAACAATATGTGTCCAGAGTACGGTATCAGCGGAAATCGGAAGATATTGAAAGGGATAGGGTTAAGAAAGCAGAGCATATATTTGTCCAAAATACGCAAGATGTCTCTTGCAACCAATTTCGAAGCAAATTAATTTAAACCCAGGTGTGTTATTGAAATATACCTGAACATTGACCGATTCAATTCAAATTTGAGACAACCGAATACCATAATATGTTTAATCTGACCAAAACTCAACTTTTTAGCTTAATAAATATGTCTTACAGGTGTATAACAAGTAAATTTATTTATGAAATTCTGACTTTGGATCCTTGTATCTCGATTACGCGATTCAAAAAAAAAAAAAATAATAATAATAATCCTTTGAGCGGTTTAAAAGTTACAGAGTTTTGACCAACGTAAAACGATTTTGAACCACTGTGCATCGTCAGTCAAGTAGCCAGGCAGCCATCCGAGGATGCGAAAACAGTGAAGTAAAAAAAAAAGTAAATAAAAACTACTTCAACGAACGTCAGGCTAATTCCTATTGGAATTTAAATTCTGGCATTTCACTTCTATTTTTTTGTTTTTGTTGTTTGTTTTTTCACTTATTTTTTTTTTTTTTTTTTCGTTGAATTGAAATTTATTATTCGACGCAGCTAATTTTGTATAAATCTTTTAACATTTCACTAGAATAAAAATTTTCACTTCAACTAATGGCGTATTAAGCAAAAATAAAAAGAGCTAGAGTGAGTGAGAAAGAGAGGGAGCAGCGAGCATAATAAATAATAATGATAAAACGCCATTTTCATGGCTCACTTTTGCTTTCGACATTTGATATTTTGTGCTACTGGCTGTTGACGTTTGTTTGTTTGTTTGTTTATTATTTTTGTTGTTAATGTCCTTTTGTTATTGTGGTTGTTGTTACTATTTGAATTTTTGTTGCTGTTGGTGCTGCTGCTGCAATGCAAAGCGAGGAAAATATTTTTGCGTTGGCAAAACTTAAATGAGTTCTTCAGCAGCAGTTGTGGCAGCGACAACAAGAACAACATCAACTGTGGGGCAAACTAAGACAAGACAAGACGATGTCAAATAATTAGAGAAGTAAATGTCGTCGCGCGGTATGCTGTATGGAATTACCAGCTACTGCTGCAGCACGAAGAAGGAGAGGAAAAAAAAAGAAAGATGAAGATGAGAGCATAAAGAAGAGGCAAGTAACAGAAGAAAAATAAGTAAAGAAGAAGGATACCATGTCACTTAGCCACAATTGTGTCCTTTTTAACAGTTGAAAAACAGTTACACATTAGCAAGAGTGAGAGAGAGAGAAAGGTAAAGTGAGAGAAAGAGGAAGACAGACGGACAGATATAAAAAAACCAATGCACACATTTTATTCGTATCAAAATGAAATTACGAACGAACGGACTGACGGACTGACGGATAGCGGAAGAAGAGCAAACTCTTAAACAAGTAACAGTCGAATTTTTCGAAAACACATCGTACACTACACAATTAAGCACACCTACATATGTTTGTAGTAAAACTAATTTTTTTTTTTTGAAGACATAAAAATAAAATCTGTAAAATTCATTGCACATTCTATGAATGACTTTCTAATTTTGTATGCAGTTTGCAAAGCTTAAAGGAGAATCTTTAGTATTCCTGCATATTACTATACGTGCCACACTTTCAATTTTGAGATACGAGGTATGTTCAAAAAGTAAGGTGACTTTGTATTTTTAGGAAAAAATATTTATTTATTCATCAATATTTATGTTGTCCCTTCAAAGTAATCCCCCTCAGATACAATACACTTGCACCAAAGCTTTTTCCAATCCTCGAAGCACTACGCCACGGTAATCGAAGAAAACAGTGAGCAAAACTTTGACAGATGATCGAACTTTACGTGCTTTATTCGGTGTTGGCTCACCTGGGCTGGGCTCTTCCATTGGGACGATTGGGTTTTGGATTCGACGTCATAACCATATACTCATGTTTCGTCACCAGTTATGACCCTTTTGAGCAAATCTGAATCGTTGTTGACGTCAGAAAAAACGTACAAAATTTTAGGCGCCAGTTAATTTATTTGATTTGTTTTTCATCTTGATTACAATTCCTTAAAAATAGATATTACTATTTACATACATTTTTTAATATTGACAATGATAAACACGACTAGTGCATCAAAGTTTACATAAAAATCCCAAACCTTTTAGTAGCAGCTCTAAAATGTTTAATGGTACGAAATGAATTTAGAGTCGACACTAAAGTGATAGCTGATACTAACTAAAATCGACCTTTTCTTTTGATTATTAGTAAGGCTGATAGTGTGAGATGGTATTAGGGGCCGTTCAAGTATTACGCAACTCAATTTTTTTTTCTTCTTTTGACTCCCTCCCTTTCTGCTAATACATTATCACAAATCTGTAAATCTGTTATTTTATACTATTTTACACTATTCAAACTATTATTTATTTATTTGTTTAAAGCTTCTAAGCACATAACTGAAAACTTCATTTGAATGGTACTAAAGCTTCGATTCGACGGAACTCAATGTTTTTTTTTTTTGTTTTTTTTTTAGAGTAATTTGGATGTGTTGAACACGAAAAATATACTAATTTTTTCACTTGGTCCATTCAGATAACGGTACATTTATGTTTTTCGATTTATGATTTTACCTAATGTCGCAAGCCCGCTAGAGATAAATAGCATAAATTTAGAAAAGTGATTAAATTACGCGTCCAACGGTAGCCACTAACAGCTGAAGAAAGTTCAAATTCCATGCAATTTTTGACGATTTTTAGGCATTTTTGTCAGTTAACAGTTATGTTTTCAACAAAAAATTGAATTATCCCATCTTTGCATTTCAACAATACATTTTTCAATAACCAGAATAACAGTCCAAGATCGAATAAAAAATTAAAATGTGATAGAAAGAAGAAGAAAAACTATTTTATATAATTTACTGCTAAATTCACTCATTTAAAATGTTCCGTTTCGATCGGATGATAAATGGCTGATTGAAGTTCCCTGACATTTCAATAGTAAAATTAGCAGACCCAGCTATTTCTTTCTAATACTCAGATAGTAAAGTGATTATAACCAAACTGGGATAAAGTAATAATATCTTTAGATACATTTAGAAAATCAAAGGGTTTCTGCTTTTCAGATACGTACATACAATTTTTAATTGGAGCAAATAAATAGAACCAAATTTCCACATTGACAAATAGTTGCTTTTCTCAACTCGGTGTGCTAACTTTATTGACATCGTATAATCTCCGATGTAGGCTCACTAGTTTACAAACTCGAACAGCATTTTCATCGAATTTCACATTTCCGTGTTCCTCAACAGAACAAAAAACAAGAATGAACGCAGCAGTCGAGTGTGCCCGATTTCGTGATACCCTCTACATAGTCTAAGGCAGAGGTGTCAGGCCGTATGCCCTTCATGCACATTTGCACCTCAGCATGCGCTGAGCAATGACGTACACAAACAGAGCTCTTTGCATTAAAAGTATAAATTACACAAACAATTTTATCGTACTTCGTTTTATCTGTATTCGTATAGCAAAGTGTACAGCGTCTATGCCAAAATTTAACACAGCATTGGCAGATCCAGGAGGGAGACTGGGAACGTACCTACCCTAAAAGCATTTTCATTCCGTACAGAAACCGAACCAATCTCCCCCCTCCTCTAAAGAAAGCGTTCTAGATACGCCCATGAAAAAATAAACAACCATGACGCGTGTCACTTTTTGTTTGTTTTCCCTATGGACACCTTACAAAGAGTTCTTTGAATAACACAAACAATTTTCTTGTTCTTCGTTGTGTTTCTGTGTATATTTCCATTTGAAACTTTTTGCTCTAAGGGTGTATATTTGTGTGGGACGACATACATATGTGGAATTTTTATTTGGAAAGTTTTTATAAGAAAAATTGACCCAATAATAAAAAAAAATTGATGTTTCTTAATAAACAACAAAATCCAAAGGTGTTTTCATTTAAAAACTGCAAAATGAGGATACATTGGCACTTTGGCAAAGATTGAGCCAAATGAAAATGAAAGCAGAGAGACAGAAAGAGGGAGTCGTAAAACACAAATAGAGAAATCTGAAGTACATCAATATTATTAGTAATGTACATACTAGATACGACGGGACTGCCGGGAGAGAGTTTTTTTTTTATTTTTAATTTTGTAGATTTTGGTAAATATTTCTTATATTTAATTCAAAACATATCCAATTTTAGTTCAAATTGAACCAACTTGGCTTATAGATACAATATAAACATATTGTATCTATAAGTCTGTTTGTTTAAGATACAACGAAATGTTTCTAATTTTAATTCACAATTATAAATTATTTTTACAAAACATGTATAAGCATTTTAAACTGTTTAAAGTGCATGTAAAGGACATCAAAGTTTCGGTTTAACTGATGTAAACATTAACTCCTGTCATAAACGCATTCTCTCTGTGCAAACATTAGCAAACTGAGCGAGCAAAGACCTTCGACTGGACCGGATAGAAAGTTAAACGAACAAGTGCTGTGCTGCAATGTGGAACGCGTTAAACTAAACGATGCATTGGATACTACGAGTATTTGCTGTGTCAAAAATGGACACTTGATTCAATTGAGAATTGGGCAAACGATGCTATGGAATCAAAGCGAATACTTAGTAAAAACACTAGAAAGGCAGCGAAGTGTCGTTGAAAATTAAGCGCACGAGTTGTGGAACTAGGACAGTAGTGGCAGGAGTGGTTGGTGGTGGGGGTAGCGCCAAAGGACTCGAATGCTGAAAGCATGAAATCGGAATTATACGCAAAAGCGCACACGTATACAGAGACTGGCAAAAGCCGACAGATTCACACATACATATTCAAATATAATTTAACTGCAGCTAAACAATATGCCTGCATCGAATGAAGCAACATTGCACAGTGGTTTACACACGGCAAAAAAAATAATGCAAAGCAAATAATTAATGCTAGCTCCAACAGAGGTAAATGTAATATTTTGTTTCTATAACACCTATCGAATTTTAAATGGTATTTCACATAATTTTACAAACAGTCATTGTACTGTGGGTGCTATTGACGGAAAAATTTGAAAATCCAATATCGATTGATCGATGACTGATTTAAAGCGAGAAATAATTACTGGTTTGTATGAAACGTGGAAGTGTAACAATTTTTTTTTACTTGGTTTTGTATATATACAAGGGTAGATATTTTATTTAGTACAGACTAAAACTTTGAATATACCTAAGAATAAAAGAAACAACGTTAGCTTCGCCATTTTTGCGCAGCAATGCTGGAGTTTACTTTAGTTTTTAAATTTTTGAAAGTTTACTTCACCTTTTGTTTGCAGTGAACCAATTTCGAAACGGAATGACGCACAGGTAGACGAACATGGTTAAATCGACTCGTCTCGTCGTGGTGTTCACCAATTTATATTTTTTGTTTTGTTTTTCTTTTTATTTTATGTGCTATTTTTATAAAATTCTAATTTAATTTTGTTGTACGGTTTGGTTGTATACGGTTTGGTGAAGGAAACTGGTATCGAGCGTCTTCACTACTTTGGCTAACAGGCCCCGACACATGGAGTTGCCGAATCAGAACTCATTACTTTTCCCATTTACATTCGGTGCGAAAAATTTAGAGCAGCTGAGAGAGTAAATTTGATTTTGCTCTCAGGTTTTTCTTGCTCTCAGATATTGATTTAAGAGTTTCGTAATTACATCATGTCAAAACGGACTTATTTTATACCCCAAAATTTCAAACTTATATTTAGAATACCATTTTTTCTCTTTGTACGATGCACAGACGAACAGGTAGACATGATCAATAATAAATATACTTTTTGAGGTCTGCCAGACTGGGGGGCGTTTTTTGTGCCTGTTACATACATTTGTATACCATTGGCTCTACAGTGCATGGTATATAGCGGTGTAACGCAATTAGTTGCTCTACAGCATAGACTATATAAATTTACTACCTCGTTCCAGTTTATAATGCATTTTTTTAGCACTTTTGGAAGCAGCTTCTTATATATTAAGAAGCTGCTTCCAAAATTGATATTTGGTTTAGATGCGATTATCATACATTATAGCGACACTATTAGTTTTTGGTACATCCAAAAATTTATTTGTCTCTTTTTTGTTTTGTAAATTTTTTATTTTTAATATTGGCTAATTAGTACCCATTGAATAATTAAACTAAATTAATGTTGTTCTCTCTTTCTCAGTACCTAAACCACTGTGACAGAAGGCGACGGGGCATAAAGGCGTCGAGGTGCTGATGATGCGCCGAGGTGCTATATAGCGGCAATGGTGCTGGTACTGGGTGGACACAAATTATGAGGTGAAGGTTAAACAGTGTGGCAATGACCATGAGGATTAAAAATGAAACGACTCATGCAAACAAGAAAAGTAGTAGTGGCAGCAATAGTTGTAATGAAGCAAAGTGTGCGCGGCAAATATATACATACATATATGTATGTATGTACGAGTATATGAAAATAAGTATCGTACATTCATATGTGTATTCGCATTTACTTACACACACACACACACACACACATACTCAAATACATATCAGTTCACACGCTAAAAACTTGCAGCAAAAGTTTGCGTGCACACTTGACGCGTCGGCCACATACAAAAAAAAAAAACAAAAACAAACAAAAAAAACCAACAAAAAACGAACAAGTTCAGCTGAGCTGAACCGACCCAAATCTTTCAGCTTTGAATTATTAACTCTCGGATTGCAGCAGTAGTAGCCACTCACCACTCACTCAACTTCTCATTCGGTCACTTAGTCACTAACCACATTATCGTATGCAGATGATGTTTCAGTGAACCAAAGCACCACACCATTTTCTCGACCCGTGGTGCCTCTGGGAGTTTATGCCGCATATCAAGAGTCTGGTTAAGTCTGGCCCTTTGTGCTACTCAGATTGGTTGCCTGCCAGACGCGGCGCAAATAATTTCTAAGTTATATTGTATGTCCGACCAAGCGATTATTTACTTCACTCCACAATTGCGTATTTCCGCCGCAAATGCAGAAATTCATTTTTGGTCACATTGCAAGCCATTGACGACGACGCCGTGCCGAAAATTACATTCATTGCTGGTAGGCCACGTCACCATTCTACCAGCGAGTCTTCCTTCCTTCCGTTGTGAAAATGTTGTCGTGTCGCCAGTAGGGACAACGAACGGAAATGAAAATCGAATGGCAAATAATTGCTATATTGGATATTTTAAAATATTCAAAGTTTACAAAGTAAGGCCCACCTATATGGATGCTTACCATTTCAGCTGTCTCAGCCGTAAATGTACAAGTAGAACAGCGCAAGGTTATAACTGCAAAGGGATGACCTATTTGTCTAAGCAATTTGATCCTGCTGAAGGAAGTAAATTTCTGTACAGATATAAACGAAGTTCTTTTAAAGTGCAATATATTCTTTATATTACCGACTTTTAAACATAAACGTCATTGGAAGCGTTTTACAACTCATGAAGCGGTCATCGAAATGTTTAAAATCAACCTTTCAATGATGCCTGCTTTGGTGATTACTTTGAAAAAAAAAAACGTATATTATTTTTTGTTATTTAATTTTCTTTGTTCAATTTCCAATATTTATGAAACAGCTCTCTTATGATTTAAGTATCTAAAATACCAAAAATTTTCTCCCAATCGAATATGTGAAAGTGAGCCATAGTCTAATAAACATTAACTTCGGTACGAACAAAATTTAAAATTAGTTTTTACACAGAAAGAAAAAACCGTTATTGATTTTACAATTTTACATAGTCGAAATCAGTGAAAATCACACCTCTGGGCTTCTGATGCAAAGATCCAGCGGGTGGAGGCGCTTCAATCTTGGCAAGTGTAGGCTGTGGTCTAGCAGATTCACCACATAATGGGTGTTGTGAGATTCTAGGCGTGTGCAATACCTATTGCTGAACCTTACAATTCCCCTCTTGACAGTTGGGAGCAGTAAGTCACGATGAGTAACCGAGTTTCTGACATAGTATGGAGCACCGACGTGCCTACACAGGAGCTTTGACCGAAATATTTGTTGGAAGTCGTGTCCCAGAGCTGTATTACATACGTCCATATTGGCTTTAAGTCTTCTACAACAGGATCTTTTTTCTCAAAACCAGAAAGTTGGTTTTGAGAAAACCAACTTTATCTTTTCAGATAAAGTGCATTAAGTGAAAATACCAACCCCAGTTTAGAGGGTAGCCTCATACAAACATGTCCCCCATTCTAAAGTTTTGTTCAAACACTTTTAATTTTTGTGGTTAATTAAGCTAGAAACGCCAATTTTGTTGTATATTAGGATAATTATAATAAAATTTGGTGCATAGATCCACATCGGACTATTACAACCCACACAAACTTGCCCCCAAATTTTGAGTTTTTGTATGAAAATTTTATGGTTTTGTTTTTAATTAAACTAGAAATGCCAATTTGGCGATTGTTTCGTCAATTGTATATATCCACAGCCGATCATTATAGAATGTAGTCCCATATGAATCTATGATTCATATAAGAACTCTTAAACAAATTAACTCTACTACAAAAAAAAAAAATATTATTTTATGGATATGAAGCGAAAAAAAAAATTTTTTTTTTTACTGAACAAAAATGCGGGGGGGGGGGGTGCGATCCCCAGCCTCCTCTCCTTGGATCGACCAATGGTCTCTTTATTTTTTTAAATTAAAATTATAACTATCCATTTCAAAGTAGGTGGCCCCAGCTCACAACAATTTACTTTACTGAACTTATGCTTGAAAAATGTATGGCATTAATAATAACTAGTAGAGTATAAGGCCAGCGGTGTGTGTGTGTATATTATGTAAATACTACGTGTGTTTGTTTCGCTGTGTGGGTGATTTTCGTCAAAATCTGTTGTATACTGTGAGCATAGTAGCCGTCACAAAAACGTACTAGCTATTAAAATACTCGTATCCTCCTACTAATATTATAAACGAGAAAGTTTGTTTGGATGTGTGGATGTTTGTTACTCATTCACGCAAAAACTACTGAATGGATTTTAATGAAAATTTACAATAATATAGCTCATATATCAGAATAACACATAGGCTATAATTTATGAATAATTTTCGTGGCTACGAAAATATATAAAAAAAATCTTGAACGAACTAACTAGCGAAATATCAGTGTATAACTCCATCGACACAGTCATGTCATCCGATAACACTACGAGCTATCCCGTGGAGTTCCTAAACTCTTTCGATTTATCCGGGGTGCCATCCCATAGGTTGGAATTAAAGGTAGGTGTATCCGTTTTGTTAATGCGCCACTTGAACGCGACAAGATTATGCAACGGTACACGGTTACGAGTCACCGAACTAGGAAGGAATATAGTGAAGGCCACAATCTTAACTAGCGAAGCCAAGGGAGACAATGTGCTTATACCAATCATAACTTACCATTTAATTTTAAGCGTCTGCAGTTCCCATTAAAAGTTGCATTTTCAATGACTGTCAACAAATCACAGGGTCAAACCTTAAAGGTAGAAGGAATACATTTGGGCACGCCATATTTTTCCCACGGTCTCTACGTAGCTTACTCACGCGTTTCTACATCGCAAAATCTCCATGTTTACGCAGAGCAAAAAAAAAAAAACATTAAACGTAGTTTATAGAAGTGTATTGCAGTAACTACCTATTTAATTATATACAATCTTTGAATAAATATTATGAATCATCATCAAAAATCATCAGTTTCAATTAACATACATTAAACTTAGAACAAGGGCCTCCAGTGGATTCGAGAAAGGTCTAGATGAGGCGCGTTAGTCTAATTTTGTTAAAACTTCTATACTACTCCATGCAATTTATTTCAAATTTGTTATGGATGTTACTAATATAACATCAGTTCTCATCCAATATTCAATGTAGGTCAATACGATGCAAGTTAGAGACTTCTGGGACCAGCGAAGCGCCTCATCCAGATGAAAATCGGGCAAACCTATAATACGCTTTTCATGTAATGTGTAAAGAGTATTTGCAACCCATCTCTTTCCAAATCACCCACTAAAAATAGAAAAACGTCTTCCAACAATATTAAAGCAAACTGAAGTTTATCAAAGCTTTGGAATATACAAAATTAGGGTATTTTCTTGTTTTCCTGGTTTGAGACCAGTATTAAATCTTTGGAAACACATTCGTTGGATACACTTCACTTGGGCCCAATTTTTGCAATCGAGCTTCTGGTCGATGCCAATGCAAATGTCAGGGACAGGCCTAAAACTCAATTATAGTTAATACGGTTGGATTGAACTGGCTACTCTAGGTACACGTGGTACTAAACACACACAATTACATTGTGTGTGTACACATACACACACACACACACACACACACACACAATTACAATTGTTCCATCTAAATGACAATGTACACGCAAAACTACTATTCAAGAACAAAAATAATAATGAAAATTATTTACCATGCGTCAAGCGGCATAAATAATATCGAATCAATCAAAATCAATTTCTAAATAATAAAACATATTTATGTACTATATAATGCAGTAGTACAAGTTTGTATTCTATAACATATGTATATGTATATTGTATGTACATACATATGGCTATATACATATATATATATAGTATGGATCTATGTACATTATTTTTGTTTGGATGCTTATATGCGTATTATTTGCGTTTGCGATTGCGTTTGGATTTGTGTGTTGTGTTGGTGTGTGTTTTTGTTTAGAGAAGCAGTCGAAATCAATAAACAAACATGGTGGAATTTTTTAGGCAGAAAACTGAGGCGAATGTACGAAATGGAATACAAATACAGAGCACCAATGGACCACACCACCGAACGGATGGAGCTTTTTCTGTAATTATAAACAGTCCGGCATCATTTTATTATTGTATCTCATACATTGTTCACCGCGTGCAAAAAAACAATGCGATTACAATTGTTTTATGAGACGTTGTAACGGGTGCAAGGTGTGGAAACGTTGGGGAGGCTGAAATTTTTGTGGCGCTACGTACACCTTGTCTTGACTTGATGTACATATGTATGTTTTTATGTATGAGTAACGTAACGCCACTGACATTTTCATTAATAGTGGCAAGGGGATAGATACAATTTTTTAATGTGTGCTGCGGTTGCAGGAAATGTGAAATAAACAGCAGCAGAGAAAAATATTAAATGCTTAACAAGAGAAAATATTTACTTGGTGAAAACCAATGCTAAAATATATTTCTTAAAGAGTGACAGAGGAAGAGAGATAGAGAGAAAGGGAGAAAGGGAGAGAGAGAGATGAGGTTTTTGGCGTACATGTATTTAAAACACTTTTATAAGAAGCAACATTTATTCCGAATTTGAAAAGTTAGTTTTACGCTCTCGCATATTTAAAATGCATCTTAGTATCTACCATAGTTTTAAAAAGTTAACGATTTTTAAAAACTGATTGATGTAATAATCTATCTGCCAGAAGAAATCGCTGAAATTAGATATATCAATGTTTCATTATTTGACCCCTATAAGATTTGAATTAATCAAAGCCCAAAAAAGTATTTTTTTTTTCTGACGTTTTCAAAGTCTATAAATTTCATTTGCTCCGTTTAATTTTCAAACAAAGTTCAAACATAAACAGCATTCCGTTGAAAAGAAGGCATTTATTCAAATCGGATGAAATCGAATGGCAAATAAATTGAAAAAGTGCAAAAAAGTAACTTTTGAGTATACATTTTTTTTTTCTTTTATTTTATTTACAATCTATCTGGGGATAATAAGTAAATTTTATATGAGAGGATAATTACAGAGGATTTTTACATGTTATGTTTATTTAGAAAAGAGAGTGGCATATGAACTACCACTCTTTAGGTGGTCTACAGGGAAGGTCGAGTGGATGATGTCTTTTCAGACGACGACGGTGCTGGCTATTGTCAAGCAGGTTTACGGCCAATGTGTTGCTGTGTCGAGCAATTCTGTCTTGATGCATCTAGCTGAATCTTTTCACTTCGTCAGTGACACTTGGAATGCCAAGGTTCTTATGTATCACCTGACTCTTAACGTAATATGGTGCTTAGACCAATCTTCGTAAAGTAATGTTTTGAAATCGTTGTAGTATTTCAATGTTCGATGTATTTCAATGAGGCTGTGTCCCACAGCTGAATTCCATACGTCCATATGGGTTTGAGTAAGGCCTTATAGAGCAGGACTTTATTTCTCAGATTCAGTTGAGATCTGTAGCCGAGCAACCAGTTCCTCTGCAGGAGTTTCAGACAAAGCTGTTTTCTTTTAGATCTGATGTCCTCTGACCAGGTTAGTCTCCTGTCGAGGGTTAAGCCAAGGTATTCTACTTTTCTCACAGTAGGCAGTGTGGTGCCATTCAGACTGACCTCTGGGCAAGTTTTTGATCCGGTAGCAAATGTAATATGGGCAGACTTGCCTTCATTGATTGAGTATAGATATGTATATCGAAAACGACTTAAAAAATAAACATTTATTTCGGTGTAACCGTAACTTTAATACGCTTCACACTTGCCCTTTTTGATTCGGAAATGCTGGTGTTTTACTTCAGTTTTTCAATTTTTGAATGCATGCTTTGCTTTAAAAAAAAAATTTTAACATACACGTGTATGTCCTGCCGCGTATTTAACAAGTATATGTTAAAACTATTTATGAATTACAAATGCTTTTAAGTTTTAAGTGTTTGGGAGATATACCTTCTACTTGTTAAATCGTGTCATTTTGATACTTGTACTTTTGCTTATGGTTATAAATAGTCTCTATACCAACTTTTAAACCAATATTTCAAAGATTGACGGAAAAAAGGCTCTAACAGACTTACATAAAAACAGTTAGACGGACATGTCTAGATCGACTAGTTTTTACGTGCTGATCATGAATATTTACGCTTTATGGGGTCTCCGATGCTTCCTTTAAGGCGTTGCAAACATTGTGACTAAATTATTCTCTCTGTGTGAAGAGTATACAAATTATTTGCATTTTAGGAATCTACTCCCCAAAATATGTATAAATAAGAAAAGATTCTGCAGTCGAGTGTGCTCGACTTCGAGATAGTCTGTACGTTGTTTAAGGCTTCTTTTATGAACCATATATTCTCGCTGTAAAATTGTTGAAAAATCAAAATTGTATCAATTGTCACCAATAAAACGCCGATAAAATAGCTAATAACACTAAAGCAGAAATAATTTCTATTGTTGAGTCAAAGAAGGGAAGGGACGGGGACCCTGAAATGCGTCTAATCTTCCCTCCTTCTCCATGATCTATTTATCCCCCTGAAATATAGAAAAATATATGCAATTCTGGAATATGTTTTGGTTGTTGCTCTATATGTAATTTTTTTTTTTTCGCTGCTGTATATGAAATTTCGAAAAATTTAACCCGCTTGGCAAAAAGCTATCTACGTCATTGGTACGAACCATTCGACGGTTGTGCCAATCGAGGGCGTAGCATTATTTCAAAGTAATATGCTGTCTTGAATGAGAGGTGTGCACGGGCCCGGCTTTTTTACGTGGCCCACGGGCCTCTTTCTGAAAAAAAAAATCTAAAAATAGTGACTTGTGTAACTATGCACAGGCACTTCTAAATATAGACGTACAGAATGGGACTCAGACATATTGGACGACGTATTTGAAAAGCATCCACTCTCTGATATTTATAACTTTTCTAGATTGCTCGAAAAAAAACTGTACATTATGATCAGAAAGATGTATAACAATTTGTACAACTGATAATTTAGATTCAGAGCTAATAAACCAATTAAAATCTAAAACTATGGAATCTTTGATAAAACGATTCGTTCCCACAGCAACTCACTTAGTAGGCTTATTTCTAAATTCACCTTTTAAGGAGAGCAGAAAAAAGAAAATGTACTCTCCCAAATAAAAAGATGCACGAATAGCTGCTAGATCTACTGAACTGTTCCACTGTACTACTAAAATGTTCCACTTAAACAAAATCTACATGAATTCTCTCAAATAAAATTAGAAATAAATGCAATTGATACAGAACTAGACATCTATTTTATCTTTTTGGAAAAATGCTCACGATTTGAAATAGTTACAAACTTTGGTCCGAAATATATTAGCTATCGTTTTTAACTCGGCAACAAATGAGATACTATTTTCCACATCAGGCATCGTATTGCACGGTGGGCGCACAAATAATCCAATCATCAATATATTTTTTAAACGTATTTTTCAGAATCGACTTCAGTTCTCGCCGCGAATTCTCTTTTATGTCTTCTATCGACTGAAAACGGAAACCTCGAAGTGGTAATATCAATTTTGGAAAGAGAAAAAAGTCGGCCAGAGACATATCTGGTGAACACGTTAGTTGTTCGTTGGTATTTGTTGAATTTTTGGTCAGAAACACGTTCGCAATTATAGCGCTATGAGATGGTGCGTTGTCGTGGTGCAAAATCCAAGAGTTTTCTTTCCACAAATTTGATCTCTCAAATACTGCATAACGTTCAGATATTTTTCAACATTCAACATTACCTAGACTTTTGATCGACTTTGACGTGGTTTTTTCGGTTTCAGCTCAGTTGGAAGGCGCCATTCCGAAGCTAGTTAACTGGTTTGCATGTCAAACCCCATTTCTCATCACCAGTTATTGTACAATGCGTTTTATGAATGTGGAGTCCGAATTAACGCGTTCTACCACATCTTCACCGACCTTTACGCGATTGAGTTTTTGAAGTAACAATTGAGATGTGCTGACAAAATGGTACTATGTATTGTGGCGCTGCACTTTTCAAGTAACCTAGTCCAAGTTGTGCAGTTTCTAACAAACGAAAATTTTAAACTTATTGATAACAAGGAATAATTTTATTTTCGATTTCAGACTTCTCAGTGGTTTTGAAAAGAAGAAGAACTTAAATTCACGAAATATTGAAATGAAAATAAGTTGGGTTTTGAATGAAATAGTTTGAAATTTAATGCACATTTTTGCTCAGCATGTAAGTTTTCTGGCACAATACTTAAAAAGAATATTCAAATTTCAATCAAATGGCTTTTAATTCATCAAGATGATATAAAAATTGACAAAGTTAATAAACCTTTACTAATAATACTAATAATAGACATATTTTAAAAACATTACAATCGATTTTAACTCGAAAAAGCCGGATTCTAACTTTTCACTCTTCATATAAGGTGTGTGAAAAGTACATGCCAATACCAAGTTTTAAGGAGTAGCCTCCATACAAACCTGAACCCATTTTTAAGTTCTTGTATGAAATTGTTTTACTTTAATTTTGAAATAATTATAACTTTTCGTCAATTCTATTGCAATGTCCCGCATATGTACAGAACGGTCCACTAAAGAACAGGGCTATATTCTATGCATCATATAACACACAAGGTTCATCTTCTCTATTAAATTGACTGATAATAAATCAGAAAACCTCTTCACGTGGAAGTAACCAATTGACTAAAGCCTACTTGCAACTCACAAAACTTCTTATATCAATTTTGTGAGAATTGATTTGAATATGTAAAATTGCGAGATGTTTTCAATGAAGTAGACAAAACGAATTTGATAGCCTAGAAGAAAAACTATATTTTATAGCGTAAACAAATTAGCAACATGAGAAACGCCCATTTACATATTACAGTCAACACAATTAATTTTATGCTTATTTTTTCTTTAATTCTTTCTTAAAATATGTAAAAAACTGTCTACTAACAACTCACAATTCAAGGAATTTTTAACTTTCATTTAGAAAGTTCTGTAAATTGTCTTTTCCTTATTTTTGTAATTACGCCCGCTTGAACCATTGCCCAGGCTGTGAGTCAACCTGGCGGCTAAACAAAACTTCATCCAACGACTCTGAGTGGTCGTAACTTTTTTCTTTAGCTTTAAGTTAACTTTTGTTAATGAATAAACTTTAAATAAACTCCGATGATTCCTTTAAGGCGTTGCAAACATTGTGACTAAATTATGATACCATTTATACGCTGTGTGAAGAGTATAAAAAATGTCTACAATGTATGATTCACAAAATATATATTTTTTGTTTTTGTTTATGCTCTGTGCAAATAAAGTATTTATTTACGCATTTTAATTTACTTTATACTAGATTAAACACATAGGTACACGTTCTAACTAAAGAAGTGTATACTTTCATATCGAAAAATACAGAAATAGAAACAACAACAAACAACAAAAAAGAAAAAAGGAAAAACATGAAAATTTATTTTATTCATATTTGATACTCGTATCGTATAGATGGAATTCTATTGCGCCAGCGTCCTCGGCAGATCCGTTTGTGGCGCATGATATGCATGAATACTTGATCAAGTTGCCTGGCGCTGTTAACTTGGTAAATACTATTGCGACTGTATGTGTGCAGACAAAGCGAGCAAAAGCAAAGGACATAATGAGTTTGAGCAGAGGGCGACAGGGAGGAGGCTGGTGCTAGCATTGTGGATGACAGTAGCAGCCATAGCTGAGAGTCAAATACAAATTTCAACAAATTGTTGAATGTATGTTTATGTATAGAGCTGTATAAAAATATATACATATTCACACACACACACACATCTAAATTTACGCTACGTTCTCTTTCATGATATACACACACACAGATACAAATAGGCACTAACACTGAGACAACATGCCGTAAGGATGTGTGTACACAAAACAGCAAGTGGCGCTTTCAAAGAAAACTTATAAGCAACAGCAACAAAAAACGCAACAAGAGAATAAATAAAAAAAAAAAATATGGCAGGACATACATTGGACCACGGACCGTATACGGCACATAATTGTCTCTTATACGTTAAAGTTAACAAAATAAATCAGCCGTAAGGGTAAACTTTTTACTAAGCAACAGCACAGCAGAAGCCATAAAGGATACAGGACACAAAATTTAAATGCTGTGAAAAATCTTCTAATAAAAAGTGATGAAAAAAATAAAATGGGTAGCCCATACAATGTTGTTGACTGTGAGGGCACTACGGAATTAAGACTCACTTACAAGCTGAAAAGCAGCAATTTTCCTAGACATTGTCCGTTCATTAACGCAGCTCAGCTTAGCTCCAACAAAAAAAAACCACCAGCAGCAGGAGCACCACCATAAACATTTTCCACTCGTTTAGCACTCGATGGGTTTTACATTTTTGCTAAGTTTTGATTAAAAATTTCCACTTTAGTTTATATTTTCTTTAACTTTTAGCGCGCAGAATGAAGCATACACAAAATGCGATTCAACAATTACGGAAAACGATACGGATTAAGCCAGTAGCAGCAACATTGATGACGACGACCCGTGGAAATGCTGCTGATGATGTTGTACACAGCATTTCGGTCGAATCTGAATGTATTTTTTATAAGCTCTCGACTCGCACTACTATACGCTTTGTCCGGGCACACATCCGTACATATTGATATCTCGTTTAACACTATTCTATTGACGTACACCATACACAAGGAAATTTTACTGTTTGCATGCTTTTTTTTTGTCTTTTCTTTGCTAACAGTTTCAAGTCTACGCTCAACGAGGTTGCACTGTTAACTCCGGCCGCTTCTTGAGCATGCGCGCTCTATGCATGCGGCATATAAACTGCAGAGTCAGTCTAACATTCAACAGCTTCAAGAGCTAAATAGTAATGAAAAGCCACTATGCTACGGTAGGGTAGTATGTGTGTTGCATTGTGGTCTACAGCAGCAGCAGCAGCTGAGAGCTTAAATGTATGATTTTCATACGCTAGCTACAAATCGGCCAATAGGTCAGTTACACAGCATAGACAAAGCGCGTATATACGTTTTGTTATTCCGTAGACTGCTGTAGTACGAGTATATTTTGCTGTTTGCAGCGTGCTATTTCAACAATTGGTTGCTTCCGACTACGCCATATTAAGTACTACGCTATACGCTGCACGAATTTGCTGATAATTAGTGTAGCATCTGTTTTATATCTCGTCACCGTTGCACAGTGGAATAGACCCCGGAATCTAGGTGGATAAAAATCAAAGTTGCCAAATGTACACTTACTTTTGTTTTTATGCATTCTTAGCATCGTGTTGAATGATTTTAGATCCCCACAATATGCGAATATGCCTGCGAACATTTTTTATTGCGGCAGATAGAACTGTGGTTCTTCTAGCTGGTATCGCCAGCGATATCGCTTTTTTTATCTTCTATCGCATTGGATATACTTGTGCGATACTTGTTTAGGTTAGTGCTATCGACTTTTACTTATTCTTATTGAAATTTCTCCATTTTTGCCTTTGTAATCGTGTTTACCATCTTGTTATTAATTGTATTCGATCTATGAATGATGTGTCTACTTACTTATAGCCTTACTCAAGAATGTACATGTATTTTGGGCCCTCTATTATTAAATTATACAATAATGATATTAGAAATTGCAAATGATCTATAAAAGATTTTTCAGACTGAATTGGCTTATATAAAATCTTTTAAATAAATTTATCAAAAATTTACTACTTTTGAATTTGAATATCACATACGTCACTTATAGCAAACGATTGTTGCCTATTTCTATGTTTTTCATTATTTCCAATAAAACTCTGCAGGCCAAAACTAAAATATTAGATCTCAGATACATGTCTTCTTTTCAACGAACATGTTAATTACATTATACCAAAAGCCTACGCTACGATGGCCTTTGTCAAACATCATGCATTGCAGTTTACTGATCCCTATTGCGAAATACTTCTTTACTCTACTTTTGTACGATCTAAGTTGGAGTAGGCGTCATTTATGTGAAACCTCCTAGTCGTGGTTCACATTAACAGACTAAGATTTAATTGAAATTTTCACTAAATTTTTCTGATCCTTCATATAAGCAGCTTTGCTCTTAGTAAATGATCTAGTTTTGGGTAATAGTGCTTGTTCTGCACTTATTCAGTTTATTCAATTTAATGCTTCAACTAGAGGTTTGCGAAATTTCTTGCCATTTGCTGTGGACTTTCATAGAACTGTTTAAGCAACCGCTAAGCCAATTAATAGAGCTCTACTTCTATATAATAATTTATCTTTCGCTTTTCATGTCATTAACATCGGACGGACCGAGAATTTGGTATTTCTCTTATCCTCATCGATAATAGCACGCTTAAAAAATCATCGTGATTCATGATATATATATATATATATATATATATATATATATATATATATATATATTCATGATCAAATAGTTGCTGAGTTATTACCAAATTAGCTTTTTCTCATACGAGGCGCGTGGTGACAATCATTCTTCCAATTGCTACATAGCCTATTTACTTCTTCACATTGATAGTTAAGCACTGAACAAAATAGTTCCCCAGATATGATGATTTTGGTTTTTCTCTTATATGGGGGTATGATATGTAGTCTATAAACTTTTGATTCGATCGATAGTAACCACGCTGCAAACGATCGGTCAAATAGTTTGCTGAGACATGATTTTTTTCATCTTGATTTGGAATCTATTTCACTATACGCCACGCTGCTGTACAGTTTATATTCAATGACAGTCTGGCGGAAGCGTCTATGATGACAACCATACGAATCAAACAGTAATAACTATACATAGTATACAACATAATAATTTAGTATTCTGTTACACTTATAAAAAATATATTATTCTAGTTTTGTTAGGTCGCGTAATTTAAATAATTTATATATAGAATGCGCAATGCCGTAAAAAAAAATAATATAAGGATAACATTAAATATAGTACAATGTAATGGAACTAAGGGGCATAACTCTATAAATACTTACAACAACATTGAAACAATTAAATAATTAACAAAAAATTCAGATTCATTTCTAACTAGTTTTGCGATTAATCACTTTCGGCGTGTACGTGCAGATGTGCGCAGTTGAATCGCTGGCGCTTGTAACTCTATGCTTTGCTCAAGTGTTGGCATTGCGCTTTTTGGTGTTGCATGCTGCGGTCGGGGGAGCTTTTGCTTCAACTGCAGCATGCCCATCTGTTGCACTTCGATGCTACCGCTACCACTGCCACTCGTGCTGCTGCTGCCAGTACTACTACTGCTACCGCTACGTGTTCCAATGGATTTGCGTTGTGGTGTTTTAGTATTATTGATTTTATCGCGTTGTACGCGTTTTGGTGTCGGCAGCTTCGTATGTCCACTACCAGCACCACCGCTGCTGCTGCTCGTATTCAGCTCTACGGACATGCGTTTACGTGTCATGCACATATTATTAATACGTTCCACGCGCGCCGAATGCCGCGTAGTAATCACAGTGCGCACAATAGGCGTGCTACACGTTGCAGTCGTTGGTGCAGCACGATTCCGTCGTGGTGTTACCGTCGCTGTAATTTCAGTTGCTGTGCTAACTTGCCGTGTTGGAGTTTTTGGGAGCGCATTTCGATTGGCATCATTGCTTTTTGATGTTTGCGCTGTTGGTACATCATTCTCTTTACACGATGATGTTGTGCTACCGGTGGGACTGGCGGTGGCCGTGACATTTATATGTACAGCTTGATTTGTTGTTGGTCGCGCCGCTTCAACATCCGTACGCTGCTGTTTACGCAGCGGTGATAATGCTGTTGCTGACGACGTCTCTTCTGTGTTGGATTCAACTGCCGCTGCAGTTGCCTTACTACTTTTTGGCTTTGGTGGCGTAGGCGTTTTACGCAGCACACGTTTGCGCCCATTGCGCACAGGGGTTTTTGGCTGATTTTCAGTTTGCTGTGAAATTATATAAAAAAAAAAACTGTTGTAAATAAAAACTAAAAACTAACCAACTAAACAAAAAAAAAAAATCTTATTTATGAAAAATTGCTACACTATTTAAAGGAAACAACAAATTTCGTTTTGAAAACATATTCTTTCTGGTGGTTTTCATTATGAATTGAATTGCAACTTGGTTTTGTCAAATACATTTAGGTTAGTTAGTAGTAGTAGTTAGTAGTATGTAGTGTGAAGTCTTATATAAAAAATGCTAATGCAAAAACTATAAATCAAGTGCCATGACGACGTCGTTTTGTAAGTAGATATATATATATATATATTAATATATATCGCTGATACTTGATTTAGGATGGGAGTAGTGTGTGCACGTGAGTGAGTTCGTATAAAGCGTTGCAGAATTATCAGTCTAGATATGCATACGCCTACGCGAGGTACTCACTTTGGACGCTGTAGTTCGGCTTTGCGTTTTAAGTGTTGCATTATTTTTACGCGTCGCACGCAAACGCAACCGGGAGCCATCTTCAGCTACAGGCGATGTAGCAGTCGGTGAGGCAGGTATAACATCGGATGTATTGTTCTGTATAGCATGCAAAAAAAAAAAAATATAAATTTATTAATACTAGCACATTATATAGCGTACATAATAGCATACAAATAACTTACCTCATCATTATCTGAGCTGCTGCTGCTTGATTCCGTTACCTCATTTGTAGTTGTTGGTGATTTTTGTACATTTAACATACGTTTATTTTTCTCCGGCGTTACAGCAGCTTGCCTTGACGGATTACTTGCGGGAAAACGACGCAGGTTACGTCGTGTTATTGCCTGTGTGCGTTCGATTTCATTTTGCTGTTGCTCCAGAGTACGCTGTTCCTTCTGTTGTAAACGTTTGCTGCGTTGCTGTTTTGCCTGTGTAGCTTCGCATAAGCTTTCATTGTCCGATTGGCTAGTAGATTTATGCAGTGAACGTCGTAGACTCATAATACCCACACGATTATCATGTCCAAAAGTTGTTGCAACTTTAGCAGGTATTGCAGATGCTGCTGCTTCTCTGTTCACAGTCGTTACGACAGCCATACATGGCTCATCTGTATTTTCCGCTTCCGTTGAACCTTGCACTATGTTCTGCTCCATTGTTTGTATTTCATTTTGAGATTCACCGTTCGCGGCACTTTCCACGTCGTTGGCTGTTGGATTTGTATATTCGGAAGCAGTAGTAACGGTTTCACTATCGCATTCCTCGTCGCTTTCATTATTGTCCGGTTTTCTTAGAGTCGGATTGAGTACTCCGTTTACCATGTCTTTAAATTTTACAATATTTTTTATTGTGCGCGGATCTAGTTCCAACTGGAAAAGAAGTTCAGAAAATAAAAATTAATTTGGGACTTGATTATTACAATTGATAAGCTTAGAGTAAAAATGAAACAACTTATTGACTTTTCCGAGTTTTGTTTCATTTTTGCATTCAGCGTGTATCAATTGCTGAATATTACCTTTATAATCTTATCAGATAAATTCTTAATTTCTTCTTTAAGCTCCAAATTATTGATAAAGTTTAGATTTAAAGTGATAATTTCCTTTGCCAGCACACGGCAAAGATCCTTGTGCTCCTTGGCACTGTTCTGAATTTCTTGTAGAAAGCTTATTGCTATACTATTGTGTATGTTATCCTTGGCTGTACTACTCTCTTGTTGCGTTAGATCAATAAAGAATCTAGTGATGGTCTCGGGACTGACTTCATGCAGTGGTGAATCGAAATTGGCGTTCATTACATTCGCAAGCATTGGCAATAAACAAGGCTGCAATTGACTTTGTAGCTTCAATTCAACCAAATTGTTAAAGAACACGGCCAAAATCTGATTAATGCTAGTATCTAAAAATACAAAACATTGGTAAACATACACATTTTTTTTTTAAATGAATAATCGCTCCGAAGCATACCTGTATGTGGATCAAAATAGACTTTTAACAATTTCTCTAGTATATCCGTTCTATCTTTAAGATGCTGACGCAGCACCAGGCGACAAAAGCCTTTAATTATTGAACGACGTATGCACATATCTTCACATTTGACAAGAAAGTGTGACATCATGTTTATAACGCCGACACCCTGATCACCTAATGTAGAGACATTTGTATCATCTGTTACATCGAGATACTCAAGCGTGTTGTAAAGTTGACGTGCTTGTCGTGGTCGCTTGGAAGGCTGCTCAACATCGCTAAAGTTATCAATGCCATAACGATCCAATAAATCAAAAACGCAATTGACAGCTGTATCCCAAACGCGTAGATTATTGCTCTTGTAGAACTGTGTATACAATGAGTCAAAGACTTCCTTGGCAAATGATTCGTAGAGCATGCCGTATGCTGTGCCGCATTTTATCGCCCATTCACGTATGTCATTCTCGTTGGAGGCCATGTGACGACATATGAAATCCTGCACATATATATATATATATACACATAGGATTAAAATAATATGATAAAATTATATATACGAGTATAATTTAATATCAGTGACTTAAAGTACCCAATCTGCATCATTAAGTTTATGTTTGACATCAATTAAAAGCAAACAAACGAACATAAAGTAGTTTGATGGTGAGAACTTCGAAGTAGTATTTTATTGAACTTGTTTAAAGTCATTATTGTCAAGTTATTGATTCGTTTCATGAACGTGAATAAAATATGAAACCATTGCAGCACATCAGATGTAGATGTAGAAACAGTGATTTTCTATGGTTGGACCTGCGCGGCAACATTATATCTGTCTGCGCTCAGTAACTCTCACTCGCAAATTAATGACGCGATTTCTAAATACTTTTACAGTAGTCTATTAGTCTAGGAGCATTTAAAATTGGTACGCGGGAAATTCAAAGTCACTGACCTCTTAAATTACCCTCACATTTAACTTACGCGAAATAATTTGCAGCTCATTGGATTCAAAGAATGTACGCTCTCGGATACAACCATGTGGAATGTTATGAATAAACCTTTCAATATGCTTTCTTGCTTGGTTAGTTTTGGGCGTTCGGGCTAAAATATTTTAAAAAGATACTGCTTAGAAATATAGTATATGTGTTAAGTGTTATGCGAGTCACTTACCAAGTCTGCAATGAAACCTTTCTCCAACAATGGCTTCAACAGCGCCATGTACTCCTCAGTGGCTATATTTCGTTCATCATTCTTCGCCTGCGCGCGTATATACTCCTTTTGTGAGACATAAACCTCCTCCTGCTCCTCCAAGTCTAATATTTTGACTTTAAGCGAAGAGATTTTTGTCTTCAAATCAAAATCCAAGTTGTCCAGCAACTTGCTCAGCAATGTACGATCATGCACCAAATCCGACTGTTTTGTATTCAGCTCACAAATGTCGTAGATTATATCGAGAAAATACTGAAATCTTTCATCGACATTGGACATCAGCAATTCAGCACAACGTACAATCAATTTGATTATCTTGTGATCGAGCAAACAGTTTTTCAACAGATGTGTAATTAATTTTTTCATATTGCCGCGTCCAGTTTCATCGCCAAGATCGTATGATTGTAAAATCTCTATAAGCGATAGCATCATAAACTGAAATTCGATTTGTACAAATTTATCCATTTCGGGCGTCTGTAGTTGACTGAATCTGTAAAGTGTTAAAAGAAAGTCATTTTTTTTTTATAAATTATTGCTATGAATTACATAATCATTATATCAAAAAAGAAAAAAAAAAACATACTTTTCAATGTACAAACAGAAAGTGCTCAACTCAGGCACAACCAAATCACATTCACTTGCTTCCGTTTCCAATAGATAATCGTGCAGACTCTGCCAATATAGTAAAACTTCAACATTGATATTATCTTGCGGCACACAACGATTCAGTTCAGAGTCTTCGGCCAAGGGCAAATGCGATAATAGTTCCAAGTTATCGGTTTGCTCAAATATAACCCAAAGCATTTGTTTGGCTACTTTACGAAATCGTTCCATTTCCTCTTCATTTGAATCTAATTTCAGCGCCGCTGTCAACGCAATTGGATTTTTATCATACGACTCAAGCCACTGTTTCAGCATATACTTGATGGCGGTTTTGCGTACACCTTCCGAACTATCGTTCAAACCCTGTTCGAGCAGCGTTAGACGCTGCGAAACTTTATACGAACGCACCGGATAACTGCACATATTCATATACGTATGACGGCGCACCTTCTCATCGATATCCCACAGACGATCCAGTATATAGGGTATTGTATGATAATTGCGTCCCATACAACTTATAATGCATTGGCGCACTGACGACGATGGATCCGAGCACAGATGAAATTCATACGCACGCAATACAGGATCATCGGGATTATCAGGCACTTGTAGACGTTGCATGGCCAGTACAGCTTGCTTTCGTACACCAGGCGATACATCAACCAATCTTTCAAGCATATACTCCAATATAGTATCGCACTGTTCATCGTCGAGCGAAGCCTGTAGACCGAACTCCTTCAGTACCATATTAACAAAGCAGCACAAGCGATAACGAATATGCGGATTGTTGGATATTGTCTATTTAAGCAAAATAAAAGGGCAACATTAATATGCTGATAATAATTAAGTACAGTTGACGTAATTAATGCATACCGAAAGTAGCCATTTAAATGTGGCAGCAAGCACTGGATGTGCACCATCCTCGTTATCAAAGGAAGTCACAAATTTGGCACAAAACAATAGCGCCATAGTGCCATGCTCGTTTGTCTCTTCGGCTTCCAGTACAGTCTTCAACATTTTTATAAACGTAAACACGAACGCGTCATGATCCATCTGGGTAGGTGAAAAAAAAAAAAAATGCAATTAAAATTTAAGCCTTTCACAAAACACTTCAAACGCAATTAAATTACTAGTTTAGTGTACAGTTGCTGCATTTCTTTGACGTATCGGTTGTGCAGCGTCTCGTTCAGCTGTGCGCTGGAGAGGATTGAGTACATTGGGCCCTGCGTTACTTGGCTGCGCGCCGTCGATGTTGTTGCGGCGACGTCCTGTTCATTCTCCTTTTCCTCATTAACAGCGGCTAATTTACGTTTCTTTCCCATTAGTTTTCGTTGCTGTTGTTTTTTAATTTAATTAAATGTATTATTATTAATTGCGGCTACTGCACGACTACAGTTTACTTTCAAATTGTCTAATTAAGCAATTCGTTTTCTCTTTGCGAAATCACAACGAATGCTTTTCAATAGCGTCGCTTGTGTGTGGCACCCAATTTCGTGGTGTGCAAATGCACTAAAATTGTGTGTCGTATGTAGTAAAAAACTCCAAGAATTTCTGCAGACGTTACGTTTGAATTTTAACAGAAGTCGCTGGATTTTTAAGAAATTTTAATTATTTATTTATATAGTAGCGCATGAAATAATGTGGTGTTTAATTGTGATTTAAAACATTTTCCTTACAATTTCACAGTTTACTAACATCTGGCTACTAATTCAGATACCTGGTACGGAATATTTTATTAGAATTGATGAAATATTAGAAATAATTGAAAATAACAACAATTAATTTTTCATACAAAAACTTCAAAATTTGGTGACTGGATTGCAACGGATTCCACCTTAAGGCGCTCCAATCTGGGCCTATATGAAATACTTTGTAATAATTGACGTCTTATTTGGCATTTCTAGCTTAATTAAGAAAAAAACTAAACAAATCATACAAAGTCTAAATATCCTAAATATGTCTAAAACAGACGGTCGGACGGACGAACAGACGGACATTTTTATATGGACTGGTCTTCCGATGCTAATCAATATTATATATACTTTAAGGGTCTGCCACGTCTCCTTGTGCCTGTGTCATACATTTACACAGACTTAATATACCCTTCTACTCTTTGAGTACAGGATATAAAAATGTAACCAGATGTGCATAATCTTTTGTTTATCATTTTTTGTAAAACCGTGGAAGTGCTTACAATATTTTTTTTTGTTATTTTTTTGTAATTGCTAAAATAATAGTAATTTAAGTGAACTTGAATTTTAAGAAAAATTTAACGAACAAAAAAGTATTGCAATTTAAAAGAAAAATAAAAAGAAACACGCAAACATATTTCTGTACAGATTATTTTCATCGATGCCATAAATTGCGTAAAGTGCCGCCATATCTCTGTTTCACTCGCATTTACAACGGTCGCACAAGTTCTTTTCGTGCCTTTGTATTTATAACAAATACTACAGTGGTTTTTCTTTTAAAACTTTAAATATATCAAAATTTATACATTGTGCATTGTCATTTCGCTGAATATTCTCAAAATCGATGAAGTACAGAAAGTAAAATTAAAAATAAATACCGGTTGAACCAAAGCCCTAGTCTTGAATTCACCACCGCGCCAAATTCAATACCGCGCCAAATTTTGTAAAAAATAATTAGGGCACAGGCGCGCACTAAGCTACACAGAATGGTGCGCTTTGTAGAGCCACCTAAGTAAGTAAGTAAGTAAATAATTAATTAAGTTTTTCGTACAAAAGGAAAAAAGTAGGCGATGGGCTTCTATGGGGCAGGCGGTACACGCGCACCGTTCATAAAAAAACATCACATTAAGTTTTAACCTGATATTAACCTAACTAAATAAGATATTCATAAAAAAGCACAATAGTGGGCGGTGGATTTTTATGGGGTTACCTCAAAAAGAATACTCGCAGTAGTATATGTTCGCATACCTTCCTTGAAAGGCGACCATATAGAATTTGAAACTGATATTACCAAAAAAATACATTTTTATAAATAAACACACAAATGGGCGGTGGGTTTGTATGAGGGCTAAATACCGGCATTTTGCCAGATTTAAAAAAAATGTGCAGCAGCTTTCAGACAGACGGACATGGCTAGATCGAATCGTGCCGTCGAACTGGTTAATAAATTATATATTGTAATTTATGCGGGTATATGATGCTTCCATTAATGCATAACAAACTTTCAGACAAACTGATAATACCATTTCACACTATGTGTGAATGGTATGAAAACAAAAGAATTATTAATTTTTTGTATGTAAATTGAATCGGTAATCGGACCAGACCAATTCGGTTTACGAAGTTTAAACAATATAGTTATTACACCCATTATGTTTTCGCAATTGCCAAAATTTTAGTTATTTTTAAACGAAAATTCTGCGAATTATGGTTTGAAAATAACCTTCAAATGAATTAAATCTGCAAGATATCACGTAAATAAATTTGCTTATCACTGTGCTTCCGTTTAATGAACAATTTCCGAATTTTGTGGTTAGATGCTTCTATATTTATTAATGTTGGATGCCGGATTTCGCGTTAATGTATTTATTCGTCACAATATATTACATTTTGAACTACTGTGCATTGAAAATATTTTCACAAATATTGACTTTTGTAGTGTTGAATAGCATGAAATTGCAAGCAATATTAAAAAAAAAAAAAAATTAATAAAACTGTTTTTAATTTGTGTTCCTTTTAAAAAAGGTTATTTAAATTTTTATTCATTTGTCTGCGGATCAAGTATGTACGAGCTTCTTCTCTTTGCCAAATCAAAATTGTTTAAATCAAACAATTTTTTGTTTTATATTTATTTAGACGCTTATATTTTCTAAAAACAAAATGTCGAAAGCAACAAAGAAAGTTTATGAGACTCGAAATACATATTCCGATCGTGCAAAACTGGAGCAGACCTCATTTGCCGAATTGAATGTGCCCATGAAAACGTTAGAAACTTCGCTACTGTTGCTCGATTCCACCGAAGAGCCGGTGCTTATAACCGTACTCAATCATATTACGGAATTCGCTCGTAAACAGGACACCAATATACAGGATTTAAAGGAGGCTAATTTATTGGATTTACTGCTGGCCAGAAGTTTTTATTTGCACGCAGAGAGTGTGCTGATTCGGCGCTTTGCACTTTTCATTATGAATTTGCTCATTGACAAAATCGAACTGCAAGAATTTGAACCCGAGAAAATGGCCGAAATACTCGAAAAGAGTTTTAGCTTCTATATGAATGAGAACGATGACTTCTGTATCGAATATCTGACCTACATGATTAATATGTGTCTACGCGATCCGCAAATGGTGCATTTTGTGCTTGAAAATGAAGAGTTTCTGGGACGCTTTAAAAATATATTGGCCAATTCCGATAATCCGGATACTGTGTACAACAGCATTGAGGCGGTACACAAGCTGCTGCAGGTGTTGAGCGCCGAGGAAATATTGGAGTTTACTATGCAGCCCAATTTTCCTATCGATCGCATTATTTGCGAGTTGACTAGTGATTTTGTGGAGATACGCATGGGCGCTCTTAAATTACTGAAGATACTGCTGGCCGATACCAGTGACGAGAGCGTATTTGGACCACAGCATCGTTGTATATTTGTGTTGCATCAATTGAGCAAGACGTTCAGCAATGATCCCACAGGCGAAGATGCAATCGAGGTCATCGATGTGTTGGCTACCGCTTTGCGTTCGGAAAAGATGACAAAATTATTCTTCGAGCAGAATCTATTTGAACAAATTGTCGAAATTATAGCCGATGAAGTTGGTGGTTATCCGTCGGAAACACGTTGCAGCATTATTGCCATTTTTGCGGAAGCAGCAAAGTACACGCAATTTCTGGTACGTATGCATAATGCAGGTATTACGAATATCTTCATTGAGTGTCTGCTGCAAAATGAGCCGGCTCCAGCAACGCATGTTATACTGGGTCTCAATCGCATGATTATCAATGCCGATGCGCAGCGACAGATTGTGGCTGCATATGAAATGGAATTGGTTACAAAATTGTTGCGTGAGTTGTTAGCCTAAATGAAATTAGAAGCCACGTGTGATATAGATAAGTCTTACAGGTATTGTACACATGCCGGAGATTGGCATCAAGACACGAGAACAAGCCGCTGAGCTGATTGGACACCTACTGAATGGTGCCTTCCACGATACGTCGCAGCGTCTCTTGAAGTTGGATCTGCCCAATGTGCTTGGCGAGACGCTGCAACAGGATTTGCCTTTGCTCTCGATTGATATTATACTTTCGCTGCTTGTAATCATTGAGATTTTGGCACAGAATGAGGAATACCGCGAGGCGCTATGTGCGTGTCGTTTTCTGACGGAGCAGATTGCGCAGATGCTAAAGGTAAGTAGTGTAAAACGTACCAGCTTCATTGCATTGACTCATATACATATGTATGTACACTGTTTGATGCACAGCGTTCCTATGCGCATTCTATACTCGTGAACAACATCTTTCGGTGCCTGTGCACGATCATCGATGAGCAACCGGTACGCGAAGTACTGCTGGATAACTTTATTGTATCGTCGATTAAACGTGCACTAAAATCGCTGTCCAATCTGGTCAAGACCGCTGTAACTAATTTCATACTGCAGACAACACGTTTCAATGAGTACATGGATTGTTATATTGAACGCGGCATTCTGGAGGTGTAAGTAGCTCAACTGTTTTGCATACAATCTCGTTTTGTACTTTACTTTTATACTGCGCGTTTGCAGTCTTATGATGTTTCAGAAGCATGCTTTCTGCGTTTCTACCTGGGGCCCGGCTATTGAGAGCATTTTGGCCAAGTGTCCAACAATGAAGTTCGCTATACGCAATCATCTTAATTTTACGGATATAACCGCTGGCAATGATTTCTTCGTTTCAAAACGCAAGTTTGAGGATTTTCGTGACTTTTTAACTATACTGCGTCAGGATTGCTCACCGCTGGAGGCAATTCTTGTTGTTAATTTTGAACGACCCACAGCCGATGAGGAAGACTTGAGGTCTGTGCCATCGACTTGTCTTAGCGTAAATGAGGTGGTCGGTGAGGAGAAATGGTGCTATTGCAAGCGTCCCGGTGATGAGTATCTACCGCAGTATCTTGAGACACTTAACAATACTTTAGCGGTGCGTTTGTGTGTTGGCTATTTAAATATGTTCAGCTTTTAAGTTAAGTTTTATTTATTTGATTGACAGGAAAACGGTTTAGTTGAGAATCCCGAGAAGATACGGCGAGGCATAGATTTTGAAAATGTAGCCAACCGTGCAAAAATCATTGCCGAAGCGGTGGCTGCTGTCATGAGTGAAGATTTAAAGATACTCGACCTCAATACTACTGAGGAGTGTCGCGTCACACTGTAAAGTGTCATCTGAAGCAGCTGCGTCATGAGTACCATACAAACTTTATACCACTCGGTGTGGTGCGCAGTGGCTGCCAGGTTCTCGAGCGCGCCATACTCTTTAAGTGCTTTGCCGATAGATCGGATTGCCAAGTACGCTGCAGCGTAGCGTTGATGGACGCATGCTCTACAATGAGTTACCACTACCGCTCGAGATCGAAAAGGATATACACTGCGATCAGAAGACTTTGAAATTTATGCCGTGGCGCATGTTGCGTCCCACGCATGTCATCGATCTCATGTATAATGTTGGAGAGCTCTATCCAATGCAGAGTCGCCAGGCGCTACAATATCTGCGATTATATTGAAACTATTCAGTATTGTATTCAAAACCTTTACGCATATTTAATTTGAAATGCTTTGTGAAATGTTGTTCTTGATTTCGAATATAATTTTTATGTTGCTTAAGTAAAAGAAAAAACTCAAGCACTTACATATATCTTTTATACGATAGTGTTTTTCGCGTATAAACGCTTTTTCGCGAAATATGCGTAGACTATCATGAAAACTTTTTATGAATATTTTTCATGATATTCTCTCGTCGTTGTCATGTTGTAATTTTAATGTTGCATGGTAAATGTAAAATGTGATACTCTGTCTGCTCGCGTACTCAAATTTTTGAATATTGTACAATATAGCAGCATATTTACTAAAAAGTGTTCGATTACCTCAAAAACCCAGTAGCTAGAAAGCAAATTTGATTGAGCAGTGCTTAATTTCATTTTATTTTATTTATACACTTATAATTTTAAGTGTTAAATTTTACTGGATTTTACAAAATTATTTGACAGTATGATTTACTTTCGAATTTGCCGCATTGATTCCATGTGTATAAAACAGTATATGATTTTTCGACATCACCGTCATCTTCATTATCCGATTCAACATCAATTTCGACAAATACATCGTCATTCCAATTTTCGATTTCATCAATGAATGTAACACAATTGGGTGTGAGCATTGTGTATAGCTGCAGTGTTTCCTCAATTTCTGCATGGCAAGCACCAGTAAGTGACATCAATTCTGCTAACAGAATGTAGTCCTCCACGTCTTAACCATGCAGTTTTCAAAAGTAAACTGTATTTCTGAGATCATGGTTTTGAAGAGCATCGTATCTTAATGTATTTTAATTTGACGATATTGATTGCGTTGTAATCTATGTGCTGAATATAACTGTCACATTTGGTGCAAGCATCATCGCGTGAACGTTTCCATCCCCAATTGTCCAATAACAGAAGTACCTTTGGAAACAGGATGTGCTCATCACTAAATCGTTCGACATATCAATAACAAATGATGCACGTTTCACACATGATAACACTAAATATAAGAGGTGTACCAAATATATATATAAAAGAAATCATGATTCAATTTAAAAAATAATAGGTTACCTACTTTTGAGACATCCTTATAAACATTTAACATTCATTGAGTTGTTTAAAACAATCTATATGTACATGCATGGATTGAGCACTCACTTCTTTGACAAAATTGTTGTGAAATCAATTAACGAAAATTCGTGACGTCAATTTGCGATATTTTCCCTTTTTTGTTTCTTTCGATTGAAAACACGAAGGTAATCGTCCCTATGGGAATATGACTGGAAAGCGTTTATTTAGAGGCGAAAGCATTTTCTGGACAATCCTATATTATGGATATTTTTTTGATTATGTTCTTTGAAGACCACTGGGGGAACTCTAGTTAACTTAAAAAGTATTAAAAAAAACTTAAATCAAATCATACAATTTTAGGAAATTTCTTAAAAGCTTAAAATTGGTGAAGTTTTTTGGGCAGTTAACATTTCGGAGGTTTTCGAAACATTGATTTTGAAATCCGCGCCCACATAGTTTTAAAATGTTTAGTGATGTAAAGCGTGCAATATCAAAATGTATGGCAACATTAAATTGCGTTGCCACTACGCATGTCCTTCATCCTCGCATTAAGTGGGTGGAAGCAGAAAGATAACATGCTAAAAAATAGATTAGTTAAACAATAAAATATGTGTGTACGATTACTACATAAACATGGCCAGCAAAGTGAAAGCATTTTTATTTCTAATCGTTTTTATGCTAATGAGTCAACAAGGAGGTAAGTAGCAACATCCATTGCAAAGTTGTAAATTTACACACTCAGCAACAAAATCAATATACGATACATTAATTTTTGTATGTATTCTTCCAGTTGCACCATCGCTTACCACAAACTCCATACATCGTACAGCAGCTGCTACGGAGCGTGTTAATATGCTATGGTGCTACAATTGTTCAACGATGGACGATGGCGAAATTTGCGTCGATGTACTTCTGCGGAATGAATCCTCTATTATACACAAGTGTCAGGGTCAGGATTTTATTTGCATGGTAAGTGTTTGTGCGCAGTTCATTATTTTGACGTTTATCATTTGCTTGCTTTGTAGGTAAAACGCTTTTCGTACAGCACCAGCACCGAAAATTCCACCAGTCCACAGAAAATGTGGTCAATGGATCGTCGCTGTACGCAGAATTGCGAGCCCGGCTGCATAGTTATTGGCGAACGCACTAAGCTCTATGCGTGCACCTCCTGCTGCGAGGAGTCACTCTGTAATCATGGCACCGGCGCCGCATCAAGGGTCGGCGATCGTGTTAAGACGGGCATTGGTACCCGCTTTTGGCTGGTGCTACTGCTGCCGCAATTACTTTCATCATATCAACTATAAGATATGAAAATGTTTTATTTACACCTAAAGAATTTACCTATTGTATTCAGAAATCCTACCTTTACGATTTTATTATTAATTAATTGCCAAATTAAACACTTCGTGATAATTCTGTGTATGTATATTTAACCATGTATTTAGATGTGTAGTTTACAATACCTACAATAGTTACATAGTACAACACTAAGTCAAATCAAACTAAAATTTCTCAAATCCGTTTCGTATAGTGTGGTCCAAATCCATCGAGTTCATCCAACTGAAATATTAAATTCTGAATTATATATATTCAAGACCGCTTCTATTGAAATTTGGTTTGGAGTTAAAAGAAAGTACAAATTATATTATATTTTTACGATATATGTAGGTATATATTATTTTATGTCTAAAGATAATTCAAGAATTACTCCAAATTCAAGTTTAACCATGTATGTACTATGTACTTGAAAGTAAAATATTTGATTCTGAACTAAAACGAATTAATTATGTATTTATTACAAAACTTGTGTAAATATAATTAATTATCCAATATTAGAATATGGGTACTAACTACTGAAGTCATCATGGAAAAATGTTGACATCTGTGGGACAATATAGCTCCGAACTGAATTAATGCTTAATATTTTATGGCTATTGATGTTTAAACATTAGAAATTTAAAATACTTAGCATGCCTAGTGAAGAAATTACATATAGTGTGTACCAGAGTACATACCTTAAACGATGGTTTGTATGGGGCTATATCATGTAATGGTCAGATGTGAGTTTATGCTAAATATTTTAGAGTTTGTGTGATGTAATGAACCTCTGTGGCAAATATGCTGTTCAAAACAAACCAAGTAAAGCAGTTACCGTACATAAATTTAAAAGGCGCGATGAGACTGTATGTAACTATCAACTGGATACAGTGGAGTAGATTTTTAAAGAAGAAAACCAAATTTTTTAGTTACTTTTCATTTATAATTTCATCAGATTGGAAACCGAAGTGACTATTTTTCTGGCCACTGGCAGGATTAAAAAAAAAACTGTGAGAATAATATTGAATTAATGTAGAGCTTAGCTAAGCTGGTGTATAGGTTGTAGACTTTGTAGATGTAATGATCTCGATTCCGTTATACGACATGATTAATAATCTATATACATATGGAAAATACTTTATGGGCATCTAAATTATAGGACCGATTGTTTTGAATGTTTTGATCGATCAGGAGAAGATCATAGCTACAAATCATTTGAAAAAAAAAAAAAACAAAAAAAAAATCGGTACTACGCTCCCCTTATAAAAAAAAAAAAAAACAAATTTGTCACAATCTATGCAATTTTGTACATAAGTAAAAGGCATCGGTGTAAATAAGTACAGCTGGCAAAATGGACGGTACCAAGGACCAAAGTAAAGCTATTGAATTTTTGAAACTATTTGAGGTAGAAGGATGGGAATTAGTACATACATACGTACAGTGAGCAAAAATTGTCACTATGCTGTGTCACGCTTAAACTATGACACAGATGAGATTGGATACATACCTATGTAAAGGGTCTATGTACGATATATGTACTGGAAAAATAGCTGGTGTTACATATAAGAGAAAATTAAACAAGTTTAGAGCTTTAGTCGAGGTTATCCACTTATTATACGCTGAAAACGATATATTTTGTTCAAAGGCGGCCTTGATTTTCCTACTAATATTGCCTTCTACAAAAACAATATGACAAAGTAAGGTAAACAATTCTTCGAGCAAGTCGTGGCATACTATAAAATTATAACCAATATTTAAAACTAAATTACAAACTGATTATGTTTTTTTACTACTGCGGTATTCGTGTTATAAAATTTTAAGCAAAAGTTATAACATTGTAGCACCTAGAGAGTCTATACCGCGAGTTTAGTTTATCTAATTCTGCTCTATTCAGAGAACTTTTTTATCCGATAGACCTACAAGACGTGCGGAAATGGCTAGGTCGACTCATCTTGTTGTGCTGATCACGAATATATAGGTGTATTCATTATGGGGTTCCGATGATATATTAGATACATTTCCACAGTTTAACAAACCCAATATACCCTGCTTATACTTTCTTTTATGTGCAGGGTATAAAATAAAATGATCTAAATAAGTCAGTCAGAAGTAAACTGTCTCATATTGAGCTATATTGAGTGAATTGTAAAAATTGAAGCTCAATTGGAATGAAACTGTTCAAGAATGACTCTGAAAATCTGGAGTTGCTTTTTACTCGTATTTCAACCTTTTTAGTGAAATAATATGGTATGTTTGCTCCAAAATTATTTTTTAGACAAATGCAAAAAATATGGTAAAAGGTATGAGATCCATGGAAACGTCTACCATAGTCAGTGTATCAACTAACCTCTTTCAATCATTTAGCTACAATTAATTGCTCTGCGGTTTTCATACTTGTATCTGAAATGCACAATGATCAAAGAGTAACGCTCCAATGCACATTTGCATATAATATTCAATGTTTCTATGTGTCAGTTGCAGTCAGTATTCGCTTGTATGCAACTGTTAACATATTTGGCTTTTGGCAACAAGCACATAAATTTTAAATGAGCAGTGTTATCTGTGAAGCACTAACATGTGCACAATCCCATTCACTGTAGGTGCTGACCAGCTACATATTAAATAGCTGCTATAGTAAAAAAAAGCAAACACGAATCGTATGTAAAATGTTGCAGATAGTCGCAGCAGCAATATGTTACATTTATCTACGAGAGTAATGGACATTTAAAAGCATAAGTATCTTCTATCTACTTATGCGTGTGATTGTGAGTGTGTGTGTGTGTGTGTGTGTGTGTGTGTGTGTGTGTGTGTGTGTGTGTGTGTGTGTGTGTGTGTGTGTGTGTGTGTGTGTGTGTGTGTGATGTGAACCTCAAAGGCTACTTTCATGCACCCCAGAAATCCATTTCGTGCGAAGTTTTAAGAATTAGGGCACATCTGTGCGTCCCTCTGACTGCCCATCTCTCTGTCGGAGAGTAAAATTCTCTAACTAGAATAGACTGATATGAAACTTAACTCATGGTGTAGAATCTCTAGGTGCCGCACTGTTACAAGTTTATATTAAAATTTCAGAACTCTCAACCGCAAGTGGTAAAAAAACCATGACTTGCCTCAAAAATTGTTTACCCAACTCTTTAATATAGTTTGTAGAAAACAGAATTTTAAGGCAAATCAATTCCTCTTACGAAAGAAAATATTGGCCTGTGCAGACAACAATATAGTCTTACTTATTATACCAAGTAATCAAATGAAAATGGAACGCCCAGTTTTTTTTTGGTAGCCTTCATACTAGCCTATAATTTTGGATTTTTGTATGAAAATTTTCTTTACTAAAATTAGCATCAACTTGAAATTCGATATAGATGACCGCTATACTTGTTTAGTTAAATCAATGGGCGTGTCTCGCCCAATTTTAAGAGTAGCCCCATACAAACATATATTATACAAATAATTTATTTTTCTCCTACAAGTATATAGCTTCTACACGGTTTAAAAATTCGAGATTATAATTACACCAGTTTACAAAAACGAACAATTTTTCAGACCACCATATCTCACTATGATTTCGGGCAACTAAATATGGAAATCATACATATATTTACACATTTTTTCATGGAGACATTTTCTCGATATGAATTTTCCAATTTCTTTTTCTACTTTTCTAATTTTTCCGACGATCTTTTTAGTATATCTCGAGTTCTAATAGTTTGCCAAACTTGAAGTTATTTGAGTGAATCTCACAGTTTTATATAACATAGATAACAAACATAGATAAAAAAGGAGTAGAAGTACCCTTCGGCCGAACATAAGGCTCAATAACACTGCAAACTCCAATTTTTTGGATGCGAATAAAATAGGTCCTAGTATTTGCGAATGGATTTTTCATGTTGAACACGAATCTGGGTTCAAAAACTTTCCATCACGTCACGTTTACGAGAAAATAGGGGTTCAAACCCCTAAGAACATCGGATTTAATTTTAAAAAAGCGGTCCGCCATATTCCTTCCATTCTTTCTTCCATTTTTAAAATGTAACTGCATTTTCGTAATCAGCGACCCTCAAAACCCCCAAGTAACAAGTTTTAATCAAATTTTAAATAAATACCTTTCTGTTTCCATTTTTTCCTCCACCCTTAGACAAAAACACACCTCCCGCTCTAAGGGCGCATGCGATTAAATTGGCATACGGCCTATTTGAAAGATCTTGTTGCAGCCTTTAATTTCTGATAATAGCGATAATAGTTTATATCACGTCAAAATTTTGCCCCACGATTTTTTAAAAACTGCCAAAAACGCCGTTCAGAGAGTTTTAACCCCTATTTTCTCGAAAGTTTTTGAACCCAGATTCATGTTCAGCACGACTCGGAAACACTAGGTCCCATCTTATTCGCAAAACTCATGTAGGCCAGTGGAATTAAACCAAAGCAAATCGGCTTTCCCTTTATAAACGCTTTGAAGCAGTGACAGACTTTTTTAATTCTTAGTACATTCGTAGTCATTGTTAACATGGGCATCACCATCATTGTCGGCACGCTCGGGATAGTTTGTGTTGTAGTCATTAAATTTACATATAACATCGATGTAACCAGTGCTTTTCGCGCTCACCTATCCCAGTTTCGTTTTTTAATTCTAAAATTTATTTTCGTTGTACATTTTAGAATTAAATAAGTTGAATAAGTTCGAAGTAATCATTTTTTTATGAGTTTTTGTAATATTTATTCCGAATGTTAAAATTTGTTTTCATTTTTTATGTGAAATATCTGTAAATTCGCTCCCGGTATGCGGTATTTTTAGCATCAGATAAGATTTGACTCAGTATAAGCTATGCTAAAACTAGTTGTAAATTACAAACGCACGGATGTAAATAACTCATAGCTAGTTTAATTGTTTTCTCTTTTAACTATCGATTAGAATGCTGCCATAAATTGCTAACGTTATAAAATGGGCCACTTATGACAATTTTCATTCATAAAATTTAGTTTTATGAGTGAAATCTGCAAATTTTTATGCGAAATCGGTTTCTGTATCACCCCTGTGTTTGTTGATACTGTTGCTGCTTCTATGAATATGTGAATTTCTTACTATGCATACAGTAAATTCAAGACGTTCAAATTTCAAACTGAACTTATCTTTGCCATTTCTTTTTTTTTCCCAGTGCTATATGAGAAATTCAAATCCAACTTTTGCCAAAAACCCAATCGACTTTTGCAACTTTTTAAAGCAGCTGTCAATTAAATATGGGCTGTTCTCAAAACTAAGTAAAAATAAGTGCTCGAGTGTGCTCGACTTCGAGATAACCTGTATCTTCTTTAAGGTTCCGAATATGAACCATAAATTATATTTTTTTTATTTTTTATAATAATTTATTAATCAATAAAATTGATGAAAAATTAGAACTAATAAACAATAAAAACTGGAAAATATTCATATAAATATTGTACTAAAAAATGGGAGCAGATTTGCATGAGGCTACGCCTTACAGTGGTCCGAGCTGGGTTTACATGGAATATTTTATAAGGATTGGTGTAGGATACGCCATATTTGCTATTTCTAACTTAATTAAGAACTAAAACCAAAAAGTTTCATATAATACGCCTATCTGGACCCATGTGGTATTTTGTTTTTAGGATTTATGTAAGATGGCACCAAATTTGGCGTTTGTAGCGCAATTAACATCAAAATCAAAAAATGTGCTCGAAAAATGTAAAAAAAATGTTTTCGAAATTCTATATTACGAAAACACTTCCATGAACACAATATTAAATGCGATTTTTATGTTCATTGGACCAAAATGTATGAGAAAATCATACAATATATGAAGTTTTCTGTTCCTGAGCATTTCTTGTCAAGTCCTTACTGGACTTAAGGCTTCCAAGGATAATATATTTTATAAATTATTGTCAATGGACCCTCGAATTCGAGAGACACCTTTACCATTTAGAGTTTGCATAGGCTAAGTATCTTATTTCCGTTAGATTTGCTGCTTTGTGTGCGCGCCATCATCTTTCGCTTCAGTTTAACTTGCAACCAGCTGTGTGATTCTCATGTGCATCAGCGATGTGGTGGCAGCGTCAGTGAAGCCAATTTACATTCAATTCAAGATCAATATATACTAAGTACAATATAAACCTATAAAAACATATAAACATCCCCAATACACACACACTTTCACCAATGACAAATCCCGCACACCCACAGAGACGGTTTCGTTGTTGTTGCTTTGTGCACTTCAAGCGTACCGCAAGCTGGCCAAAATTATGGCGGTGTTGTGCGCAACGTACACCATTTCGGTTTGATTTCTCAGGTGGTCGCATTCGCACATGTATTTACATCACAAATTCAATGGAAGCACGTAGTAGCTTAAAACCGACTACAAAGCGGTGAACAACCCAGACCCAGCTCAACGTAGCCCACTTCACTTTAACCATGGTGCAACTTGCAGCGCGTTTCGTATTGGCTTCGACTTTCGCAAGGCATCCTTAGCTCCTTCGTGCAGTGCACTTTGCTCCTTGTTGTTTCGGTTGCACTTTGCATTGTCAAACTTTTATGGGGCACAAGTTTTTTGCATCTGCCGCTGCAACATGCCCAGACAATATGTTTTCAGTGGGTATGTGTTGCACTGTTTTCTTTGTACGGGTTGTTTCTTTCTTATGTTCACTTGTAAAAGGAGAAACTTTCCGACAAATTGTTCAACAATTATTTGTATTGAACAAGTTATATAAATTACGAATACGAACTACGAAATACGAATTAGTTATATTCTACGTAACCGTAAATTAGTTATATTTTATGTAAGCTTGTCTACGGCCGACTGGCTTTATTGAGTTCCCATTTTAAACTAAACTTATCATAATTTATTCTTATTAATTACACTTAGCTTATCCGGTGCAGCGAGCCACGTTCTGTTAATGTTGCGCCTCGTGCAGCGTATCTGATTACGTTTGCATTCAGCGCAGTAGTTGACTGCTTTCGATCGTCCGTCAGCACTTTTCGGTTTGTAAGAATATTTATCGAAAGTATTTTGATGACAAAGTAACTTATGATAACTTATATACCTACATGTATAAATTTCATGTCAATACAATAGCTAAACTTTTTACAAAAGTGTTGCCAATAATTTGACACTCCATGGGAAGTAAAAATTATTTATATTTTATCAAATATTAGCAAGAAGCTGAGATGCTTTTAAATAATTTGATTCATGGCTTTTATTATGATATGCAAACATATACATATCTTCTGATCAAAAATACATGGATTTCTACATTTAAACGAACTTCACTTGAGCTATGGTGAAAAAAATCGTGTGGCTTTTGCAACTGTCATGTATAAATGTTGGTACAACTGTCAAACATTATGTCAGATGGTTCGTGCGAAAAAACTTGATAGAGAAGTTAGTGTTTGCTGCATTTTTCGAATTTTGAAGTTTTTTTTTAGGATGTTTGTCTAAAATTGTATGCTGCTAAGAAAATGTCATGTGGTGTAGCTCTCAAAATTTAAAAGAAAGCCTACGGAGAGTGAAAATCACAGGTGCAAAGAGTTCAAATCAGACCGCAGTTAATAATTTGTCTTGTTCTAGGCGTATATTCACCTATTGACAAAAGCGTCCAAAAAGTAAAGAAGAATATGCTGCAAAATCGTCAGGGCAGAAAATGCAGAAAATCGTGGGGCATGAAATATGCCGCGATTTGTTAGTTTTTTGCAAATATTCTCATCTACTACGTCGTTCCATAAGCTCCTTATTGTTCTAATATGGTCGCGTATGCCTTTATGCTGCTAACACGAATCGAGATACCACTCCGCGCAAAGCGTTTTGACTTAATTGGGTAGAAAAAAGATAATTAGCTGAGGGCTCTAAAAGTTATTCCAAAAATTGGCCTATGAATATTGTTTCGAAGATTGGAATATGTATTGGAATATGTGTATTTCATTAATTGGGTATTATTTTGAAGGAGGCAAAATGAATATCAAATAATAATTAAACCTTTTTCGTTTTATTGACAAATTCCTGATACTTTTTGTTCAGACGTTATGTATGAATAAATAAATTCAATAGACTTTTTCAAAACTATAAAGTAGAAATGCTTAAAGTTTAATTTCAAAACATGTCAATCAATTGATATATGAAGTAGCAATACTCGTAAAAATGCTAGAGTGGCTTTAAATTCCTGAACACAATACACAATGCCTTATTTTTTGGTAGATTGTCGAATGAATTAAGTTTTTGCCAACAATTATTTTCAATTTGAGTTTTTTGAGGCATGAAATTAATTTCTTTTGTGTCTAGCATAAAATTTGTTATGTGTGAAAAAAAAGGAAATGATATCTAGGGTATAAAAATGAAAGTAGAGAAATCGCTCCAAATGAAAACCAAGCCAGGCAGTGTTAATTCCGAGTCAAGTTAATTCTATAAACACACACATAACAAACTTCTGTATATGTGAATATGCTACCACTACATGTATCGCAATGAGTAAGGCGTTATATACTTTCTCAGATACACTTTGAGATATTTATTTACACTACATACTGAGCTACTCTTACAAAGTGCTTTATGCGCCCGGTTGCAATTTAGGTGTCGTGAGACTCACAGACAAACAGACAAGCAGGCGTTTGAGCAGAGAACGCCCAAGTGACTAATGAAAATCTTCGAAGCATGAAACGCTCTATTTATTACTTTCTTGATGAAAGTTGCAGTCAGATGAAATTTCAGGAATGAGATGTAAAAGCGTATCTCCATATCTCACTGACAATGAGGAAAATTCACTGAAGGCATTCGCACAGTTTCCAATATGACGTTGCAAAAGCGTCAACTAGCAAACAAATGGCAACAGATCAGAGTACGAAAAGGTTAAGGGAGAAAACCTGGACATCATTTTGTTTGCATGGAGTATGCGTTTGTATTGACGTCATGCATGAGTGCATCATGTTTACCGTTTACTGCGTGGTATCTGCACTCATTGCGTCGCATCACATCTCTGCAGATGGAATTGTATCATACGCTATGGCAACGGTGACATATCTATGTAGCCAATAGTCATACAGGAAAATTGAAGAGTATTGATTTTTATACGTATGCGAGGGGTCTGACTAAAGTTAATTTGTATGTAAAGGAAAACAAAGTATTTTCCAATGTTCATTCCGAACTGTGAGGCTAATTGAAATCGTATATAGTGTTATAGGGATTAATGAGTAAATGTGCACAGAACAAAAATATTGGTGAATTTTTTGCTTCTTTGGCTTAAAACTTAATATTAAGGTACACTTTGGAGCGGAGCACGCAACACTGGAGTGAGCAATTTTTTAATGCTCCCACAAAAATTCAAATTTTTTAGTAATTAAAAGTTTAGTATTTTTCATTCTTATACCCTGCCCTTGAGGTCAAGGGTATACTAAGTTTGTGCAACTGTATGTAACAGGCAGAAGTAGGCTTGGCAGATCCCATAAAATATATATATTCTTGATAATCATCGAAAGCTGAGTCGATCTAGCAATCTCAGACCGTCTGTCCGTCCTTCATAGTGTTTGAACAACGAGACCTCGGACACTATAAAAGATAAACCATCCAAACTTAAATCATATGTATTTAAAATTTTGGATGTTATGATCACAACGTTTCTGAACATTGCCATGATTCTGAAAATTCACGCTTTTCTTTGAATTTTTTTTTTGCATTTAAATTTTCATGTTTCTTGCTATTTATAAACTAGCTACCCTCCTAACTCATGCCCCTTTAGCCAACCCCATTCCCCTTCCCCCTTCCCCTCTTCCTTGCTTCCCATCCCCTCCTGCCCCATGCCCCAAATTTCGTTTAATACACTTTATAGGTAGAGTTTCTTAGAGTTTCTATCTCTTACAAAATTCCCAAAATCTCGTTGTTCAAACAGATGGTTAGACATACGGACGGACGAGCGGGCAGATGGACATGTCTATATCGATTAAATTTTTAATGCAGATCATGAATATATATACTTTTTTAATTTTTCTATAATTTTATCCTTTAGAAACTGTTACTCTGCTACAGGTATGCAATGCTCATAGCCTGAAATTCTTCAAATGCTGCGCGTCACTTTCGCTAGGATTGAATTGAATGCAGTGAATTTAGCTGCCATGCGTTATGGCAGAGTTGCTTTCTAAGGTTTACCAACCGCCAAGTTGGAATGCTTCAATCGTATTTTAAATTTTATTTTATTTTTTTTTTTTGCTAAAGACCAAAAGACAGAGTTGCAAAAATAAAACGCGATATTTTAATAATAAAAACCCGACAGTTTGATAAATGCAACTGCGACGTAAGTAGTCGTCAGTCCACAGAGTCTAATATACACTGCGTACAAAAGTAGAAAATGTGGCAGTCTGGCGGCATGAAGTGAAAACTGTTTATGCCACGGAATGCTTCCCGAATATGAGATAGTATTTGTATGCAATAGAGTTGCACGGCAGTGGCTGAACAGTGCATAAAGTGTTGAAGCAGTTGGAACAGCGTGAACAAGCATTTCTCAAATGTTGCAGAAAATATGGCGTCAGTCAAAAGTCAGCGCAGCGCATCTAATGTGCACGACAGGAAATAAATTGCATTTCAGGCCACACAAAGTAATAGTACGTACTAACTGCCATAGTATATCGGAAGGTGAAACGAATTCGTACTGACGGAGAAGCGGCAGAGCTATCGTGGTGGTTGGAAAAGCAGCATTGCAAGTTTATGAAAACCAACCTTTTAGAGTTTTCCAATTTCCTTCTCTTAGTTACAAATAAATTTTCGGTTTCAGCTTACTTCACTTTCGAGCATTTGTAACCAAAATCTATGCTAAGCAATTCGCTTGCGTTTCATATTACTTTGCGGTTGCATTTCACATTTTTATTCCGCAGTTTCAGTTACAGTTTTTCGCTGTTATTTTAAGTATTTAAAACCGTTTGTACGTACAGATACAAACTAAATTAAACGGATGCCCTGGTGAGGTCAAGCTAATGGTTTGATGGTTTTAGCATAGTAAAAAACCATTTTAATTACATTTCTGTACAACAAATCTCCACATACAATTTTATTTTGTATATGTATATATGTAGATTGGAGAAACATATATCTAGTATAATAGCATTAATTGAAAACATCAATGGTTGGATGCAGATAACCATGCAGTCTTTCTAACAACTCAAACAGCTGAAATTGGTAAACCTTCACCGCTATATGATAACACTGTTCGATAACATACTGCAAGTTGGTCAATGTTCTTGCTATAACAATTTATGGTGAATCTTCCGAAATTTCCAACGTATTCCTACGACTAATCATTAATTGATTTTCAATCTTCTTGCCTTTTACTGACTGATTACTGATAACTGACTACTATTTTTACAAATAAATCAAAGCCTACGACGAATACTTGAACTAAAATTGTATCAAACAGACTGCTTTACGGAGGAACAAAACAAACTAAAACATAGCAAGCCCTTAGAAAGCAAGCGCGACAATCAGTAAAAAATTCAGCTGTACGCACACATTTTGATTGAATCTTTAATATTACAATAGCTCCTCTTTAATTAAGACACTCTATGAATTTCATATTGTTTGGTGAAATAGTTTCTCAGGGGCGTGGACCGATTTTAACCAAACTTCACAGAGACACTCTCACTCCAATACTGAAGTTTGCCTAAAAATTTGTGCTCAATCGGTTGAGTCGTTAAGAGTCAATTTTTATACCATGTATTTGTAACAGGGTACATTGGGTATGCTCAGCTGTCAAAACGTAAGTATCATAACGGAGGAAGCATCGGAGACCCCATACAAAGTACATATATATGCCCATCCGTTCGTCCATCCATATGTCGGTCTGAAAGAAAAGTTTTACAGTATAGAGCTCTAGGTTACTTGTTACTCTAAGCCACTGTTACATGAGTCACTTGAAATTTCGCAACAATTTTACCACAGAATTTAGAATTCAAACGAATTCAGCTGTCATTTTATTCGAAATATTTATTATAATTCTAGAGTATGCCTAGATTTTCCTCAAAATTGTATTGGCAAAGTTTGTATATATGTCGGAGTCTTTATTTTGATCCGAAAGAACAATCTCTGACATTTACTTTTTAAAGATAATCTCATTCTAATGTTGGCCGTGACTACGCTGTAGGTGGTCCAATTTTCGATCACTCTTTCCAGCATTGCTACCGGTATATCGCGAATGACGCGTGTAATGTTGACTTTCAAGTCTTGAATCGTACCTTGCTTGTCGGCGCAGACTTTTGATTTCACATAACCCCAAATAAAAAAATCCAGAGGTGAGATCACATGATCTATGCGGCCAGTTGACAGTTCCGAAACGCAAAAAAAAGGTGCTCAAACCTAATGATTGTATGCGGTAGCACCGTCTTGTTGAAATCAAATATCGCCGACATCACAGGCTTCAACTTCAGGTAACAAAAACTCTATTATCACGGTGTGGTTGCGATAGCCATTGATGGCTATGTACTGTTCGGCCTCATTTTCAAAGAAATACGGACCGATGATTCCACCAGCCCATAACCACACAAAACAACGCATTTTTGTGGATGTAAGGCTAGTTCGAGAATCTCTTTGGGTTGCTTATCAGCCCTAATGCAGTAATTTGGTTTATTGACGTATCCATTGAGCCAGAAATGTGCCTCATTACCGAACAAAATTCGGTGCGAAAATAACGGATCTTCAATGAGTAGTTCCAGAGCCCATTGACTGAAATCAAAGCGCAAATTCAAGTCTGACGGCTTCAATTCTTGAACGAATTGGATTTTGTAAGCCTTTAAACCAAGATCCTGGCGTAAAATTCACCAAGTTGTGTAATACGAAATCCAAGATGGTGCGAATCGATTGGTCATGGTCATCAGCCACACTCTCCGCTACAGCAGCAATATTCTCCTCACTACGGATTAGATGTGGTCTATTCGGTTCAGTATTTCGCAGTGCACGAAAAACATTTTTCCCAGAACGCAGGTTTTCGTAATACAGCTGAATAATTTGGAGACTTTGTTGCGGTGTGAGTATTTTCATGATGAATTGTCAAACAATATTGAATAAAAATATGACCGTGACAAATGAAAAAACCTCTAAAAGAATCACATATTGTATATAGATAGATAGAGAGATAGATTTAGAGCAACAAATCACAGTACTTAACTTGTTATCACTCAATCCAATTTATTTTGCCACTTCCACACTAAATGCAAATGAGCATTAAGAGCAAAATGAATTGATAATTTGCCAAGTGTGTATTTATTTGAACGTCTATTTATTCCGTTCCGGTCATTTTGTCATAATTTTTTTTTTTTAATTGATTTAGTACTCTGTAAATATAAGTAAACCTGTAAACCTACAATAAGTAGAATGCACTACGTACAAAGGAATAAAGGTAAATTCTCTGCTCATCCATAATAACAAATTGCAGCAGTGACCTAGAGCGATTATTTCTGTATGACATAGTACTAGGAGTCGAGTAACCGCAAGCTGCATCTTATAAAAGTTTCTAGTACATTGATGGTGATGGAAGTGCCAAAGTATAATGCTAAGTCTGTCAGCCTGTCTGCCTGTCTGCCTGCCTTACTGCGGGCAAGGTGTGTTATTCTTTACTTTTAGTTGTATTCCTTTGCTATGCTTGTTTTTAGTGCCATAATTTGGGTCACGTGCGCGCTACGTGAGCCTTTTAATGCCACTATGCTGCGAGTTCTTCGCTTGTTTCTTTCATCTTCATCGTCATCTTCAACGCTGAGCTTAAGCTAAAGTGGCAAGCAACAAATGCATTTCAAGTGATGTTTAATGTTCCTCGGGGGAGTTTGATATGCTGCATATTGTCTAATTACAATGTTTCCTTGCTAGAATTCAGTCAACTAATCATAACTATTTTGTTCTTGCTTCAACATGACACTTCCACTTAAGCAAGCAACAATTTACAGCGCTCAATGCAAAATCAGTGAAACAAGTTACATATATTTATGTAGTTCAAATGTCGACAATGCTCTTTTACGTGTATACCTGTGTATCTGTCTGTCTGTACTATAGAGTATTTGCATATGTAGTACATCACTCGCTTCCTATTGCGCGTGCCTTGAATGCGTAACTGACATTTATCATCGATACTTTTTTTTTTGGTTATTTGATGTCATAGGGCTTCACTTCAGTTTATAGTTTGACAACTGAACGATTGTGCAACCGGACAATGAGACGACAGACAGTCAGATATATATACATATATACGATACTATATAGACAGAGAGACATTCATATAGACAGAAGATCCTTAGTATAAATGAATGTATCTATAAGTAAATGCATGTACGAAAGCCTGATTGTAATTTGCTCTTGGTTTCGTTTTAATGCCCAGGATAACACAATTTGACTGACAATTTATGAAAAAGTAATTGGACGCCACCAGTGCAGGATGTCATGAGTTCCAGTTGTTCATATCCTTTTTGCACTGTTTGTATTTATTGCTGTCCTTGTTTTCACTTGTAGTTGTTGCTTTACATTTGGTAATATAAGCCGTCGAGTGGCCGTCTATCCGTCTGTCGGCCTATCCGTAGTCCATCAGCTTTTTCCAGCCATTGAGGGTATCTGCGCTTGGCATATATACAATACATAGTTAGTTGTGGAAGTGCATGTCAAGGGATAGCATATATCGAGAATATTCTCATTGCATTTTTGTACAATGAAAAAGTGTATAGATATATAAACAATTTTTACTTGATAAATATTGCGCGCAACTGCGTTGCCCGTTGTGTGAACATCCGGTTAAAGTGACTAGTTCAATTAAAAATATTTTTATATTTAATGAACTGGTATCTGTAAAACTTCAAAGATTTTTATGACATAAAGGATTCCTTCTGTAGCCTGGGATTTATAGAAGAGCATCATCTTTTCACATGTTTTGCTTGTCTCTTTTTGAAACTGCGATACTTAAAGCATACAAGTAGTTCAATCATTATACGCTGAGTACTTCTAAAAACTTTGTAGCTGAATTTGTATACTCTGTACCCATAGGGTAAAAGGTAATCATATGGAACAGGCAAAAAGAGGTGTGACAGACCCTAAAAAGTATATATTCTTGATCAGCATCGGAAGACGAGTCGATATAGACATGTATGTCTGTCCGCCCGTCCGTCCGATCGTCTGTCTGAAACTATGAGATAGAGACTTCAGTTTTTGATATTTAGACTCTCCTTTTCCATCTTCACTAGAATTAAATGAATATGCAAACCAGACCACAATTTTTAAGTTGTTCTATTAACTTTTTTTGGTTTATCTTACGTAAATCCTAATAAAATATACCGCATATATTCCAGATGGTTCCTCTATAAGGGGTAGCTCCCATACAAACTTGCCCTCCATTTTTAAGTTTTTGTATGCAATTTTTTTATTTTTGTTCTTAATTAAGGTAGAAGTGCCAAATTTAGCGAATCTTAAGCCAAACCTTACAAAATATTTCATGTAAGCCAAGATCGAACCACTCGAAGTGGTAGCCTCATGCAAACCTGCCCCTATTTTTATATGTTTGAATGAACTTTATTTTACTTTTTATTTTTAACTAGCTGGTACCCGGCGCGTTGCTGCCTCTCCATCCCCCTGCCCCACCTTCCCCCTTTCCTTCCTCCTTCCACCTTCCAACCTTTCTCCAACTACCCCTTAGGCTCCCCCATTCCTCTTCCCCTACCTCTCCTTACTTTTCCACCCCTTTTCCATTGCCCCCTTCGAACCCATTACCACGTATACAACATTTTATCCCTCTATCTTAAATGGTACCCAGCGCGTTGCTGACATTCCCCCAGCCTCTCCTACCACCATGCACCTTTCCCTACCACCGCTTCCCCTATCACCTCTTCCCCAACAACCACGTCTCATACCACTTCTTCCCCCTACCTACCTTTCTTTGATGCCAACTTCTCCCTGCCCCCTTTCCATGCTCTCCTCGACCCCATTAATATGTATATTCAATGTGGATGCCCTTTCGCGCATTTGCCGAAGCCGCGACTCCTGTTCTTGTTCCGTTTCTGTGGCTCTAGATGTGGATGCCCTTTCACGAAGATTTTGCAACGTGATTCGAGTTCATCGGCATTTTCAGCTGCTCTTTTTTCGCTCATCTTTTTTGATTTTGTGGTTTTTTTTACCAATGTATGCTTTTTTTGATGGCATTTTTTTAAATTCAAATGAATTGAAAAACAAATGAAAATAATAAGCGATAATAATTTTATTTATTTACGAATGAAACACTGACAAAAAAAGCAAAAGTGACTGTCAAACAAATGAAACAAATATTGTTGATGTATTCTATCGTCATTAGAAAAATCTAAAAAAAATGTTCTGTTTATCCAATCGCAAAGATTACCCACGGGACTATTTTGAATATTGCCACAAAATTTGATCAAAATCGGTTGAGTGGTTTTGGAGTCTATAGGGAATATACATACATACATACAAACATACATACATTTTTATATATATAGATTAGTTCTAATTTTTCATGCATACAATCTATAAGAATCCTTAAAGAAGCCCACTTGAGCAAAAATTGATGTACTTTTCATCCCCTTCAAACCCCCTTATTAGTTAACAGTTTTTTTTGGTTTTATTTATATACAAGGAACGTTATTAATCAAAAAACAAGTGTAGATCAATGAGCTGGAAAAGTTTTGTATACTTTGGAACACATCGACGCAAACCGTGCACACACTTTCAGTACATTTAAAATGTCGTTCGTAGTGCATTGAATTGAACTGCAATGTTTCGTAAGGACGATTTCGGCTAATTTTTGATGAAATAGCGCACTTTTTCAATGTTACCGTGAAAGAGTTATCATGGTTTTCGAAGGACCTGGATGTTCGTTGTCCTATATGTCCTCTCGACATACACTCTGGTATGGGACCAACAACACTCACTGTAAACTTCTTTCGTCAAATTAAACGTTTCGTTAAAATTTTACTGAGTTTAAATCATCACTTAATACTTTTTTTATAGGAAGTTAATTTTACGACCAATGCCATAAACACACTATCTGTTTGAGCGCGATATCATCGACCATTCAACCATTTATAGCGACAATACAAAACAGTTCAGTACCATTTGAAAGTCCTGAGAGCGATAAGTATGACCAATCTGTTGAACTTAACATAAGGTTGGCCGGTATAAGCACTTCGTCAACGCGCTCCGCAAACATGCTCGAAGAAATGTTGCTTTCTCTTCTTTTGAAATTATACCAACAACATTATGAAGCTACACTCTCAACTGATACTCGCCAACACATTGGCAAATCCGTCTGTTGCTTATTTCTATGCCGTCACTTTGACGTTTTAGTTGTAATATTTGAACAAATTGAGAGAAGTGAGAGAGTGTGAGAGCCTTAGGTCTTTTTGATTGACCGAGCTCGTTACCTGATTTTTATAGATTTATATATATAAGGGAAACATTTAAAATAAATATTAAAGTAAAAATCTTGAAGTTATTCGATATTCAACTTAGTACACATATTACAACAAAATATTTTCAACATTTTCTGAATTATATATGTATATTGAATACAACCCTCATAAATTAATTTGCATTTGATGCATCATTCATTTTGCAATATCACAAAGATGTTTTCACATCTAAAAATTTGATGGATTACTTTTTGAATATCAAATTCAAGTATAGCTTCATTTTTTTCCCCAAGGGTTTGGTTAAAATTTTAAGATGCTCGCATGTATTGGACATCACATTTGTCAAGCGATGGTACATAACTCATAAAACACTTGGGGTTTGTCTTTTAACATAAAAGCAGATCTATGTTCTAGGCTGCATTCAATCAAACTACGAGTAACTTAATTAGTTGCTAGTCAAGAGAGACACAGTTACTTAATATGCAAAGACGCTTGAAAATTGAGTTCAAAATACTTCAACTAACTAAAAGGTTGCGGTCGGCGTGTCAATGTGCCCACATCATTGCTACTAACGCAACGCCTTTGAATGATGGTGGCTGGATGATGACGGAAGAATGAGTGGAATATGGCGGCTGGCGCCAATTGCGCATAACTCAATTACATTGAAGAAGTTGGGCATACAGACACTGAAGACAAGACGACGCATAAAACTAAATAAAAGCAACACAAAGCGTCACACTTCATTTGGCTTAATTCGCCTGAATTTGCCAACTGTTTTCAAGGAGTTCCACTGCTACGCCTTCATGAGCTATAAAACGCTTCGTGTGTGCGCAACAGTCTCATTTCTCGCATTGCACCGTGACTGAAAATCTAGAAAATACTTGCCAAATTTGTAATATGGCATGCACAAATACAAACCCACCGCACGTTTTTCAGTGTTTGTATGAGAAACTTTTTCACTACAGTCAATATCAACTTGAAATATCATTTGGACTTGGTTTGAACTGGGCTTCACATTTGGTATGAAGCTCCATTTAATTTCAATTCTGTATGGTGGCTTTTTATATAGGTATGATGTGCATAGTCAACATAAACTTAAATTGAAACTTGGTACGGAGGCTTTGTATGACGAAATGGACCTGGTCTATGGGTAGTTCCCACAGAAACCCACCATCTACTCGAACTAATATATACATTTTTTACAGCAGAGCTTTTTATGGCTGGTATGCAGATCAGTAAGAACTATGATGAAGAGAGAAAGCGAAATTAAGGCAGCAACAGATGTAGACTTGTCCACGTAATGCAGTTCAAAGTTAAAGTATTAAGTATAAAGTTATATTAAGCATCAAGAAGGGCATTTTAATATTATTTTGACCTATGTGCCTATAGGTCAAAAAATACCATTCACACTGAAAGTCGGCAACAGAACTTATTTACAGTGCAGTCAAGTAGAGCGACCATATTGACATGCCAAGCAATTTTTTGAGGTAGCCACCTTTACAAACCACACGCCCACTTTTGACTTTTTGTATGAAACACTTCTTTATTGTAGTCAATATCAACTTATGATATTGACTACAATAAAGCAACTTTCTATATGATATCTTCTTTGGCATGAACAACTTTTCGTTACAGGCAATTTAAATATGGTGGCTTTTATGTATGGACGCTTCACCTTTATATCAGGGGACGTATCCTGCCCACTTTTAGCGGTAGGCCTCATACAAAGGTAAGGAAGTCCGTATTCTTAACCAGAAACGGAAGCAGCCATGTTCAACAGCCATGTTGAAACAGAAGATCTCCGAGACTACAAGACCTAGAAAGTTCAAACTTGGATATTTAGATTCTTCTTGTTCATTTAAATTCTTCTTGTTCATACGCAGATCGAGATGCCATCGTGGTGAACGTAAGGGGCGTTGTGGGCGTGGTATCCACAAAGTTGAATATAATATATCTGCGTATGGTCAATGAGAATCTAAATGTCTAGTTTTTATACTTTCTAAAATCTGTTGTCTCATACATCCAGACAGACATTTGGACGGACGGACGGACGGCTAAATAGACTCAGTTCTCGTTACTTTATGGGACTACGTCCTCCTGCCTGTTACATATGTACATTCGCAGAAACTTATTATACCCTTGTCACCCTTGTTTGCGTACAGGACACTGTGCAACGTTTGGTGTCTCATATCGGTTCAAGCGATAATGGGGATTGCGTTGGAGTTCATATAAGTTTACTTTTGGCGCAGTTAAGTTTACTTTTTCCACAACTACAAGTATAAAATGGCAGTCCGTAACAAGTAGAATTACATACAACAACAACAACAACATTAATACAATAACAATAAAGTCGCCGAAAGCTGTCTAGTAGTTGGCAAAGAAGCATTCAAGTCGAAATTCATAGGTCTGGGCGCTGGAAGTTAGTGTTGGCGTCATCGCTGCTGGCGTTGATTCCATATTGCTGGAAAGCGTGAAGTTAGCTTCTTGTCGATATTGCGACGACTTCTTGGACAATTGCCGACTTAGATTGCGATGGTGGCGCAGCCAGCTGTTGTTGTTGTCTGGGAAAAGTTTATCGGCGTCGCAGCTGTAGTCCGTGGAAGTACGGAGTGGAGTAAAGTGTCACGTCACGCTGCGGTTAAGTTTTCAAACTGCTGCCGAAAAAGCCACTAAACAATTTAGTTTTCGTGACTTTAGTTGTAGAAGATTTGTTCAGGGTTCAGGATGTGGCAGGCGGGTTGAAGCGCTCGCACGCCTAAAAGCGCAAAACAACAATTTACGAATACAATATTATGCTTGCTTTATGTTAAACAATAACGTCGTAAAAAGTGATTGCCATGAATGATGCCGACAGCAATTGCGTATAACTGGCAAAAGATAACTACTATTTACTACATACTTGCCACTCCTAGCACTGATATCGTATTATGAAATCTGAGCAAACTTTGAGACTTGGCTGGCATCGCTTTTGAATTGTAGCCAAATGCTGTAAGAGCTAAGTAAAGTGTTGGCGCATTATTATCGCTAAGCTAACTCATTGCTGTTCATAATGCCGCAACTCATAAAAACTTGACACTGCAGCAAATGCCAATTGCGGATATTTAGTAGTCTGGGAATGAGTTTTGTAAAGCAGCCGCTGTCAAGTTGTGCCGTTCATGTGGGACGTGTCAGACTCGCCGTGCTGTGTTGCTCATAAATTCTTAATGATTTAAGCGTAATTTAATCGGCACTAAATATTATCGCTAACACCAACACAAGCTGCTACAATTTGTGCTTTTTTGTTTTTTTTTTTTTTGTTTGTTTTACTGACAATAATTAACAACTTCAAGTATTCATGTGCAGATAATTCGTTTGGCAGCATGCCAATTGACAAGATACGCCTTAACTCTGGTAGGCGTTCTCAAAGTGTCCAAATGCTAGTAAGTACATTTAAAGTGTGGACATGAAAAGTTTTGCACTTAAATTGTTCATTAAATATAAGTGCAAATTCTGCAAAATGTCATTTGACTAGTGTATTTTTTTTTTTTTTTTGAGGGAAGTTTTCAATAAACTTTGTTAGGAAATCAAACAAATTTAGCATTTTTGACAGAGTTATATCAACATTTAGTATGTTCACTTCGACGCCATTGACGCAGTATGCAACCGACCTGACATTTGCTTTCAATAGTAGTGATTAAAATGAAAGCTAATTTAGATACTTGTTTGCACTTGTGTGCTACTCGCCCTCTAACTTCCATAAAAATCATTGCTAATTTTTCCTTTCTAGTTCTTGTAGCTGACAGCAGACGTAATAATTAGCGTTGACGTAACAATATATGCAGAAATTACAACTTATTGCCATCAATGCCATCAACTTATTTTATCAATGGTATATACAAGGTGTCTCAAAAGAAAGTTCACATTTAAAAAATCGATAAAAAAAGTAAGTAGTTTATTGAAAAAACGTTTATTACATATTAAAATACACACTTTGTGAATTTATTTCTTAAAAATGATATTGTCCAAATTTAAACCGTTGCGTTTACGTCATTCATTTAATCGATCACTAAAATTTCCTATGACGGCTTGGCAGGTATTCTTCGTGATGGCTGCCGTATTTTCATTTAATTGTGCCAGGGAATTCGGTTTGTTGCCGTAAACTCTAGATTTGACGTAACCCCACAGGAAAAAGTCCATAGTGGAGGCCAATTTATGTCACCTCTCCTGGAGGAAAAATTTCATGAACTCGTGGTAGAGACCTGTTGGACGTGTGTGAAGTTGCTTAAAATGCGGAACAATGATGATCTATGCACGTTTAAAGCAACAGCACGCTTCCGTATCGAAAGGTCCGGGTTGTCACGAACAGACTGAGTAACACTGTCTACGTTTTCGAACGTTCTTGAAGACCTTGGACGCTCGGATTTTGATTTTTCCAGCGTTGAAGTCGTCTCTTCCAACTTCTCGACCCATTTTCCAATGAGTCGAGGGCTTGGCGCATCATTGATTGAATGCGATCCCATTTATCCCGGACCCCGGGTAATTGATCTCCTTTATAGTATGAAGATATTTAGTCTTAAGCAGTTTGGCTGAATCGAAACTCTATTACTATTCACACAAAATTTCAAAACGTATTATGCGTTTGAAGCTTCTATACCGAATGTCAACCTAATATTGCTTACCGGCCCAGTGCAGCTGCTGGAATGTTATGGGCTGGACAAGAAGTATGTCAACCATATCATACAGCACATACAGCTCTTACAGCTCATGGTTCATAGGGCTGCTAAACTCGACGCCAACTGTAAGGGGACCAAAAATCCTACGAAGAATCTTTCTCTCGGACACTTCCAAAGAAACTGTATCCGTTGATGTCAGGGTACATGCCTCTGCGGTATACAGCAGGACCGAAATTATCAGCGTCTTATAGATTTTTATCTTCGTACTTCGAGAGAGGAATCCACTTCTAATTTGCTTGCTGTGCCCAAAGTAGCAGCGATTGGCAAGAGTGATTTTTCCTCTGATTTCCAGGCTGACGTTGTTGGTGTTGGTTATCTCTGATCCCAGGTAGACAAAGTTTTCTACAACTTACTCACAGACCGTAAAAGACGCGCTGATGGTCTACGATTGGACACCAAGTACTTCTTCTTGTACTCGTTGACCGCTAAGCCCTTGAGACGTGACTGTTTCTCAATCTCCGAGAACGTCATGCTAACTCGTCGTTGATCAATAATGTCAATGTCATCAGCATACGGAAGTAGAATCACTTCCTTATGGAAGATCGTGCCCGACCGGTACACGTATGTATAGGATGTACTCCATCAATTAATTAAAAAAGCCGCACGATAAGGCATCACCCTGCCTGAAACCTCTGTTGGTATCAAAGGGTTCGGCAAGTTTCTTTCCTATTCTGACAACGCTTTGTGTGTGTCATAGCATCATTATGCAAAGACGAACGATGTTTGCTGGGATACTAATTTCAGATAGTGCGTTGAAGAACTTTATTCTTATCGGCGTGTCGAAAGCGGCCTTATAATCGACAAATTGGTGGTGTGTGTTTTTGTTGACTCACGGGTCTTCTCCAGGATTTGTCATAGAGTGGAAATATGGTCACGGGTGACCTCTTTGATCTGAAGCCTGAGCCTGGTGCGTACCTTGACTGCCACAAGGTAGTGGTCCGTATCGATGTTGGGACCTCGTACCGTTCGCATATCCAACACGCTCGATGCGCGCCTTCCGTCGATCACAACATGATCAATTTGATTACGTGTGTTTTGATCGTCACTGCGCCAAGTAGCCTTGTGTATGTTAAGGTGTGGAAATCTGGTGGTACTGATTAATTGGATTAATTGTAATTGGAAATTAATTGTAATTGGAATAAGTTTTAGGCACATAGTGGAACCGTAGAGAAAATACTAGTGCAGTTTCTTTTTTGTGCAAATGCAGAAAGAAATTTTTATAATCGGAGGTAAACTTGTTCTAATATGGTTCTAGTGAAACTCACTACACGTTTTGTAATAGAAATTTTATATTATTTATTATTTCCATTCAAATTGATTTCGTCAATTTAGAATTATTGCAAAAAGCTAAAACCTACTTTATTGTGTTGCTGATTTAATATATTCTAGCTCAAAATTTATATTAGCACAACTCAATTCAACTCATCGCGAGCAATTTAATTACGCATGAAAGCCATTTTATAATTGAAATGCTGCAGGGCCAAAGCAGAATGCCAACCCAACCAACAAAGTGCCCGACAGCATTAGTCATAGAATACTTTGTAGCAAAGTAGGAAAATATGCTGAGAAAAAGTATGGATTGAAGCCTGTCACAATTATGTTGTTATCCTTTGGTCTAAGATGCTGTAATTGAAAAGTTAAAAAAAGCTTCAGCTTATTTAGTCATCAGCGTAAATCTAAAAATCTCATGCGTGCTTGCTGACTCATTGGTTTTCACTTTTGTACGCATATAGATACTTAAATGTATCTAGATAAATTCTCGAATGTATCTATATAGGCAAGATACTGTGCATTCTTGCCACATTTTAATTAGCTCTTAACCTTTGCAAACAAAGCAATTCAACTTTTGGCCGCCGACCGCAGCAGTCTCTGACAGAAAGTTTTGGAATTTTCGTTTTGTTTTGTTTTTTTTTTTGCTACAGTTGCACTCTGCAGTTGCGTTTAAGTTTTAATGGAAGCAAGTGCACCGCAACCAAATAACATCAAAGGCAACTACTCGACACAATTCGCTCTCACATCTCGTATGTAACTAGTTACAATACTGACGGAGAGTCGAAAGTAAATGAAAACTTTTCTGATTTTGATTTTCAACGAAATGGAAAATTTGCACAGGAGTGTTTCCATGGAGATTTGCTTTTTGTGTGTATATTTCACAATAAAATAGTGTCGACTCTTTGGACTTTTTATAAAATGTAGCAGAGTAAAAGAGATAAAATATTAAGCATCTATAAGATATATTGTTGCCGTTTCTTGGCAACAGTTTTATATATTTTGAGACAGCTATTTGACTTTTTTGTCACTGTTGTTGTCCTATTTACAATTGTTGTCTTCGTTGTTCTTAATGCATTCGAATTGTGTTTACATTGAAATACAAATTGTCTTCGGACAAGACAAAATGTATTTAAAATCAATATTTTATTTCTTTTTAACAATTTTCATATGTACTAACTACAAGTATTTTTTGCAAAAGTGATGAAACAAGTGTTTAATTATTGATGCTGTTGTCAGATAAAACATGCTTCCAGTTATGGTTGGAAAAATGATTTTATTTATTCTTATTTTAATGGCGCCAGTTTCTTGACTCGACGTTACAGAGATCATAAGCACTGGCTGCTTTGTCTGATATGCTCTCTCTATTCCTCTCTCCCCTCTGGTTAGAGAATAAAGATCAATGTCGCAGGTACTATTTGAACTATCTGGTCGACAAGGATTTTACTTATTTGCAAGAATGATTTTAATAGCAACAAAATTTTTGAAAAGTTTCAATTTTCAATAATGCTAAATGCTGTTAACATTATTTCTCAAAGGTCATTTTTTGTCGGTATGCCACATCTCCCTTAATACTATGTCAAAACCCATAATTGAACAACATTCATTTTGAATATTACCTTCACCACTAATGACACAAAACAAAGATTATCGGTAAAAGTGGGCGGGGGCAATATAAATATTCAATCCTTTAGAGATAAATCGGCATACATACATACACTGGAAAAACATTACCCTCCTCTGGGCGTCGGATAAAAATTCGTAAAATTTGTAAAAGTTCTTAACAAATTTTCGTAAATTAAAATAAATCTATCAAATTTGTAGTAGCTAGCGTCCTTTATTATCAATATACATATATGAAGTTTAAGCATGCTTGATGGCCAACTTAAAACACAGTTTTATGTTTCCACCAATTCGCTGTAAAAAATTAACATATTCTCACCATGAAGAAGACTCTCGAGGAGAGTCGTAATATATAGGTAGAAACATAAAACTGTGTTTTAAGCTTAACCCTCAATCCTGCTAAAACTTCATATATAAAACTTTCAATTTTACTTCCTTCCTTAAATAAAAGTGTCTATCCTATATTACGAGGGCTGCTATTTATATTTCCGGAACTGCCAACACTAATGTCAAAAGCTAAAATCTGGATACACCATAATAAAGTTTGATATTTTTTGACATAAACGTACTCACAAAGTTTTGATGTACAATTGCTATTTGTTTTGGTTACAGTGAGTTAAGAAAAGCAATTTGACAAAAAAAATGGAAATTTTCACAACTTTCGACGTGGATTATCTCAGCAAGAATGTGTCAATGAACTCAGTTCTTTGTATGCCGATAAAGCACCATAAAAAACCACAGTATATCGCTGGTATAGTGAATTCAATCGTGGTTGTAGTTCGATCGCTTACGAATTCCGTGAAGGTCGTCCAAAATCAAGCTTTAACAATACTAAAACAAGCAAAGATGCTCGCTAGAAATTGCTTCCGAATACTTTTTTCAGTATCTCTCTCCCTCTTTTTGATTTTACCATACAATATTGTATAATATACGTACGTACATGTTCAATCTCAGCTCAATCCGATTTGTAGAAGTGGATTAAAATCAATTTCTAAAAATTGAACGTTACATACAAAAACACATTTAAATAAAATATTTTAAGAAATAAAATTGAGCTGTGACCTTTTTTTTAGCTAACGGGGAACAAGTTGGTAAACCAAATTCGAGGTGGGTTGCATTTTCATAATATGAATATGAGTTTAAAAATTTTAATTTTAATTTAGAAGTACTTACTGAAAGTTCATTGCGATTCGATCGAGCGCAAAGTATGGTACTTGATGGTAAAGATGTAAGTAGAAATTATCTCATGATTTTGATATTATGGTTACATTTCACAACATGCCATAATTACAGTACAAAATTTGTTTAAAAATGTAATGAAATTTTCATTTTTGAAATTTGAACGACTTACAAGTATTTCTCGAGCAAGCATAATTCTTGATCTTCTTTAAAAAGTGAAAATCGTTAAACTTAATTTAAACTGGAAGTACATTATAGTATCCTTTAATATGCGTGGATTATTGCTATTCGTTTGTTTTTTTTTTTTTTTTTTTAAGTAGCTCAGTGTAGTACAATCAAATATTGAAATTAATTTGAATTGAATTTCATTGTGCTGCATAAAGGAATGCTTTCCGAGTCAGTTCTTTTTTTTTTACTTTGTCACAGTAGTCTTCTTTGAAAATGGCGTTTGCATGCTTTTGTGCGTTTCTATGGAATCGTATATATATTTTTTTGTTGTGTAAACAATCTATGTGTATGCACGAGTATTTGTAATGGTATGCATCAGATAAATCACAAACATTCACAGTGAGGGGCAGTGAGTGAAGTTATGCGTACAACGTGTGAGAATAGTATTGTAGATACATACATATTTATATATTTATATATATTTATGTAGTATGAGAAGGGCGTTAAAGTGGGCAGCGACTGCACAGTGCCTGTGTATGAGACGACACAGCTAAATGCCTGCTAAGGGTCCTGGACCAGCAGTTATGCTGCATTTTACGCATGAAAAGATCGCCAAGGAGCAAATTATATATTTCTACCATGCCATAAGGGGGTCACTCAATTCTCTTTGATTTTATGCCACTTGTTAATTTTCAGCGAACTTGTAGCATATTCGAACTTCGTGGGGTGGCACGCTGACTCCTTAAATTATTAACAAGGCATGACATTAGAACGCAGGCTATGCTATGGGATGCGTTGCGTTGCGATGCGATGAGGGTGAATGAGTCGCTAAATGCGTGCAAATGAATTTATTGAAAAATTTTCCTTTTTCCGCATTAAGAAATTTAAGTGAAAATAAACAAAGTGGAAAATACAAAATAAAACATTGTAGAAAAAAAAAAGAAAAAAAGTTGAAAGTTGCTGTCGTCGTCATATCGTCTCATACGTCTAAATAATATCGATTTATGTATGTACAACACCAATGGAATGCAGTAGTACGGGTACGGGTACGAGTACGGGTGAGGGTGTATCGGTCGGTAGGTTGGCGTAGAAATCATTCAAAGTATATATGCTTGATAGCATTCAAATGGGATTGGAATGCCGCCCTTCCGTATTAATGCCTCAGCAGCAAACGAAATGATTTCAATTATAGCCTTTTGTAGCAACACTTGACTATAAATCGCCTGGCATTCCATTACATTCCGCCTGATGCGTTTCATTTGTACCAATTAATTGTGTGTTATTTTGCTGATTTTTGCTTTTGTCAACATTTGCTTTTATAATTTTTTACATGTGGTTGCACTAACCTAATTAATACTGCTTTGATAATTCTTTATAATACTCGTATATAACCTAGGGTACCAGCTAACCGCCCATTATACCATTCAGTAACGCATTAAAGGAGGTATTGTAGACCCCATAAAGTATATATATTCTTGATCAGTTCGATATAGTTATGTCCGACTGCCTGTATGCTTTAAAAAGAATTTTGTTTGTAAAATACTATCATAAAAAAAAAACTTATGCTCGCCAACATGTTTGCAAGTGCGCCCACAGCTGTTTCGAGCCTAAGTTCGAGCTGCTCGATCGACATGCTCTGCAATATGAATCGCCCTTTACAGAACGACAGAGACAGAGAATATTTTTTTCTCTATTCATCTAACTGAAACCAAAGGAACCGAAAGACACAAAAAGGGTAGTAGCTACAGTAAATTGAGAGAGCTGAGAGAAAGAGAGAAAGAAAGAGCTTTGTGAGAGAGAGAGCCTTTGTGATTGGCCAAGGGCGCTATCTGGTTTTTATCTCTCAAAAAATTTGTCCGTGAACCTCTTCACATTCTACCCAAAAAAAAAAAAATCAAGCGAATATATTGTGTTTAAGAGGGTTAAAAAAGGTGCGAAGGATTTACGCTTGATTATTTATATATACATATCAAAAGCTGCGATACCTCAATTTTTGGGGTAACAGCCAACTTTTGCTTTTTTGTACGGAAAACGTTTTTGTTACAGTCAATATAGAAATTTGACGTGAGGGCCTTTTATGAACGTGGGCCTTACATACATATTAAGGGCCGTATACAAACAAACTTACCCCCCACTTTTTGTATGAAAAACTTTCTTATTACTGTCAATATCAACTTAAAATTGAATATAATAGCTTCTTATGGATGAACGCACATTGAGAAAAAGCTGTGATTGGCGCTTTTTAGGAGTAGCGCCCATACGAACCCACCACCCACTTTTGTGAATTCTCAAGAACAACTTTTTCATTTCAGGCAAAACGAACTTGACATTTGACATGGTGGGTTCGCATGAACGAACGCTTCGCTTAATTACCATGGGTGTGTCACGCCTACTTTGTGAGGTAGTCCCAACAAACTTACATCCTACGTTCAGGTTTCGATTTTAAATTTAAATTTTAAAAAAGTACACAGCTTGAAATTTCGGGCAAATGGTATTAAAGCATAGGTTCCACCTAAGCTATTTTTTCTTGTTTGCTTACCAGTTATCGGAAGTTTATATTTAATGCACAAAAAAGACAAGTAACGTACTTTTTAATACTCGTTTACATTTTGCACATACTATAAGTATGCTAAGTAAGAGTTTGGAAAGTAGTTGATGTAGTAGGCCGAATGTATTATAAGGTAAGCGTTTAATTATTTTAATAACAAGAAGTAAGATATCCTGTATTGTTATTTATAATTGCAGACGTGTTTAATATATTTTACAAAAATTTAGAGGTGCCTATATCGTTTTCCATTGATGATTTCCTGCATTTGGAGTAAATTTTTAAACGCTGCACCCTATTAGGGCTACCGTTGATGACTGCATCGGTGCTCGCGATGTATCGCTGCTCACTCCCGACGGGACGCTCAAGCTACTACTGCATAAACTGGGCCAACTGAAGACCCATTTTGTGAAAATAAATTCGATAAAATAGTAAATTTTTCACGTACCTATAGGAAATTTTAGCGCTTAAGTAAGCGAAAGTTAGCTATTAAGCAAACATTTAAGCGACTTACATTTTAAAGAAAAGAGTTTTATTATTGCATTTTAAATTATTTGGCTATTGCCGATTCACATAGTTTTAAAATGAAAACAACAGACGCGCTTACAAAGATCGAACATAGTGAAAAGTTAAAATGGATTGAAATGCCATGGGGTCTTCGCGAAATCAAAAAATTTGAGAAACGAGTACCATAACATTAAGCAAACTGCTGAGTTGAAGAAAACTGAAGAAAGAAATTACTGTGGGTAAACAGGATAGGGTTCCGTACTTTCTGTTTTTTCCTTTCCAAGTTATGAAAAACCAGAAAGAACGGTGCAGACGATAGTGACATACCCTGTACTATGTCCAAAACATATAATGGTATGGGGTCTATATTGTACAGTGCTCCGATCTGAACATATATGTAATATTTTATTAGGATTGATCAAAATTGGCGTTTGTAGCTTAATTAAAAAAGAAAGTAAAAAAAATGTCACACAGAAGCTCATAAGTCGGTGGCACTAACTTAATATACCCTTTTGCTCTATGGGTACATTGTATAAAAATGAGATTTTGTATGTTAATTTATACATTTGTACGTTGCGATAAAACGATAATGAGGAGAGAAAGGCAAAGAGAGAGCACATCAGATCACATCACAATCACATCAGATAGCAAACAACAAAAGCAAACACATACGATTAACGTTTGCATAATTCTCTTTGTCTGTCTCTTTCCTTGTAGTGCATATGCGTATTCAGTGGTCGGCATATAATGGAAGAGACTTCGCGCAGGGGCAGCATTTGCCGTTGTTATATTAGTGCGTATTTTTATAAAATCAATCTGTGTATAAAGAAATAGAATCTAAATATCCCATTTAGTGTCTCTAACTTTTATAGTCTCTAAGATCTGTTCATTATTGCCGGATAGACGGACGGACAGGCGTACTTAGCTATATCGACTCAACTTTTAAATCGAAGAAACTTTATGTAGTCTTGTCTTTTTAGGTACAGGGTAAAAAATAAAGAAAGCATCATGACGGTCTCCTATTAAAAGAAGAGTACAAAGTTTATGTACATGTTAAAAACACGCCTTTACAGTTTTGTCAACTAGTTGTAAATTATAAGTGCTTTCAAGTTTTAAATGGTACTTTACAAAGTTTTCTGTATTATACAATCACTTAGATATGTATTGTTCAGAAGCACTTGGTTCTGTTCAGGCGAATGAAAACTGCAAATTATATAAACTGACAAAGAAATCTTAATTATATTCAGCTTAATAATATTTTGCAATATAATTATCTTGTTAGCTTAGAAAACAATTCTTGTCTTATAATAAGTCATAAAGTGGCATGGATTTCAGCTCGCGATTATTAACGACACTCATTCGGACATTAAAGGCATTCAAGGAAGTTTTCCTTGCCTTTTTCGTGATGGCAAAGTTTTCGTTAGAAACTAACAAGGTATCGCTATCACAATCGTTTGCAAACAAGAAACTTTTACGCTTAGCTTGCGCGAATTACTTATAATGAATTGCATAACTTCGAGCGAGTACACTTCAAAGGATAATTGCAAATCGGCACAATTCACTGGAACGGTGAAAAATATGGCGTAGTTGCACACGGCAAACAATTTGCTAGTCTTTAAGTATTTAGTGGTGAATCAACAACTCCACATGTTGCGTCCAAGTTATGTTATCCGTAGCGTTGCAAGTGCTGGATACAAATCGAGTCAAACTTGAGATGAGTCTATGCGAAGTCAAAGGTTCCAATATACAAAAGACAATTGAGGAAGTCGGGGAAAAAAAGCAACCGGAAAGAAAGTGCGCGAATGGCGTATTTGATTTTCTGCAGAGCGGAAGCGACAAGTTTGTTAGGACTAAGGCAAAAGGAGCAAATACAAAGAAAATTGCACAGCGGGGTGCAAAGTAATTTCACTGTGCAAACAAAATGAAATTGAAACAACAAAAGATACATTCTAGAATAAAATAGATTTGGAAAAGAAAAAAATGGAAGAAATGTATGAAATAAATACTTTGAAGCGCACAGAACAAAGTAAGGATAGAAGCATACAAGAGCATGCTGAGATACATTAGCAGCTGAGTTAAACGAGTGGAGGGCGACTGTGAAGCTGGAAAATGCTTTTTCTTGTAGTGTAATTGGATTTAAAATTGTTTTAAATGGCTTTCGCTTTGTGCGCGCACCATCTAACTTCCAAAAATATATACAAAAGTGTCCTTAAACGCTACTCCAGCATATTTTTCTGTCTCTGTTGCCAGCCAGTCAGTCAGTCTGTCAATATTGCATTGGCTTCGATGTTTGCAAGTGCGTTGTCGGAAACGCAGCAACAGCAGCTTCTTCGCGCCACACCAGGACGTTGTCGACGACGACATCCGGCGGAAGGCAACATTGACGCAGGAAGTGTTTGCGTTAGTCGAGAAGGTAGGCAAGCAGCGAGCGAGTTGAATAAAAGCGCTATAGCGCTTGCCCTGCCTAATCTTGTCAAAGCTCGGATTAAGTCTATGAGGTTAAATCTTGCAGCAGGAGCAGCAGCAGCAGCGCCAGCCAAAATAGAAAGTACGAAAAAAGCATAAAACAGCACGATGTAGCGCATCAAAGTGAATGGAGAAATTTAATTTCACATCTTGTGTGCACAAAAAAGCAAACGAAAAGTATCTCAGATTTCTTGAGTGCAGAGTTCAAAGTGCGCGTTGATCTAATGTTCGAACGTCAAACGTTTTGTCTATCTTTCTGTCTGTCTGTAAGTCTGTAAGTCTTTGTGGCGTTTTTGGCGTTAAAGTTAGTGGCAGCATGATTGATATGTGATACCTTTCGATTGCACCAAGCCCCTCAGTGCTCAGCAAGCGATTGAGTTTTATAGATAGATGATTTTAGTATTAATTGTAAGTGAATATCTTGAAGATTGTTTATACAAGCTGTACGTTGACGTTACGATGACAACAACAGCTTGAATTTCAGCTTCATTTAAGAAAGACAAGATATAGCGAAAGCATGGGAGAGATATTGGGAGTTGTATGCACTTCACTTTTTAATCGAAATGGCACACACACATACAGAAACATTGATATACATAGCAATGTGTATCTATGCACTTACAAAGCAATACCTAAATACTCGTATAAAGCTACAGATACTCATACGCACATATACATAGATACAGATAAAGTGCTTTGTGTACTCGAGTATATTAGCGAAAAAGAGATAGAGAGGGAGAGAGAGAGAGAGAGAGAGTAGCAGTGAATTGAATTAATTTCGGTTAAAATGTAAAGAGAAATCCTTCGAGTTTTGCCTACAGCAAAGGATAAAGTGGCTGTACTAGAAGAGCCATACTTGTACAAACAGTTGAGCAATTATGTGCGCTTTTATTCCGCTGCAACCGAGCTCCCTTCATACTCGTCCACTATTTATTGTACAAGTATGTATGTATATATGTATGTATATGTGTATGTATGTATGTATGGATGTGTGTATGGATATATTTGTTTTCAAAACCCTACGACTTCGTCCGCAGAAACTTCAGAGCCGTGGTTTATTATACCCTGTAAACAAAGGGACGAGGCTATAATAAGTTTATGGGAACGTGTGAAACAAGCAGAAGGATGCGTGGATGCATTTGTATTCTTGGTCGACATCGGAAACTGAGTCGATGTAGCTATGTACATCTGTCTGTCCGTCTGTCTGTCTGTCTGTCTGTCTGTCTGGATGTATGAGACAGATCTCAGGAAGTATAACAGTTAGATATTTCTCACATGGACATACGCAATTTTGTGGATGCCATGCCCACCACGCCCACAATGAGGTTATTTAATCTAGTTAAGTACACTTTTCAAGACCTATTAGCCGGATATTATTTTTTTGTTTGTCTTTATAATTAATTTGTTTCCTAAATATTTATTATTACATATTTTTTTTTGGTTTCTAAAATTTTAATGTGTGCATATGTCTACATTAGCGAGGGTACAGGGTATTCGACTGTTCGATTCTTACTTGTTTTTATTATTTACATTATAAATTCTCTGATTGCATTGTAATGAGAGAGTTGCAGTGGAATTGAATTTTCCAAAACCTTGCCAACAAAAAAATTATTCAAATTTTATCTTACTGGGGCCCTGGGGAGAGGTCTAAATAAGTAATATCCTTTCAAAGTGCTACATTTTGCGGTTTTCACTGTGCGTTGATGAGTCTATGAGTCAGTCAGGTAAGGCATTTATATGTATACAAAAGTATGTATGTATCTATATATTTATAACTACGAGGGTTTCTTGAAATGTCTGACATCTATTTGAGAAGTTCCGAATAAAGGAGACCAAACACTTATTTCTGTCTTTATCCAGGACATTTACTGGTACTATAGGAGTAGAGGTAGAATGAGAGAGTATTCTGCAGCAATACTGTCGTATAACGGCATTGATATGTCTCACTCGTATTCCTTTTGTGACGTTGTTTTCAATAAAAACTTTTGGGGTATTATCTATTTTTATTTTTTTTAGACTTTTATTGTGTATTAGGCCCAGTTTTTAATCTTCAGTTAGCTAACTCAGTTAAAGTCTCAGTTAGCTAACTGAAGTTTAATTGCATGCTATGGTATAAGATTTCAATTAAACAGTTTCGTTTTTTTCAATCGAAATTTTGTGATAAAAGAACATGTTGCTAGGGTGATTTTGAAATTAGTCAATATACTTATGATAATATGAGTGACATAAAAAATTGGGAACCAAAAAGATAATGGGAAACAAAATTCACATTTGAGGAGGAATACCAACTAAATGTAGTAGTTAAGTAGCATAAAAGCATATTGGAAAATAAGAAACCAGACATGATGAGATAGACGGAAATGAAGCAGGCTTGGCATAAAGGATCTTTGCTTCAGAAGCCCAGAGAAGTGATCTACACTGCTTTAAATTTAAATTATTTTATTTATATTGTATTTCTTTTGTTTTTATTTTTATACTATTCACACAGAGTTTGGATAGTATTATAAGTTTCTGTGAACATTTGTAAGGGATCCTTGATTTTAGAGTTCGGGATTATTGTATTTATGTGGCACAATCTCAATAATTTTTTGTCAGCCCCTCGTATAAACATATATCGGAGCTTATTTAAATAGTCGTAACCGCCTCAATTTTGATAAAGCTACTTACGCTATAAGCACGCATACACACACATGCATACATACACACACCCATATAGTTAAATATATTTACGTATGTATATAGAAGGGGGCGTTTGACGCCGCTTCCATGCTAAATCAGTTCTCAAACGTTGGCAAACGCTTTAATGTGCAATTGGAATTTATCAGCTAACGCAAAGTGCTAAAGCAACTAAACGAGGCTCATTTCGAACAATAAAACACAAAAACAATTAGACCAGCAATAGCTGCAACAACAGCAACAACAGCAACAACAACATCAACAGCGATAATAGCAACAACGTCAACAATAACAGCCCAGAAAACAAAGCCAGACTACATCTGTTGAAACATGACTTTGTGCTTGTTTAGAAGCGAACACATGCACATACGATAGATACATAGATACAAAAACACACAGATACACACTAATACAAAAAACACATGCAACACAATGTGCCCAAGTAAATGGAACAGCGGGGTGCTCTAAGAGGGTTTTCGCTTGTTCTGTAAAACGGTGCCATGTGCTCCAACGATGCCTTCAAATCGCATTGCATTGCATGTGAAGTGTTGGAAAATTAGTGTTAGATACAGATACAAAATATATTCAAGTTAAGCAACGGGCAAGTGTTGTTTTATTGCCAACAACAGAATAGAGCCTGTCGTTCCGAGCGACATTGAACCCCCGGTATGTGGGTTAAGGCAAAGCATTAAATATTGTAAAACAAAGTTGGACGCCATTCAAAGTCTAAGCTCTGTATAATTTTGCATCTACGAGTAGATACAAAATGTGTATTTCAGTGCCGGCAACTTAACGATAACCTTTGAAGTGAAACAAAAACTATCGGCTTTGGAGCAGCACAATTAATTGCAGCACATGGCACATGGCACAGACGCATAGGACTCAGTCATTAAATGCGATATAAAACAAATTCATATGCGGTATTTACTTTAAAGCGCACGTCTCGTCTGTGCTGGAATTCAAACTACTTCAATGTCGCAGACGCCAACTGCCGTGGCATTCCCATTCATTCCCATTCCACCACCGAAAAAAGTTGCGCGTTGAAAGTTACAGCCAAGCGGTATTCACGCCAGGTGTTAATTAAAAATGTTGTCGTCGCCTCATTAAAGAAATTTGTTAAGCAAGCAACTTGCAAATGGCGCACACGCCTGCGGGACATAAAGTGCAGAACTTGGGAAGATTTGGAGCTGACTGGAGTTGGAAGTTGTAGTGTGCCATTTGCCAGCAGCGGTTAAAACACGTACGCAATAATGGCTTTTTGTGTTGCTGTTGTTCTTAGTGATTAAAATATACTGTTTATCTTTCAATGAAGGGCGAAATGAGTTCGGTAGGTGTGGGCCGGATGAGGCGTTATGCTATGGTGTGTCATTAATTTTACTTTTGGTGACAATTTGCCCTCGGTCAATTGATGAGCTTAATTTATGTGGCAGTGTTTGTAGTAGATTTGAGCAATGTTCAAGCCAGTTTGCATTAAGTTTTTGATTTTTATAAAATCTCAAAATGACGACTAATATAGCGTATGATGTTACTGCAACTCAAGACAAATCGGACCAAAATAAAACAAATAACCACTGAGCTTAGTGGCCCAATTAACGAAAGAAAATTCGCAGTTAGATCGTTCAAAACCGAGAATTCAAAAACAAAAACTGTGCAATTAGTAATTACTCTTTGACTTTCATTCATGTTAGAATAAATGACATTATGATATATACATACATATAATAGGAATATTCCTTCATACTAGGAAACTGGAAAACATTATAAATCTGGAATTTGGTCGAGGTAGGGTTTGTCTATTGTCCGGAGTTTGAAATTACTTACAGTCAACTGTGAGTACTTGATATTTAATAAAGCTACTTACATAAGTACTTTTTGAATTCAATCTTCATGCTTCGATAAGTTGTCCTTTATCTCTGATAGCATATGAATTGTTACGTGAACGGAACCCAGTAAGTAGTACTATCTCCGACTCTATCTGATTGTTTCTCGTACCAGTTCTAGCCAATCCTCTTAAGAAAATGGAAGTTGAGTTGTGATGTCATTTTTAGTAATATATGTAAAGAAACGCATGAAAGTATCAGAAAGAAGCATTTTATTTCTTTATAACGGGAACGTATGGACAGCGTAGGAACGTTCGAATTTTTGCTGGAAAAACTATTCAATAGATTTTCCTCAACAAGGTATCATTCAATAGGCAGTGAATGTGGCTTTCAGAAAGTATCTAATTTCCGAAGGCATATTGCCTACCAGACCAAAGTGGAAAAAACTTCTTATACTCCCCCTTCTTCTTGTTACTATAGTTTGGATGTGAATGGAGTTACAGGTCCAAAGATTATTCGAGAAAACAAAAAAGGATACTCCACTTCGACCACGATAGTCCTTGACGACCATATATGGCCCATTCGATTTGCGATCTTTTACAAATAAAAATACTTGCAACACTTTTTTAAAGATGAATCCGGTATCTGATTCGCAAATTTCCTAGCAGTTCTGGAGCGGTCGTCAAAGGGTTAAGCCAGGTACTTAAATAGTTCTCCAAAAACTCGCAAACGATATTGTGAACAAAACTATTCTTTGCGGATCTGCAAACAATTCGCAGGCACACACTTTGTCGCTCAGTTTGTAGCAGCAAATCGTTCGCCTGCGATATGACGTAAAACTTCGATTTCGAAAGTTTTGCGTGAAGAATATTTGTATAATATAAAAATACAAAAAGAAACAAAGGACTTCCTTGTAACTTCTAGACAGAAAAGCCATACATTTCTTATAGTTGATAAACTTTTCAATAACTCCAATTATTTTTAGGGTTTCAATTCAATTGGTTATACTCGTAGAACTTAAACTTAATGTGAATTATACGGAGCAGTAGCCAAGAAGAAGAGACAAATTTGTATCGTGTATTGATTGCCTTTGTCAGATTTTCGCTTGCTTGCGAACTTTTGGTCAACTCATTGAAAATGCTTTAGAATACATATCGCCAACACTAGAACTTGTGCCTCCTGCAGTGCTGCAGAAGAATATGTAAATGGTTGCAAAATATTCAACAAGGAAAAAATAAAGTTGCACGATAAAAAAAAGGAAAAAAAGGAAAATAAGAAAAAAATTAAAAACTTTTCAAACCACAGGTTTAAGAATAGTAGCAGAATTGTGGAGCTTACCCTGCGCTTATCCTCATACAAAAGCGAGCGGCAAGGCTTCGCAAATGGTAATTTAATTGACGCTACTGGGAGAGAAATCGGCAGCGTTGACATCGTCGGGACGGTTCACAACTACGAAGCGCAACAATTGTAAGTCAACGTTGGGAACATCCTCAACTCAACACAACCACAACCACAACAGCAACAGCAACACAAGATATGACTAATTAATGTTCATTAAACAGGTGTGAAACGCTGAGATGCAATACGCTGCGGGTAATAGGGATAGGAAGCGTGAGCAAGAAGGAGAGGGAGAGTTTCTGAGCAAAGAAGTTCTTTGGCAAATTGTGCAATTTGAGTAAGGAGTTGAGTTGAGTGTGGTGGTTCTATAATTTGCAATTTGTTACGTAACATGAATTTGTACTGCACAGACACACACACACATACAAACTCGCACAGATACCTAATTGAAATGTGTATCTCCAGCAAAGATGCGTTGCTTCTTGTTGTTGCAGCAGCAGAAGGATGAAAAAGCAGCAAACAAATGAAGAAATTACATATTTCGGAAAGTAGCGAAGCAAATTTTCTGTTTGAAGCTGAAAAGAATTTATCATTCTATTAAAAATCAAAAAGCTTTAAATTTTATTCATGAAATTTGAAAAAAAATATTTAAAAAAATGCATACTTTTCTTTAGATTAAAGTTTGGTCCTAATCTCAAATTATTTTAGACAAGATTATCAAATTGATTGATTTGAACGCCAATATTTCTAAGAGTTTTTATGATAGGGCCATTTGATATTTAAACTATCGTAAGAGCTTCTGAAATAAAGTATAGTAAGTGAACGTACATGCCAACCCTTGAGTTCACAGGTTCGTGAGCAGCTGAGCAGATCATACAATATGACATCATAATACAACTATTTCAGATATTTATTTCGGTTTTCTGTCGGTGTCCCACCACGATTTAATTAAGAAATACAACGTTCCTCCAAGAAATTGATTGTTTCATGTGCGATGTGGCAGGTGGCGTCATCCTGATCACGCCGCGCTGGTCCCACCAAATACAGAGCATAAGCTTCATGCCATGAATATTTGGCTTTGTTCCAGTTCTAGCCAATCTTCTCCAGCAAAAGGCTCATAAGCTTCCAGCTACCCTGGGCTCATTAACAATTCGGTAGAAACCATTGGATGTTTCAACAAGACTCGACACCATCTTATAAAGCCAAGGAGAAACCTAACGTTTATAACGTTCTCAGCTTCATTTCTAAACAACAATGGTCACCATGTTCCCCAGACTTAAGCCCAATGGATTTTTCCATATGGATTTTTCGCCGAGAATGCGTCAAAACAACATCGTACCACATTCGTGCAGCGTGCTAAGCGTTCCCGTACAAACTCTTTGCTATTAGCCTCGCTTTGGCTGGCTACATCGATCTGAAGTTTAAAAAAAAAAAAGTTACAGCATTTTTAATTGGTAACACTTTGAGCACCGACCCCTGTATGTCTACCCCTTTCTTAATATTTGTTATATCTATTTCTATATCAAGTAATATAGCAATATCGGAATAATATGCACATACATACATAACTATCGAAACCAAAAACATCGCCAAATCAACAGTTTTTCATATGGAGAAGTCGAAAATGGAATTCAACTATGACATTGCTGCATGGCGTCAACGCTTCGAATTTCATGAATTTCATTTTAATGCTTTGCCAACAGAGAATGATGACGACTAGAACGTTGTCAAGACAGGACGATAAGGATGAAAGTGTTGGCGAGAGGTTAGTGAAATTAAAAATTTCCAGTATGCTGTCACTTGGTGTGCATGTCGTTGATAAGTAAAAAGTTTGCTTACTGAAACTATTGCAACATCAGTCCAGCCACTGCTGCTATTCCAGAATGCATATCGTCCGCTGGTTGGCACATCATCAACGTTCCGCTCCGCTCCGGCAGCAGAAGGCCATGGTTAACATTCTATAAGAGAAATTCGCATGCAGCCGGCTGGCTTTGTTGTGACACTTCTAATGACAGCAACAGAGCTGAGCCGCAAGTAGTGCAAACACACAATCATACACATTTAGAGTTGGTAAGGATACAACAGGACAAAAATACACAAAAACATATCAAACACCCACATATACACGAGTGGGTAAACAAAAGTGCGGTGATTTCGTAATATTCCATAAGAAAAAGGACACGCAAACATTTTAAAAGAAGAGGAACTAATATTTCTTGATGCATGTTGTCGAGCGCATTGACGGTCATACTTAAAGCTCACAGCATTATTAAATGGTACTGAACTATTGTATATGTATTGTCCCTATAATGGTTGAATTTGAACCACAGGGCGAACACAAGTTTAATAAAATCGTCCCAAATGACGGAACTAAGTTTTATAAGTACAAATATGGTATATAGCCAGGAAGGTAACAGTCCACCGATTAACTCAAGGCAATAAAAGACTGCTACATAAGTAATGAGGATCGATTAAAAACTGATCAAACAAGTAGTAACTTACAATAAATTTAAATAAAATTCTATTTACCAGAAGTATTTAATAGATTACGGCATCTTTAATTACTGGGCTTTTCAAAAAATTAAAAAAAAAATTAAATTTACGGAATGTAGATTAGTGCAGTTAATGTTGACTTGATGTAAACTTGACAATTATATTAAACTAAACAAGAAAGAAAGCCAAAGTCGAGAGTGCTCGACTTCGAGATACCCAGTACCTTGTTCAAGGCTTATATGAACCATATATTGTTTTATAAGAATTGATGAAAAATTAGAAATAATAAATAATAACAAAAAATCTACATACAAAAACTCAAAAAATGAGGGCAGATTTTCAGATAAAGTGGTCCGAAGCTTGTAAGTATTGACGCAATAAAAACAAAACAAATTTCATAAAAAAACTCAAAAATAGAGGACAAGTTTGTATGGTGGTTACCCCTTGTAGTTACCCGATCTGAACCTATGCAGCATATTTTATTAGGATTTACCTAAGATATACCAAACTTGGCGTTTCTAGCGTATTTAACTAGAAAACGAACACAATTTTCCTATAAAAACTTAAAAATGGTAGCAGTTGTATATGGGGCTATTTAATACTAGTTATCTGAAGTGGGAAAAGGAGATTCTAAATATCCAAACTTAAATTCTATATCTCTTATAGACTGCAATATCTGCTCGTTCAAACAGACCGTCTGACGAACGAACGGACAGGTCTATATCGACTCGTCTTCTGATGCTGATAAAAATGGAAAATCGGCACAACAAAAAATAAAAATATAAATAAAGATTATATAAAGATTAATTCAACTTACCAAACATTTATTAGGCCCCTTGTATGCACATGGATGGGCTGCTTCTTTACTCTTGTTGATGCGGTCTAACGCTGCAAATGACATGTACACTCTCATTTGGATATTGGTTGCAATCACTCACACACAGTCAGTGCCACGCCCCCACATACCGTCCGTCACCATATGACATCAGACGCCGCTCTGCTTGTTAGCAGCTTAGACATTGGCCATCAGAAATCAACTTAGCCGAAAAGCGCACATGACAGGCACCCAATCCACATTCTACTCTCTTCATGCTGCTAACCTGTCCTGCAGCACATCAATTTCACATTGAAATGCAACCATGCGTTCCATTATGTGTCCGTCTGCCTGTCTGTCTGTCTTTCTGTCTGTCTGTTAGCCTGATTTGTTTTGCTGCTCTCAGTTGTAATTAAACTCTGGGTGGTAATTTTCGCTGTCAGTCCGAAACAGGCATACTGATGTATTCAGTTTCTACTTTGAGTTCGTCCGTACGTTTAATTCCGAAACAACTATGGCTACTAATGTAAAGGCAAGTTCACACAGTGTCATTTATCTGTCAAGTTTAAAATTTTTTGTTGAGTTTGCTGTCAATTTTCGTTGAAATTTCTACATATTTGACACTATTTTCAATGCATTGCGATGGTGTCAGATACTATATACGACTGTCCGAACATAACATAATTTTTGAATATTTATTCTTACTTACTTATATTTGTACTACAATATTTTTATGGTATGACAATTCGATTTAATAAATGTGCTTCTGGTTCAAGATTTAAGTAAGAGATATTTAGTTTACAAATAATTCAAAACTATTTTATATCTCGAAGCCTTTTCAACCAGACTTTTTCACTCCATGAATACGGCTTCCAAGGAGGTATTTGGATGCACCAGACATGTAAAGAACTCTTGGAATGGAGAGGAGTGTCGCCTAGCTACTTGAGGGTGTTGAGGAGCTATGTGATATATATAAATTCAGCTCGTAATTTGTATCAAGAGGTCAAGCGTCTGACCGAAGTTTTTAAGCCCGGAGTTTCAGTGTTCTTTTTTCTATCTTCAAGAAACGAGACTCCGTGGAATAAAACTCCTCTCAATTGGATATAAAATTCTGTTCCGCGTACTCTGTAAACGCCTGGAACTATGAACGGATAGGCCACTGATAGGACAGTATCAATGTGGCTTCAGACCAAAGATGTCACCAGTGGTAAAATGTTCACTCGACGACAAATCCTGGAGAAGAAGAGGACAAGACGAAGTACATGGTGTCCAATCGTAGACCATCAGCGTATCTTAGACGGTCTGTGAGTATGTTGTAGAAAACTTTGTCTACCTGGAATCAGAGTTAACCAGCACCAACAAAATCGGTGGAAATCAGAGAAAAATTACGCTTGCCAACCTGCTACTTTGGGCCCAGCAAGCAAATTAGAAGTGGATCCCTCTATCGAAGTAGGAAGATAAAAATCTATACGATACTAATAATTTCGGTCCTGCTGTATACCGCAGAGGCATGTACCCTGACATCAACGGATACAGCGTTTTTGAAAGGGTTCGTGAGAAAGATTCTTTGTAGGAGTTTTGGCTCCCTTAGATTTGGCGCCGAGTTTAGCAGCCGCATGAACCACAAACTGTACGACATTGTCGAAGCTCCAGCACTAAAGGTTTGTGACGGAAACGTGAACATGATTGGTGGACGTCCGAGCTTAGATCAGGTCTATGATGATCAGAAGAAGCTTTGGATTGGCAGCATCTGGCACCGGCGCGCAATAAACTACACCGAATGTATGTAGTAGTTTATATTGCAAGAGTACCGCCACCAAAATTTTTAAAGCAGACACAGTCCGCTAAACAAAATTGTAGAAATCTGTACTACATATTTTATCTATACAGATAAATTAAATTTGGGTTGTTTGTTTATAATATTAAAATAACCGCTTTTTACTAAATGCATATGGATGTATACACGCGGTACATATACCAAAATGAATTTTTTTACAATTTTTGTCTGTATGTCTGTCTGTTTGTTTGTTTGGGTTAATCTCTGAAACGGCTGGACCGATTTGGACGGGACTTTCACTGGCAGATAGCTGATGTAATAAGGAGTAACTTAGTAACTTTTAGAAATTTTATTTATTTTTATTAACATAAATCTATATATATAAAAAATGTATATATGTGTATATTCACCAAGATTTGATACTGACTAAGCTGCATTCTCTCTCTCTTCTTTGGCAATAATAACAACAACAACAATAACAACAACAGCTACAGCAACAGCAGCGCCAAGTACAACAACAACAAGGACGTATATGACGATGATAGAGTACAGAAACAACAACAACAACAAAAACAAAATTGTATATGACTATAGAGTAATCTGGACGTACGAACCATAGCACAGAGAGGAGACAAAGGATAGGGAAACTGTATAGAAACGCGTTTTATCTCTTTCTCTCGCAGCATACATTTATAGTTGTCTCTTTTTCATTATACTTTTCGTTTCAGTAAATCCAATTCACACCGTGCCAAACACTTCGCCAACCAACGACTTAATACCACAAAGGCTGCCTGTCGCGCGAGCTCAGAACGGTTGTGGCACAACGACTTCGTTTAAAAATTGTTTTCCATGACTTATATCATACTTTTTTAAAGGGTTGTTGGCGAAGAGGTGAAAGGGGACAATGTGCCACAGCGAGGCGTGGCAGGGTACAGCTAGTTGATTAAATTCGGTAAAAATGTCTATCAACGATATCTAACTTGCTGTAGTAGTTAGTACAAAACAAGTAAAATGTGCTTTAAAAAAAATAAGTTTTTGTTTTGTTTAAATTTTCTATCCATGCACTTCATGTATTGATAAAGATTTATTTTTATTAAATTGACATAAGACCAGATTTATATATTTTAAGTAATTTTTCATATCGTGTATCTAAATAGAATTATTTTACGCTATTGCGATTTAACGACACCATTTTCATCTTTATTTTTTATGTAAATGATGCCCAAATTTAAATAAAATAAAACCAAGCCATTTCAGTTTAAATAAATTGAGATAAATATATGGGTCGTTTGAGAAAAAACGATTTAATTTAAGTATATATACTATGTACATTTTTTTTTAAATCGAAGCTGCGTTGGCTCGTTTCAGATTTGCCACAATATTTTTTTTTATAGATTGTTTTAAATTACCATACAAATCTGTGAATAATTTTTTATGCATTTTTGATGGAATTCGACGTAAAGAACAGCGTTGATTCAACTATGTGTGTGTGGTGTGTGTGTGTGTGTGTGTGTGTGTGTGTGTGTGTGTGTGTGTGTATGCATATAAATGTAATTCAGAGATTTATATATTGGATATTTATTTATTATTTTTATTTTTATTTTAAATTGAAATTCTAAAATATTATTGGTTCCAAACCATATGATTTACCACCGATTGAAATAATATTGTAAATAAACATATGCACATAGGTACTTACATATGTACACTTGCATGCGAGTATACATATGTATTTAAAATTAAGCAAGATCGACTACATTATGCCCTGTACACGCCATATTTTTTCGGTGCAGCCATCGATTTGCCTTCAAGTTTTGTTTTCTATAAACTATATTACAAAGCAGGCTATACAATTTCTGAGGCAAGTCATGGCGTAATATATAATTATAACAAATATATAAAAATCAAGAAATAATGATGCAATCGTAAATTAACGACTTTGAAATACCCTTCCGCATTTCATACTTTAATGCAAATATATAATTTTTGTTCTTAAAACCTAAAAAAATAAGGGGTAGTTCATATGTTTGTATAAGGACTACCCTCATTTTTGAGTTGTTGTATGTAAATTTTTTGGTTTTGTTTTACATTAAGGTAATATCTGTCAATTAAGTTAAAATATCTGATATACTAGGTTCAGATCAGACCACAATTGAAATAGCCCCATGTAAATATATGGTTCGTATAATAAGCCTTTAACAAGTTGAAGGGTATCTCGAAGTCGAGCACACTCGACTGCAGCGTTATTTCTTGTTATAGTCAAAATCTTAAATTCATCCAACTTTTCCAAAATTTGAAAACTAAAGTAAATTCCAGGGAAGGGTAATAGTTTTAAAGTTTCGGTTCGGTTAATTTTTTTTCTTGTTGTAATCTGCCCTGGAGGGCCAAGGTTAATCAAAAAGTATTTATACAAAATACAAAAGGCGTGGCAGACCCCAAAAACTATATGTATTCTTAATCACTATAAAAAGTTCAGTCGTTAAAGCTATGTCCACCTGTCCGTCCATCAGTCCGTCCATCCGTTTGTTCTTCGTATGTTTGAATGTCGAAATCTCGGTGACTATAGAAGATAGAGGCTTCAAACTTGAATTTTTATATATATTTTTATACCATTCACATTGTCTAAAAGTTTGTAACACATTAAAGGAGGCATCGTAAACCCCATAAACTATATATATTCTTGATCAGCTCGACGAGACGAGTCGATCTAGCTATGTCCGTCTGTGAGTTTTTTTGTTCGTCTGTCTGCCTGTTATCCAGTTGTAAATTGGAACCTAGACTTCTTTATATTGCAGTCAAATAGAGCATCAATATTGACCTGGGATAGTACCCATACAAACCCCCCGCATGAACAAATTCTTTCATTAGGTCAATATTAGCTTGAAATCAGATGTGGTGGTTTCTTATGTACGGCTGCTTCATACACATATGCTAAGGGGCGCGTAGCCCCATACAAACCCACCTCATGTTTATATTTTACAATACGGTTTACAATTTCGTTTGAATGGTATTAGAGCTTCGCTTCAACAGAAGTTAACGTTTTTTCTTGTTTTTGTATAATTATTTTAGATATCTGACTCAAGACCGGTATTTAAGCTTCTTTTGGTCCCAAGTTTCTAGAGTATCCCTATTGATATGCCACATCTACTGTTTGGGGTAGCTCCTATACAAACCTACCGCCCACTTTTGTGTTTTTTATGAAAAACTTCTTCAGTAAATTCAATATCAACTTGAAATTCGATGTGGTGGTTTCTTATAGGTGATAGCGTCACATTCTTATTCTAATGAACACGTGCGCCCAATGTTTAGGGTAGAGCGATGTAAACCCCCGTCTATTTTTACCTTTTTGTATGAAAAACGATTTCTTTGCTTGCAAAATCAACTTGAAATTTGACATAGTGTAGTGGCCTCTTATGGATGGGGCGTGTCCCGCCCACTTTTAGGCGTAGCTCCTATACAAACTTACCATGAAAGTTTAGGTTCTTAGGTTTTGCACATATTTTGTGTTCTTTAAGTTTCTGCTAAGTACTACATACACAATTTGAAGCTTCGTATGAAAGGTATTAAAGCTGCGGTTACAATCAAATTAACGTTATTTCTTGTTTTTCTTTTCTTATTAAATTGATTGATTATGAGTAGCATTATTTTAGTACTACTGAAATCGATACATGCTATTTGATGGTTGACACCACCTGGCTATCAAATATGTTATTTCAATACTCTCAATGTTTTTATAACCCTCCCATGGATGTCAAGGATATACTAAGTTTGTGCAAATCTATGTAACAGGCGAACTTGGATTTTTAGCTACCCCATCTACAATGCCCACAATACGGCAATGTATACATAAAATTCACGTTTTTCAATGTATACATAAAATTCACGTTTTTCAAGGTAAACCAGCCGATAAAAATATTTTTTTTCTTCTATTTTGGGTATTTTTTTAGTTTAATTTAATTTACAATTTTTTAAGACTTTTCTAAATAAAAATTAAATATTTTTCTTTTATGTTTGAAAATCAAAAATTAATTTGCATTAGATTAATAAATGCGATAGGGTATTTCGAAGTCGTGCAACATACTTTCTTGTTATAATATTGGCTTCTTTCTGCAAATTTTGAACCGTTTAAGATTTTGAAGGTCTCCTTTTATTTTTCAGATAAAGTCTTTGAATCTTTTTTAAATTTATTCCTTCCATAGTCGTACACTTATTATGCGTTTACCTTCTACACTACATTCAAAATTACCTGAAACGGGTACGTGCAAAAAAAGTTGTCAATGCATTGAGTTCTATCTCTGGTATTCTTCTTCTTCTTCTTTATGTAAAATAAACCCTGACTTTTACAACTTAAAACACTTTTTCTCAAATGGGTGTCAGTCGGTGTCGGCTGACTACATGTTCCTAAACGAGGAAATATTAGGCTTTAAAATTATGCACTAGGTTTTTTTCTTCCGAATTGTTCCGACCTTTGGCCAGCCTAACAAAGTTCAATAACAGGTACAAAATAGACACTTGCGGTAAAAGCAATTACTAAAAAACGCTGAGTTCGATTTTTTATAATTTTTGAATTTGGCCCAAAATAGAATACTAGGTGTAAACAAAATTAAAACTTTTCAAAATTTCAGAGGTTTTAAAATTTAAAATTGTAAATATTTCTTAACGAAAGTTTGGCTACCTTATTTTATGGACTTAAACTGTCGATTAAGCTAAAAAAAGTTATACTTAAAAAATATAATTTTTTTGAATTCAATTTGGTGTTGAACCATTCTGCGTTTGACAGAAACTTGAATTATGTGGATCAAATTATAATATCAGTTGAGATTCTGATTTTTTATTCAGTAATATGCGCTTCAGTTAATGTGTAGGTACGTGAATTAGCGATAACTCATATGTACTGGTCCGCAGAGCATAGATGAAAATCAGATAAGTGTAAGCGATATGTCCTTATGCCAACAAGTCAAAATGGTTCTGGTAATGTTGCTTACTACTGTTTTTTATACCATTCACACATAGTGTTAAATGGTATTATCAGTTTGTCTGAATGTTTGTAACGCATTAAAGGTAGGCATCGTAGACCCCATTAAGTATATATGTATTCTTGATCAGCTCGACGCGACGAGTCGATCTAGCCATGTCTGTCTGTCTGTCTGTCGGTCTGTCTGTCCGTCTATCCAGTTGAAATTTCGCACATACACTTCCTTTTATTGCAGTTTAATAGAGTATCAATATTGACTGACCACGCCCACTTTTTGGGTTAGCCCAAATACAAACCCACCGCCCACTTTTGACTATTTGTATGAACAACTTTTTTATTGTAGTCAATATCAACTTAGTAATTTATATGGTAACTTTTTGTGGACGGCTGTTTCACATATACCTTAATGGGTGGAACCCGCCCACTGTTTGGTGTAGCCGTCATACATACCTAAAAGTGGGCAGTAGGGCACTTTTTGTATGAAAACTTCTTTATTAAAGTCAATATTAGGTTGAAATGCAATGTGGTGCCTTTTTATGGTCAGCCGCTTAACATACATAGACTAATGGGCTTGTCCCGCCCACTTTTTGGGGTAGCCCTCATACAAACCCACCGTGCAATTTTGTGTTTTTTATGAAAAAATTCTTCTTATAGATGGGGAAGCCCCTATCCAAACCTTCACTTTTTTGTTTCATAATACTATTTAAAATTTCGTGTGAATGGTATTAGAGCTTCGGTTCAACCGTTTTTTCTTGTTTTATTAAGGTTGGTCTTTTATAGAGAGTCACATCAAGTGATTTGTGGAATGACAATAACTTCAAACCGCTGTGAGTGTATAGTAACGTTCTAAAGCGAGAATTGGATGCCTATACATGGCAAATTTGAATAAAAACTTTAATTGAACATTTGATATAAAATGTATATTTTAAAATTTATAATTTATTTAAAGAATTTGTAGTTGTGCGTAAACGATATTAAAATGATTTTTTTTTAAACTAAAAAAAAACACTCTTTTTTAATAGTATTGGTTATTGAATTGAATTTTCCATTTGATTGAACACAAATATATTGAAAAAACATGCATTGTCGCTTCACTTACCAGTCTACTGACCTGAGCAGCATGTGTCGGGTCGGGTCGGTGTACTGCGTGCGAGTGAATCCTGAATTCAATCCGAAAGTGGTACATTATAGAGTCAGACAACGGTTTTGCTGTAATAATTAAAAATTTACGCCACGTTGCGTGCAAAAAAATTGTACAAAGTATTTCAATTAAAATGCAGCGTCTATAGCCTTGACAACAGGCACAAGCGATATGCGTAGTTGGAAATTTTTAAAAGCTAAATTAAACGGCAACGAGATTCGTTATCAACACAAATTCAGTTAAAATTAATGCAATTTATTTGGCAAATTGATCCTGTATCCTGTATCTGTGCAGCTACATGCACCGTTGAGGATTATGCTATCGAGCATCAAAACTAAACGCCATGAAACTTTTATGAAACTATTTATAATAGAATTGAAAAGTTGCATAACTTTTTAGTAGAGTGTTCTTCAAGGCCTGGTCACACGGTCTTTTATTTGCATGTCAGACTGCTAGCGTAGTCGCGCCACCTCGTGTGGCATATGTACAAACTTAACCTGCGTAGCGTGAAGCTCATTTTTCGCTGAACGGAACAGTAAACAAACAAAAATTTCTGTCTGACCGGACTTATGCCACTGAAATCCCTTAAGGCCTGGTCACACGGTCTAATATTTATATGTGTATATGTGATATTGCTACAATAGTAGCGCCACCTCATGTTAACATTAAAAAATATACCTCATCAGCAATTTCGCGCGACATTTTTTTCAATTTCGTGTTGGATTTCCGAGTCATTTTCTTTACAGTGTTGCCAAAAGTGGTAATTTTAAACACGCATTGTAAACATCAGCAGTTTTACCTCCTTCTCTGCACTTGTTGGTTGGCGTAAGGTAATATTTTATTATTTTTATTTTTTTTTTCTCGGCTTTCTCCATTTTCTCTACTGGCTAACACTAAAAATATAGCTGTCAAATTTCTTGCACATTCGTTTGACTATAAAGTAACATTCTTATGTGATATGTTTCACGAATCAGAAGTCAGATTACATGACGTATAATATAGGACCGTCTGACCAGGCCTTTATAAATTTGGTCTGAAGCACTGGAAATTATCAAATTTCTATAGTACTATCTTTGATGATTTTATAAGAGAGAATATATTTTTTGCAGTGTACGAGAAATGCATGTGGCTTTGCTAAGTGTAGTTGAATTTGTCTCTATGATTTCAGATAGGCAAACAGACAGACAATGATGTCGAACAAGATTGCCATGCGTTTGTAGTGCAGGGGTTGATTTGTCTAGCAGTCTAACTGTCTGTCTGCCTGTCTGTCTATCTGCCTGTCTGTCTATATAGTTGTTGCTAAGTAGGGTGTCGAAGAGTTTCCTGGCAACTGTCGAAAAATGTACGCTGCACAAATCGTTTACAGAGTGTGCACATTCCGCATTTGACATTTGTCAGGAATGAATTTGCGCAACCATTTGAACTTTGTCTTATCAGACAAGATACAATCAAAGACTTTGCAACAAGCTGCAATATTGAAGTGAGTTGAAACGCGTGCCTTCTTCAATGCGATTTTCGTTGAGTTTATTGCTTTTAAATTTGCCACTTGCTACGACAAGTATGCCAATAACAACTTCAAACTGTACGAGTATAAAAATATTAAGCACTCTGAGATACTTAAGTGGCATCTTAAGATACTTTATCTGGCAACGCATAAAAAGCTGTAAATAAAACACATAGTTTGCTTTTTTGAGATTCAAAAGGAACATGTATATTTATTGATTTTTTTTTGTTTTTTTGTAATTTTTCTTTTCTTTTAAATACCATTCAAGAAATGTTCTTTGTTAAATTTTTCATGTTCATTTAATTTTGTTGTTTTGTTTTTCCAATCCATTCATGTTAAATTTTTAACGCTTCTTTACCAAATAATTATGCATAGATTATGTCTAGGACAATTAGAGATTCAGATAGAGAGAGAGCGAGTGAGATTTTATATCAGTTAGTAATTGAGTTAATGAATGAGTGAGAGTGAGAGTGAGTGAGTGAGAATGTGAATTGTATCGGCTTTGGCCTGCTTAAATTTACACACAGTAACATTTAGTTTAGAGTTGAGTTAATTCGTTTTACTTTTTCAGCTTCAGCTTCAGCTTCAGTTTTGTTTTTTCTTTATTTAGTTTATTATTTTGTTTTATACCCTTTGCATATATATAGTAGCCCAAATATAATGTATTACCAGTATATGAAAAATTTTGTAACACATGTGTTCAATGCGTTAATTTATTTTATCCATCTTTAGACCTCTTCTAACATAAAAGTACAATTTTTTTTTTCAAATTGTTTATAGGAGATCTATAGACAACACCCAATGTGATAAGAAGAAATAAAGAAACCATATACCCTACGCACTTCGTACGATTAAGTATAAAGTTCTTGAAACAATTAAAAAAATCTAAACTCAAGTCAAGAACAAAAGTCGCAGAATGTCAAATAAGTTCTTTTTGACTTGAAGTAAGTAGAACATTTGTAAGTCAAACTCTGAGAGAGAGTACTCAATACAATTTACTCTCTCAGCTATTCCAATTTCTTCGCACCGGCAGTAAGTGAGAAAATCAATGGGTTATGATGCGGCAACTTCATTCGTCCGATGCCTGTTAGTCGAGATAGTTAAGACAATGCCACTTCGCAGTGCCATTCGCATGTATCATGGTTCGATACAAGTTCTCTCCAACAGAGAACATTTCTATAAACCTTGTAAGTACAAACAAATTAAAGTAGAATTTTCCAAAGGTAGAACAAAAAAACAAATAAAATTTTGTTATTGTTGTTGTTCTTTTGTACTCAAATCCATGCAATTAGAAGTATAGCTTGAGGCTGGCTAAATTGAAGAATTACAGATATAAAAAAAAGAAGAATTTTCTACTTCGTTTAAGAAAATCAGTACTCACCATACTATTGATATCGCTATGGATCAATTGAAGTACGGAAATCCAATTTCTCCTACAACTTGTCTCTAATACGCAATATGTGAAGGGTATTAAAACTTCGGTAGAACCGAAGGTTACATTTGTTCCTGGTTTTGTTACAATTAATTTTTGAGTTATCTGTATTTATTTTTTTTTTCATTTCGAAGTACGTATTTAAGTGTATGTCTCTATGTGTTAGTACAACAAATGTGAAACGCTTTAATTTCTTTTGTATGTATTTAAGTTCATTTTTTTATATGTTTATATTTCAAATTCGAAACACACACAGACGCCATTTAACATTTACGTATTAACATTTACTATTTCCGTTTCCGGTTCAAACTTTTGTTATGCTATCTTGTATCTATTTGACTCACTAATAGAAATTCTTCAAAAACATTTTTAAATCACAATTTTTTGTCTTGTTTTGTTTTGTTTAATTGTTGATATGCAATTACATTAAACATTTCGAAGACTGAAAAGTAATTTATCAAAATGCTGCAAGTTTTCCATTAGTAAAGCCTTTTATATTTATATTTTTTTATTTTTTATATTTTATATTTTGTTTTTATTTTTATTTTTATTTTTATTTTGGTTTTTCTTTTGGTTTTTGGTTTTTGGTTTTGGTTTTGTTTATCCTTATTTTTCTATCTGATTTTTAAGTACATATAAATATATTGTAAATAGTTGCATGAGTTTTACTCTGTTTGTTTGACTTTAGGTTTTATTTATTTACGATATAATCTCTCCGCTTTCCTAAATGAAGATATCAGAATGTTATTGACTACATCGATACAATCACATATACATACATATTGATACATACAGATTTTATTTGAAATACAATTAGTAAGTAGTAGTACATAGTTACACAAATAAGTATTACATACATACATATTGTATGTATCTATACATCAAGTTAAGTTAAGTTGAGTTCGGCTAAGAAGCATTTTAGTTGAAATTTTAAGTTCAGTTTAAGTTGAGTTTTAGTTTTTAGTTTTTTCTTTTTTCTTTTTTTCTTTGCGTTTGAGTTTTATATTCTGTTGTTTTTGTTGCTCTAATTTTAAAAGTAGACACTTGAATATTTCATGTTCATAGTATATTTATTTATTTAGGTGTATTTAAACTTAAAAGGCAAATAAGTAATCATTTAACTGTTGCAATTTAAGTTGAATTGAAATCGCATTTCGTTTTATTGTATTGTACACTACTATCAAAGATTTTTCTGAAACTTGAAAGCCCTTTTGTGAATTGGCGAGAATATTTGAATGGAAAGATTTTTTTATAGCTATGATTCAATGGTTGCAACTAAAACTACTAGTTATGCTATTGAAAATCGCGTTGATTCATTTGTTTGTGTAACTAAACGTTTTTGTCGGCGTTGCTCGGGGTAAAATTTTTCATTTCGAATATATTTAAAAAACAAAAAAATTATATATAGTATTATAATATTTAGCCCGTTGGCCCACTTGTGGGTGAAAATCATATAAATTCATTCTCCATACTCTTTCAATCTCGTTCCAGCACACGGGTTGAAACTTTATGAAATCGGCGAAAAACGTCTATAATTATTTGTTTGAAGACGACCGGTTCAAAAAACTAAATTTCCCACATTTCCACCATGGTGGACTGTCTTAGTGTGCACTTTCATCATAATAGCAAAACTTTTCTACACAAATCAGTTTTTAGCTGTGCATTGATTACACAGACACACAAAAAAAAAAAATGTAGGACTCCTAAGTTTTTTTGGCGTTGAAATCGAATATGATCACAAACATATACTTCAATTACCCATGTTTCCGCTAGCACCCCCTACACTACACCTGTAGTGTTGATATTCGATTTTTGCTGAGCATTGAAAAATCATTTTCATGTTTTGCCGTTTTGTCGTAAGTTTGCAAAGAGCGTTTAAAGATTTTTTTTTTTTTCAAATTGCAGGTTTTATATAAAAAGTAAAGCTAATACTAAATGGGTACCGATCAATATTTGTAACACAAACAAATACATTTCCGAAAAGATACTCCTCCAAGTGTATACCAAAATAAGTTATCGAAATGAATTTATATGCCCATATTCAGTTTTTGAGCCCAGTTATATACATAAATACTAAATTCCTCTATGAAGGCATTTAGCAGACCCTTAGGTCGTCGCAAGGGTGTGGTATTATTATTATTATTTAAGATGGGCACATATAAAAACCGCGACCTTAAAGGTCTACTGTTTGTTCTACTGAGTTAGATGACCTGTCCTAAACCTATTTGTTAAATGAATCTTAGTACCTTCCTAGGGTCCAAACTACTCACTTGCTCCTTTCTAATAAAGTGATTACCTAGCAACTGCAGTCTGCTTTTAGCTACAGCTTCACAATCTGCAAGAATGTGAAGAGGGGTCTCCTCTTCATAGTCATAGAATCTGCATTCGGTTGAGTTATGTATCCCCAAAACATATAAATGTTTCTTTAGTCTACAGTGGTCTGTTAGCAGTCCTATTAATATTCTTAGTTGGTTCCTACCTAACTGAAGAAAAGTTGTAGAACTATTGGGGTTCTAGCCCCATAGAAGTAACTTTGCTTGTCTTAATCCTTGGCTCGTTGCCCAGTGTTTTTCTTTTCCTATATCCTTCTCCTTTCGGATTACTTCCGATATAGTATGTCTCCCGGTGCCACAATACGGCTCAGGTCCTATCAATAGCATTGGCGCTCCTTGTCTGGCAAGCTTGACTGCTTGCTCATTTCATGGAATATTGTTGTGACCCGGCACCCACAGCATAGAAACTCTGCTATGTTCGCCTAGTTTTTCCAATAGTCCATAGGCTTCAAGTACTAGCTTCGTCCTAGCTACGTTGTAGTTAAGTGCCTTCAACGCAGCCTGGCTGTCTGATAGGATAGTAATATCATAGTTGTGATCGCCTCTATCTACGTTAAATTGTGCACATCTGATTGAAGCGCACATCTCTGCTTGGAAGATTCTGATGTGTTTTCCCAATGACTCCCAATAGTGACTCCTTGGGCCTACAACATCTTCTGTCAAGGATCCATTCGTATACCACTTGACGGTGTGTGGTTTAAGTACGTATGAAGTCTCCGACGTCCACGATTTTTTGTCGGACCATTTGATGATAAATCTCCTATTAAATATATACATCTGTCTCATTTCGTCTCTAGGCATGAACATTAATGATGTCCATACCATGCCATGTATGGTAAGTAAAGTGTGATGGTTTGAAAAAATGTTCATGGTCATTTTCGGTTGCACCTTTTTTTTTATGCTTGGGAATATACATGGTTTTACAATGTTCAGAACAAGTGAATTTCCAACTCTCAGGATTTTCAACTCCTAGCTAGAGGAAAAATTGGCATTGAAAATAATTTTTTTGTTAACATATTCGATTTCAGTTATTGTGGGTTTCGACCTATTTTGTTTTGTGTACCTTTGCTATGAATAAATCCATTAGAATCAAAAATGGAAATCGGGTTTGAACCGAACCACTTTTGTAAAGAAATATTAAGTTTGGTAAGTTTTTCGTTTGAACCAGAAACTGTATCATAAAACCTGTTTTAAACCACTTTTTCCAGCCCATATAAAATTGATTCCAAACTGGTTTTAATTTCTGGCTTGAACAGCGCAATAAAATTCTTTGATAATGTAAAATTTATTATTTAAATATGAATTTTTAGCCAGCTTAAGGTCATTTTATATTGGGAAATATTTTCTCAATGCTAAAGAAGGAATAATGAAAAATATTTTCCAATGTAAAATGATCTTAAGCCAGCTAAATAATTCCGTATACATCGCTAATACAAATTAAAAAGTTCATTATTTAAACGCAGAAGCTGTTTTATTTTTTTGAGTGTCCATTTTGAAAATTTTAGTTTAAAATCTCTTTAGTCTAATGTGTGAAGTGTTTTATATAAATATTTTTTTTGGCTTATAACGTCGAATGCCTGCAAACTGCTGCTGTTTTGTATACTCTAAATGAGTGTGTATGTGTGTGTGTGAGTCTCTTTTTCTTAACTGCTTTATGTAAACATCTTTATAAGTATCTTTTTTTAATACTTTATACCATTTATCTTATAGCTAATATCAATATTCAATAACAATTAGGACAACATCAAGAACAAAAATTCCGAACTGTTGTCGCAATTAATCATTCACATTCAATAAAAATATGTTTCATCTGTCTATCGTTTGTTTTTTTTTTGTTTTTGTTACTTCTATGCATAATATTAATAATAGTAATAGTAATAGTAATAATAATAATAATAATAATATCTTTCCATAAAGAATATATTGTATATGTATTTACATTTCTAACTACTTAAAACATATAAAATGTGCTCTCTCAGATTTTCAACTATGTATGCTAAATTGTAAGTAAGTATGTAAGTATGTGGTTTTACGATCAAAACATCTTTCATAGTGTATAGCAATTTATCATAGGTCAAAAAGTTGCTTTACTTAGATGTACATACCGAGATCCTCATGAAAATCCTGTAAATAAGCAATAAGCTGTGCGTGCGAAGGACGCTGTTTAGCATCGGCAAGCCAGCAGCAGGACATCACGGTAAAACTGTGTACATATATGAGAAAATACAAAGTTCGAAATATTGGTATTGGTATGAGCGTTTGAATTTTATAATTTAACACTATAAAAGTTACTTACAATTCATCAGGACAATTAATTGGCTGTCCCAAGCGAAAACCATCGCTGAGATAAGCGCTAAGCTCGAATATATCCACCTCCTCGTATGGCATGAGCGAGAGCGTGACTAGCTCCCAGAAAAGTACGCCCAATGACCAAATATCTGTCTGTGTGTTAAAATGTTTTTTGTGCCAAGATTCGAGTGCCATCCATTTAAGCGGTCGATTTTCATTGTCGCCAAGACAATGATAATCATCGGGAAAGAGATCGCGCGATAGCGCGCTATCACAAATTTTCACATAGGAATCTTTATCTAGGCTGAAAGTGAACAAAAACAGCAAAAAATTAAGTCCTTAAGTCGCGTTGTACTCGTAGTATTTAATACATACTAGCAATTGCGTGTTGCAATGTCCTTGTGCACAATGCCAATTGTATGCAGATAAGCCAATGCCTTGGTTACATGTAAACCAAATTCGACCAGTTGCCGTGTGCTGAGCGGTGTACTAAGTTCACGTGATTTTTGCAAGAAACTGATAAAAAAAAAGAAAGAAAGAACGATGCAAAGTATGCATATAAAACTGCACTCACACACAGACACAAGTTGTTAACTAGCAACTTACATCTTCAAATTTCCCTTGGACGGATGTGGATATGCAATTTCTGGTGGTCCTGGTAGCTCTGTATTCGCCAGTAGTGGTGCCAGTACATTGGGATGACTGACACCGATCAATAACGAAGCATCCTGCAGCAGACAGGCGACCTGTGTCAATGAAGCACCATCAATAACCGTTTTGAGTAGCACATCGCAATTTTCGCCAAGTTTGCCGGCATAGATGCGTCCATAGGTGCCTTCCTTGATCAGTTGCTCAAAGCTAAAAGAGCTCGGCTGTATGCAGACAATGCGACGTAGTTTCTCCTTGGTATGCTCAGTTGGGATAATGTTAACCTTAACGTTTATGCCGGCGCCATTGCTGCCTATGGTGCTGTTGCCACCGAAGTAGTTGGCTCCCCCAACTCCACCCCCGTTACGGGTGCTCTTCGGCGTAGACATGCTGTATACCTGCAATGGCAGCAAAGAAATATAATAGATACAGTTGAGAGATTCAGCATTACAAAAGCACGGAAATGTTTGCATTAATGGGTATGCACATTTCTTATCTCAACAATGACTTATTTGGATTGCACTGTGCTTCTTCGAAAGCTGACTAAATTTACTAGTGATGAGCAAAACTTTTATGTATCAGTAACATTAAAAACAGTAAGTGTAACTTATTAAATCACTGTTATTTTAAGTTGGTATTGCGATTTTAGATGAATTGAAAAAGTTGTACGAGTATAGTGGTGGCGCTGCTCTTTACATATGTACCGTACACCGTTGGAACAGTATCCATCAGGGTATAAAACGGTAACCGGAACAATTAAGCGATTAGAATTGAGAACCGGAACCAAAACCAATATTTTAATTTCTTTAAAATCAGAATCATTCACCGAAATAAAATAAAATGAAAGAAATGTACCGGAACCTAAACATTTGTACCGGCTTAGTTTCGGTTCTCACTTTTATTTATTTCTAAGAAAAATATTTACTTGTGCATAGTGTACTTATGCATAATGTTCAAAGGAAAACCAGAACTATTCGAGTTTTCAGGCGTCAAGCTTATTATGAAGTCGCTTAAGAATCGGTTGGACGCAAAATTCGAAAAGGGCGGTGGGTTTGTATGGTGGTCTACCCCTAAAAGTGGCCGAGGCATGCTAGACATATGTTCAATCGGGGAACATACTTCCTATCTATATCCGATTTCAGATCAATATCTTAAAAACTGAATGACTAATTTTGATTCATGCAGACAGGGGACAGTCAGACAGACATGTCTAGTTCAATTCGTCTCGTCTAACTGATCAAGAATATATATACTTTGTGGGATCTCGACGCTTCGTTTAATGCGTTACAAACTCCGTGACAAAATAATAATACTATTCACATTGAAGAGTATAAAAATTAAAGTATGCTTGTATTTATTTACTTTTGAGTAAATAACAGCTTATTTCAAACAATTTAAATAACAAGTTGTTAATTTGATATACTATGTTCTTTGGAACGCTAGAAATACTCGTAGTAATTATTCTCCTTTTTTAAGAAATTTAAGAGTTTGGCCGGTCTTGGTACCGGTACCTTCCGGTATACCGAAACGAAAATCCAAAAACCTTACCCAAAGCGAATACCGAAATAAATTGAAACCCGTACAGAACCGTATACCTAAACACTCGTTTCGGTATGTACCAAAACCGGAATGAAAACCGAAATACATTTCTTTTTTTTCTGTTAATGTCAATTACAAACTTTGATAACAGTTCCAAAAACGGTACAACGATGCAGTGAAGTGAAGTATTGCTCACCACTAGCGAACACTGAGTTGAGTACTTTATATTACAATCATTCATTTTAATGAATTGCCTTCCGTTTCCGCTTTGACTTCGAATGATGCAAGCAGTACTTCCTTTCATGACATTGCCGCAGCTTCTTTGTGCAACAATTGTTTGCACTGTGTAGGCGTGGCACTTTACTACACTACTTCAGCAGCACCAGCAGCGGCAGCAGTAGTGCTGCTGCTTATGCTTGATATGAATAATTCATTGGGCGGCGAAAAGGATTAACTTTTACTCTTGGCGGCGCACTTCAATGCAGCATAGAAAGACGCGTTCCAGTGCACTTAACCTCAGCAGTGAATACTTCACGAAATTGTTACGCCTTCAAAGCGTTCATTTCTATGTAGAACTTTGCTTTCACGCGCTAGCACTCATTCCCTATATATTGCGTGTATATAAACATATACATATATATATATATATATATATATATATATATATATATATATATATATATATATATATATATATATATATATATGTATATATATATATATATCTGCCTAATAACGCTTCAGGGCACGCCCACGCCCATGCACACTTCGAATGCCCACTGACGAGGCATCTAATTTGTTTTCATAAAGTACAATATTATTTAGTTACTGTGCGGTCTTGGCTACCATGAATTCTGCTTGCTTGCTGCTTGTTTACTGAGCTGATCTGAGCTAAATTGTTCCAAAGCGCACTCAAGCGCACTCATATAGCTAAGCACTTGGACAGCTTGGGCTGCTCTTAGTGCGTCTGCTCCTACTTTAGCTCCCACTCGAATATCTGTTGGATGAACTGGACTAATATAGACAAGAAAAATCTCTTCATTTCATTCTTAATTTTGCGGACGAAATTTACATAAATGAGTGCAAATTGCGTGCGCCTGAAGCCAAATGTAGGACTTTCAGGATATGCTCAGGCATGAAGGCGTTCAGTTCAGCTCAGTTCAGGGCAGACAGAAAAGATAAATGAAAAGTTATGTGTAACATTTTGCTCTCCGGTTTGTCTGACGCTTAGGCTTTCATGTCGTAAATCTCCATCAGAGCGGAAATTACTTTTGCTTTTGCATGCTCACGCAAGGGAAATCTCTGAAGCTGAATTTCGGTAGAAACAATAAACTGGCTGCTGTATCGAATCTCAGCTGTCAGCTGTATAAACCGATAAATACTTGAAATGTGTGTTTATGTAGTAAACGAGTATGTACATAAATATCTGTATTAAAATGCAATGATGTACTCGAATCGTATTTGATCATTAAATTAATTATATTGTTAATAACAGTTTAATTTATTGTAATAATAAAAAAATATACAAAAGAAAACCACTTTTAATACAATTGATTCAAACTCATTCATTTTAGCCGCGCGCCATGAGACAAATAAATATATTTTCCCTTTGACACCACCTGTCTGTGTAACCTTGCAGGCACATATTAAATATCTGATGCTGTTATTAAAACAAAAGCCACTCACAGAAAAAAAAAAAAATCAAGTTAAATACACTTCAAAACATTAAGGGTCACTTTCACAGTATAGGCGAATTGGGTTAAACTAGTCTTAACAACAATACAAATTTTTTATATTTACAGTGACAAGAATAAATAAAATATATCATCAAACTTAGGGCCATTTTCACGACTTAGAAATACATTAGAGAATACGAATTGCCAAAATATGCTATTGGGGGAATAATATTGAGTAGTGTACTATTTCACGACTTCACAATTGTAATAAATACATTTCGAGTACCCTGCAGTATAAATCGATTTTTGATCTGTAATCGGTCATTTTTATCGGTTTTCGTTACTTTATTGTCTGTTACCGTTACTTTTATCTTATGTATCGGTTAGGTGCTACATGCTGAACAGGTGGACAGTCAATGCATTTGCACAAATGTAAACGCACAAATAAGTATAAATTAGAGGAAAAAATTGGATGAGTGTAAGCGCGGCCGCAGTAGGAACAAAAAAAAAAAACGTTTACATTCCAAATTTATATAAAATATTTCAATTTTGTTTGTTTTCATTTTGCTTTGGTTTGTTATCGAAATTCTAAAGTCAAGTTGGCAGCTATCTTTGAAATATATATTCTGGTTCGTCGAACTGGGCAATATATTTATAGGCTAAATAACAATCGTGATAGTGAAAACTAGGGTATTGTGTGAAAACCCGTTAATGCTTAGCTTGGATTTACATTAAGTCGAAAGTAACTGAGCAGTTTGAAACTGGCACTATTTTCGGAAAAAAATTCTCCAGATTATTTTATTTCAATATACTCGTATACTAATTCCTAGCTATTTGATATATAGCGCTGTAACAGACTCCACTATATATTGAATAAGGCCATAGATAGGGGATTACTTACGCAGCTATTAGATTTTCCCATTAGAAGTATTTTTTTATGTTTGTGAATTTGACATCCGTTCGAGTGTAGGTACTGGCGGCTAAGAAATTTGTTTTCATATAGGAATAAATATTGTTCTCTAATTCCATTAGTGGATAACAATAATAAAAATTTATTTTTTATTGTATTTGTATAATTACATCAAGTAAAACATGGGCGTGGCTGAATTTCTTTTGTGTGAGCGCTTTTTGGGAAACAAGAGAAGTGCTAATTTCGTTGAGTTACTAAATGAATTTCTGGCGGCTTATGGAAAAATGGTGCGGAACATACTTATCTACAAAAAGAGAGGAGCTAATGAATGCTGGTCATTTAAGAGAGAAACGATTCGGTTTATAAATGTAAGGTATTATCAATCAGGCTACTAATATAGTTTTGCGACATGATCACAGCAGCGTGACGTTCGTGAGTTAATGGGTCAAACCTGATATAGCATCCGATGATTTTTTTTTGGTTCCTAAACGTGAAGAAATAATTTCGCGTAGAACGATTTCCAATGACTGAAGAAGCTGTTGATGTGCTCAAAATGCATGTTTCGGTCATAGGTTAGACGCACCAACTTTTGTTTTAAATAAACTGTCCTATTTACTATGAGGCATGTATTAATTTTCCAAAATATTTTTCTTATCAAAGTTCGAATCGTGTTCGAAAAACATCTGCTCATAGTTGGTTGATTTGCGAAAACATAACTGTGCATTCGAAGACTCTAGAAATTTCTATGCAATCACGTGGACTTCTGTTTGGTCATTGAAATAGACGCACTTCACGTTTCTAAGTCTTGTGTTAACAAGTGGAATTATTTTGAGTAAATAAAAACTAAAAATTAAGAAATCAATGGTTTTTGAGCAATATTTGAAGAAACAATGGGACAAGTTACTGTATTGAGCTTATTGGAACGTCAAAAAATAGACTTATTTCACTCACAAGGACTATCGAATCGAAATATTGTTGAAAGATATTTATAAGATCCGGAGGCATATGGTGAACACTTCAAAGGGCGAAAAATGCTTCCAATTCGACTAGGTCAGCAGCTAAGATTAAGGAATTAGCCGGAGTAAACGCAAGCCATGCAACTGTTCAGCGTACAACCAGAAATGCAAAACATCTTAAGCGTCTAAAAATCAAGAAAAAACCACCTCTGAATGCTATACGCAAAGAAAAACGGCTTCAATATGCGAAGGAGTAGTTAATGATGATGCCCGCCCCGAACGCTCTAGCACGTCAACAAACGATAAAAACATTGACGCAGTGAAGAAAATTGTGGTTAGAGAACTTGCTGACAATGTCGGCATATCTGTTGATTTATACCATAACATTTTTTTTTGATGTTTTGCGCATGAAACTTGTTTGTTCCGAAATTACTAAATTTTGACCTTACTTGTTCGTAATTTTTTAGCCAAAAACCACACTGTAATTATGCCTCAGCTATCCTATTCAACGGACTTGACCCCAGCGACTTTTTGCTGTTCTTAAAACTGAAAATACCCGCAAAAGGACGGCGATTTGCTACAATTGAGGAGATAAAGACCGGATCGCTGGAAGAGGCCGTACCAAAAAATGGCATATCATATCGTAGATTGGAAAAGCCCTCAGACTATATATGAGGGGGATTACTTTGAAAGGGAAATAATGGATTTAAAAGAATAAATAAATAGCATATAAAAAAAAATATGTACGTACATGAAAAACACTGTCCGCGAAGCGTCGCATAGCTCCCTCCGTTCCCAACGCACGACATAAACACATTTGCCATTCATATGCTTTAGGTCGTGACACATTGAAGCTAATGATCAAAATTTTGATTTTGTGTCAAAACAGCGACTAGTAATGATTTTTGCATTTACAACAACAGTTCGCATTGATAGGGGGAGTTGAGTTTTGCTAAACGGACGGACGTACGCAAGAATGATCATCACAGAGAGATCAAATCAATTATATCAAAATTGAGTAGCCTAGATTAGGTAAACACCTATGGAACGATAAGTATGCCGAAATGTTAAATTACATTTGTGAAGAATACTCAAGGCTCATCCAATTCTCACTCACTCCAGAACACCTCGATAGATTTCACTTTTGCTAAATATCTAGTGGTGTGAGTCCAAATTATGTCAAACTGGTATTGTTAAACTGTTATAAATTTTTTAGAGTGTAATTTCTTTGTGAACTTTGACATCGCATCCATTGAGTGCAATAAAAAATCAAGCTATTGCCTTGCGTTGTTGTTGTTTGTTGTTGTTGTTGGTTTTGATGTTGCTGTGGCTGCTATTGTCATTAAAGCTGATGGTGTTGTAGTATATGATGCTGTTCTTGTTGTTATTGTTGATGTTGTCATTGTGATTGCATACGTTGTATATACATATATGTATGTACGTATAGGGTATAGCCGCGCAAAACCAACCAAAGCCAAGCAGACAACAAAAGCAACACGTTTCGTTGTCCTGAGCCAACAAAGAAATTTCAATTAAAACGAAACAATACCGCACTTCATCATCAACGCGACAGCAAAAGCTTCGCTGAACGCCATCAGAAATCCTGACGTTCGGTTGCAAGAGTAACACTTGGCGTTCAACATCAGAATGGACGAGGCAACATAGCACGGTAGGGACAGCTGAATGTGCTGCATGGATGGTGGTGTGCCTGTGAGCAGAGTGATAAATCTTTGTCGCCAAATAAATACAAAATACGAAATACACTAGTTTGCATTCAACAGCAGCCGAAACAAAAGCAGCAGATACTTACTACAACAAGCCAGCGAAATTGGCAATACTATCTGCTTGCCACCAGATGCGGTGCGTGTGTACCCATCCCAGACTTGCCTCTATTTTGCCTTTCATTTCATTTCAAAAGCAAAACCGCAACATTACTTGGCATATCCGACACATATTGCTCTCCTTCTCTCTGTGTTAGTCGCGCAACAGAAAGTGTAATTAAAACTTTTGGCTTAGCAGGCATGCCACACAAGAACAACTAACAACTTCACTGTCACATTTCAATGATGACGAACATCATGATCTGCAGTAGCTGCTCGACTGTCGACATGACAACATTCCCGCAAAATTGTTTTTATATTAAGTAGCTACATTTCCCCAATGGCAACTTTCATCTATCAAGTAACTTTTATTAAAAAATATACTGCATTTAGAATGCCGATAATTATTGTTGCTCAAGTTTGCACAAAGTGCGCAGTCAACAATTTTCTAATTGTAATTTTTGGTTTTTGTATACAAAGAAGCATCGCAGTACGGAAAGAGACAAGGGTACAAAAAGTTTTACAATAAAATGTTATAGACGTGGTAGACCGCATAAATTTGGTATTGATATTCTTGATCAGCATCTGGAATTGTGTAGATTTAGATATGTTTGTCCGTCCAAAGAGTATTCTCTCGTAAAACTAATGTTATTGAGCATTGTTTTCAGTTTTATTTAATCGAATACGTCCAACTTTGTGCCGGAACAAGTGTTTTTTTCGGGGAGTTCTACTACATTACTTTAACTTGAAGAAAACTGCTGCCGAAAGATATCGAATTTTAGCGAAAGTTTACGGAGAACATGATCGAGATGAGCAAACGTCTCGGAAATGGTTTGCTCGGTTTAAAAGTGGTGATTTTGAGCTGGAAGATAATAAACGACCTGGGCAGTCGAAAAAGTTTGCAAACATCTCAACGCCATGACTATTTAAATCAGATAAATTGAAAGCAAAAGACGTTGAAAGGGATTTTTTTCTCTTTTGAACAGCTGCATGAACGACAGAAAATGAAAAGTTTTTTTGTATCGCATTGTGACTGGCGATAAAAAGTAGATCCGCTATGACAATCTCAATCGCAAAAAGTCATGGATTAAGCCCGGCCATGCCAATTATGCATGGATCGAAGCTTGAACTCTGTATTTGGTGATATCTGTTGTAGCAATTCGAACAGAGACACGATAAAGTGACTTTTCAGCTGGACAATTGTCACCATTGTTTTTCAAAACTATTTAAAATAAAGTTGGAAACCCAATATGAGATAACAGATCTCAGGAACTGTAAGAGCAACAGAATATAAACATTCATTTACATTTTCCATTCAGGAACTATAAGAGCTAAGTCTTTACAAACATTTACAATCTACTTGAGCATAGGCATATTGGTAAATTCAATTTTAACTGTATACTTTGAACAAAAAATATTTTTTAAAGGGTACATGTGGTTTGTTGAACTTTTTATGTAACATAGCGAAGGAAGCATCACAGACCCCATAAAGTATATATAGTATATATTCATGATCAGCGCGAAAAAAAAGTAGTTGATCTAGCCATCTCCCTCCGTCCGTCCATACGTCAGTCTGATGGAAAAGTGCTCTGTCTCGAAAATAGTTAAATGAACTAAACTCTCTAGGTACCGCACTTGTACAGGTGTACCTTAAAATTTTATAACTAGCAAGCGTTTTTTTTTTTTGGAAATTTTTTGTTAAATGTTTGTCTTAATTTTATAGTATGTCTTGATTTACTTCAATAATGTATTAAATAACTTTGTAATAGTATATAGGGTTGCCACAGGAAACGCTTCCGCCTCAAAATCTCTAAATTTCCTTCATAAAACTAAATTTAATAAATGAAATTTGGAGATACAATAATTAACATTTTTACTTGTTAATTATTGTATTTTGATAAGAAACTGTATATAAATTCGACTAAATATTTTCATATATCCTTGGATCAAGTGAATGAAATTAAATTTACAGATAATATCTACAAAACTGTGGAAGTTTTAAACCATCTTTAATTGTGAGCCAGCTGACAGGAAGGTTCAAATCGGCACTTTCTGAATATTTATTCCGAACAATGAACAGAACCAGTTGTAATGAGAAAAGTTAGCTTTAAACTAGATATGGGCACGGAATTGGGAATCCCGCGGGACCCGACAATTTCTTTGGGATCGAGCGCGTACGGCAAAATTTTAAAATTTGCGGGAATTTGCGGCATTTCTCCACTATCGCAAAATTTCGTTCGGGACCCGGAATTGCTCTTGGAACTTAAAAATCTAATATTATTTTAATACTATATATTTTAATTAAATGTGCATGTGAATACACAATAACAAATCGTATCTACTTTTGCGCGTATACACAATTACGTGATTTTCATTTTTTGTGGTAAGAAATTTTACTTTTTGCACTGTAAATGCAACTCTGCTTGAATTTTTGTCAACGATCTTGAAATTCGGTCACACTTAAAAGCGAAAATGGTCACACTTATAAGCGAGAATTACTTGATTACTTAAAAATAAAGTATTTAAAATTTAAAATAATTTGATAATCTTCGGGGACGGGTGGGATTAGGTAAGAAATTGTTTTTCGGAATGGGCGCGATCGGGACATCACACACATCTCTACTTTAAACCAAAAATCGAATCATCAAAATAAAAAAAAAAGTAAAGTGACAAGGCAAAAGTGGAAAGCACGAAGCTCTTTATTCATTTTTATAGCATTCACACATAGTAGTGTGAGGTGGTATTATCACTTTGTCTGAAAGTTTGTAACGCATTAAAGCACATCTTATTGATCAGCTCGATGAGACGAGTCGATCTAGATAGGTCCTTTTTTTTGTCCATTTGTCTGCTTGTTACTGTTACTGTTAACTTTTTTTTCTGTATAAAATATCTGGTTAATAGTATTTAAGCTTTATATTGTGCTAAGTATTGGTATGCCACGACCACTTTATGGGCTGGTACCCCCATATATATACAGATTTTGCGGTATAAATTTGACATTCCCACATTGATTTGCCCTTTAGATTTGAAACGAGGGTGAGGGTGCGGAATTGCTTAACTGACAGCTAAATTTATTTCTCAGTTAGCTCCAACTGAGATTCTAACATGAAGTTTAGTAAGCGAACCGTAATGTGTTCTTAAATTCGTTTGAATACAAGTTATGCATTAAAATTCTGCAAAAGCTGTGTTCAAAATTACGTTTAAAACTGTTGTAGCCAGTGTTTTTCCTTGTACAACTTAAATAACATAAATCTATACAATATTTCTTCGTTGTAGATGACATAAATTCGGTATACTGGTATATGTATCCACATATATACATACATAATAATTTTTGTTTGTTCCCAGGAGCTTTTAAATATGTAAATTAATCACCTTGTGCCATACAAAAAAATTAAATGAAAGCAGCTGCCTCCTGCGGTGTCATAGTGTTGGAGTTGTTACAAATTTTGGTTTGTCACCTAGGAATTACGCGTAATTATTTTTCAGCGCTGTAGCTAAAATCATGTTGCGCAACAAATTGTAAGCTCACTGAGGCGCCGCAGCCCATTTTACATCCTTGGCCATTACTACATTCAATAAATAAAAGGCACAAAGCTGTGAGGAAGGAGCAGTTGGAGGCGTCAAGTTTGTAGGCGTCTATTTTACCTGAACGACTGCTTGATGAACATAAATTAGAGCTTAGCTGTTGCGCTGATAACGCCTGAGTTTGTCGCAAATTAATGCGTTGCTTCAGAGTTTGCATCGACTTTCACTTTGATTGCGCACAAGTTCCTTCTACTTCCTACTATAGGTGACTGACTGCCGTGCTTCCTTCCGCACGTCCGCCATTTCTGCAATTACATTTCAATTTGTTGTGCCTTGTAGTGGGACTTTAGCTGCGCGACGGCTTCAGTTGGGATTTTATCCTTAATACTGCTGCTGCTGCGTTGTGCTTGGCTTATAATTTGCACGGAATTTCAAAGAACTTCGATTAATGTGGGTCTCAGTATGATGAATGGTAATTTAATAGCACAATATGCTTTCCTTCAATATACAAGTATGTATCTACAAAGGACCATCTATAACCTTTGTCTATGCCATAAACTGACACTAAAATTTAATTATCCTTTCTGTGTAAAGTTTCTATTCACTGGCTCAATTGCTCTACATACATACGTATTATATTATGTACTAACAGCTCGTCCAGTCAACTTTGCGCCGTTGTTCTGCCTGCGATCGAGCTCTAATGAATAATTGATAGACTTTGAATGGCTGCCGTGAAAGAGCTCTAGATTACCTTAATTAAACTTGGCATGTACTTAACCGCAGCGAATGAGTTTCCCCTCTCTTCGTCTTTGTACATACTAAATTACATATAATTGCCTTTCAATTTACGTTCGCGTGTTTATTTTATGCGATTTCAATACAATTTTCATTTGGAATTACTCGTATAATTTTTCAATTCAAATGCGACATGATTTTTTATACTTGTAGGTGTAGTTTTTCTATTACGATGATAACGCTTCCAACTTTAACAAGAACGAACGATTGTGTTTGATTTCGAACTAACCTGTACCCTGTTTAAGAATTCTTATATGAACCATGGATTATGTATGTATATTATTCAGTGGTCCGATTTGGATATCTGCGGGATATTTTACTAGAATTGGTGAAAAATTAGAACTAATTAAAAAATAAAACCAAAAAAAAAGGTTCAGGTTTACCCCATAAAGTGGTCCGATCTGGGCCTACATGAAATATTTTGTAAGGATTGAGAAAAACATACGCCATACTTAGCGTTTCTAGCCTAATTAAGAACAAAGACAAAAAATGTCATACAAAGACTTGAAAATGGAGGGCAAGATTGTATGGAGCCTACCGCAAATAGTGGGTCGATTTGAACCTCTGCGGTATTGTGCAAAAACTTAAAACAGATTTGTATGGGTGTTCGGCATGTTCATTTAATACTAGTTATCTGAAGAGTGAAAATTAGAATCTAATTATGCCAACTTGAAGACTCTATCGCTTATAGTCTCCAAAACCTGTATGTGCAAACATTCCATTAGATTGACAGACGGTCATGTCTATATCGACTCGTCTTCCGACGCTGATAAAGAATTTATAGCGGTGACAGAGACTTATAATCTGGTAACTGGCATCTCGAATGCTATCGCCTTCTATTATTAAATAAAAGTTTTTTTTTTTGGGTTTTTTATATCCGCTCTTTCGCTTTTTTAAATATTTATTTGATATCTTTTATGAAATGTTACCAACAAAAATGCTACAGAAAAGACACTCAACTGATGTTCGCCACCATGTTGGCAAGTGTATCCACAAAACTTACGAGCCTAACGTCGAGCTGCTCGATATTCATGCTCTACAATGTGAATTACCCTTTAGAGCACGACAGAGATAGAGAATATTTTGTTCTCTATTCTTCTAAATGAAAGCAAGAGAACAACACTTTTTCGTCTGTTGCTATTCATATAACATGACTCACTTTGACTTTGAATTTTTTGTTGTTGGTATTTTTTTTTTTGGCCAATTGGAAAAGCTAAGAGAGGCAGAGAGCTTGGTTCTAGGTGATTGGCCGAGGGCTTTACCCGGTTTTTAGCTGTTTTTGGCCTAGCAAGTTCATCTATTTGACTGTTTAGCTTATTAGCTCAGTCCTGTCGAGTAGGTATTGTAAATTGATAGCTTCTTGCTAAGTTTCGACTAGGAACACAGTTAGTTTTGGAAGCTTGTGTATATTTTTATATTTGCATAAACTACATTAGCATAGTGGAAGCTAGTTTTTTATCTTGAAGGTCGACTGGAAGCAGAATTGTATTTGGTGCATCCGTAAAACTGCTACGCAAAGCTCATCTAAAACATATTTCCGCGCTTCCTTGACCTATTTCTAAACGAGTTCTGATATTGTCAAATCTTTCAAAGTTATTCTTGTATTAATAAATTAAGGTCAAATCATTACAAATAGCCACATGCTTTCGTAATAAATGTTCTGTGTTAATATGCTTTTAAAACGAGTTCATTGATTTCTTGTCCATATACAAGTGTACTGTTTATTTTATACTCATTCCAACTATATTATCCAATATATACTATAATTGATTTTTAATTAGTTGCGCTGTAGCGCAAAGTACCATTGACAGTTTGTCTGTTCAATGGCGCGATAGAAAACCAAATGAAAAACATAATTAAGAGTAAGCAAGAAAGAGAACCGCTGCAGACGAGTGTGCTCGACTTTGGGATATGCTGCATTCGTTTAAGCGATATTATTTAAGCATTATACATTATTAAGAACGAAGCTATATCTATACACATTCCATTTGTAGTTTCTAACTTCAATAACAAAAAGTTTTTCATACAAAAACTCAAAAATGAGGTTAAGTTAGTATGGATGCTGTCCCTAACTATGTGGTTGGCATATGACTCATTTCATACAGTTTATCTGAAGATAAAATAGTTAAGTATAAATGTACAAGCTAAATGGGTCTATCTCTTTTAAAGGTAATCGCGACTCTATATATAAATAGTACCATTTTACCTACAAAAAAAAAAAACACACACACACACTCACAACTCATACGATTGATTATTTATTTGTTGGAAAGGTTGTGAAGAAGGGCAGCGTACAATCTATATTTTCTTCAAAATCTGTTTCTCATATTTTAGAGCACCAAGCACGTTATAATTTGCAACCAGTTTATGCAGTTACACAGTTAAGAACAGTGACTTACAGTTTCCTAATCAATCGGGATATCGATGAAAACGCTTGCGCCTCAAAATTCTATTCATTAAACTCAGTTTAATGACTGAATTATGGACATTTGGAGGCGATAGAGTTTTTTAGAAGAGTTCTATTATAGGTAGATATTATACTCTTTATAGCATCTAAAGTGTATCCACTTGGCTGTTACATACAATTCAGTTGGATAGACTTAATACCCTATGAATAAAAAGAAATTATAAATAGGCTAAGATTGACTTGACCCAGTTTCAACGGAACATAAAATTCTTTATTGCAAAATCTTGTTTCATATAAAAATACTGTACGCTCATTTTTCTTGTTGACATTCGCATTAAGTTTACAAATGAATTTATTTTGTTCTGGTTTTTCTGTTATGCATTGTGGTTACACGCCCACATACACAGTTCTCCGCCCACAATTATACTGCGCTGTGATAGCTGATCCGAAAGCGCAATCTATATAAATTAATAGTTGCAAAACCCAACAAACGCAACTTGACCGCAATAAAATCAACAATCAAGCGCACAAAAATAATGAGCGCAATGCTGCAGGATAGGGCTAGGATGCGGAGGTTATAGTAGTGCTGTTGGTTTGTTCAAATGAATTATTTGCTCAGTAGCTGCGGTGGAAACTGAAATCGCTCTCCACCACATACCACTTCTTCACTTATACGTATACCGCAAAGTGCTGCACATACGCAGATACTTGTATATATAGATACATATGCATACATGGCAGAGCTATTGAAGGAGGTTAGCCTTATATGAGTATATGCAAGTATATGTATAAAGCAGCTGAGCTCTGGCCATGCACATTTGTCAGACGGCACTCGGTAAGAGCAGACAATATGAGAAGCAACTTACTGCTTACCAACTGATACTTCTGAAATTCCGCACACTCACCCTTTATATTGTATCTGCATATTAAATACTTGGCTACAATTCACTCCATTCGGACAAGCTGGAGCAGTATCAAGTGCCAACAAGTGCCACCAACAGCAGCGGCACCAGACAATTTCACCGCTGCCACAGCCGCTTGTGGTCCAATAACCACAAAACAACATCCGCTGGCCTGGCTGACTTCCGTTTGTCCAACTGCGGTTGACAGGAAGTAATCAATAGTGTAATGGCAGACACTGGCATCCGATGCCAGCTCAGCTCTTTCGCACAGTAAATGGACGGTACAGGAAAAAAAAAAAAAAACAAATCGAATTCATTCACTACTGCATAAGCGAAGTTTTTATACGCTCTATGTACAAGGTTGATTTAAAAATAACCGAACTTTTAATTTAAATCATAGAACACGTAGCGCCATCTATTGGCAGTGTTGGAAAGGTACATTTTTCTTCTTTCGAAAGCAGTTAAGTTCATGCTAATCGTTTGACAGGTTATAAAATGACACACGTTTTAATAACAGCAGTTTTTGTAGTTATGCCGTAAAATCATAATGAGCAAATATTAAATTTTGTTTTAAACTCGTTAAAAAATTTGCTGAGACTTACGAATTTTTAAAAATAGTTTATGATGATAATTGTATGAGTCGTACTCAAGATTTCACGTGGTTTACACGATTTAAAATCGGTCGTGATGATTTAAATGATGATCCAAGACCTAGACGAAGAATCTAATCGTGCTGAGTTAGTGGAAAAAGTAAGTGAAATAATCACTATCGATGCAAATTTCACTGTGAGATTGCTGGCAGAAGAATTAAATTCATCTTACTGTACAATCTACAAAATATTAACTGAAGATTTGGGTAAAAGAAAAGTGTATACACGTTTTGTTCCACATCAGTTAAAGGATGATCAAAAATTGGCTCGTGTAGAGCATTGCAAAGAAATCCTTTCAACAGCTGAAAACGTTCCAGACTTTCTTGATTCGATCATAGCTGGTGATAAAACATAGTATTTTAAATATAATCCTGAAACAAAGCGACAATTTGCAGAATAGAAGTAAAAAAACGAGCCAGAACCAAAAAAATTTAGTTTTCAGAAGTCAAGAATCAAGACAATGTTGATAACTTTCTATGATTCCAAGGGTATTCTTCACAAGGAATTTGTTCCAGAAGGTTAAACCGTCAATGGAGAATATTATTTAAGTTTTACATCGTTTGTGGTCGAGAATTCTACGTGCTCGGCCCGAATATTCCAAAGGAAAGCATCTGCTTTTATTGCATGATAATGCACCACCGCACAAGACCAAGTCAATGAATTTTTGATGAAAAAACAGATCTGTCTCATCGACCACCCTCCGTATTCGCCTAATCTATCACAGTGCGATTATTTTTTCTACCCAAAAATTAAAACTGGAATGAAAGGAGCTTTTTTCGATGGCATTCCAGCCATACAAGCAGCCGTGCCACAGGTGCTAAAGAACATTCCAAAAAGGGAGTTTAAAAATTCTATGGATAAATTGGTTGAGCGTTCCAAACGTTGTGTTGAGTTAAATGGGTCGTATTTTGAATAAATATTACCTTTGAAACATAATGCAATGCTTGTTTTATCTTATAACTAAAGAGTTCGGTTATTTTTAGATCAAACCGTGTATGTATGTACTAAGCACAGTGGTTGATAGTACAACTTTCGCCTAAAGCCTCATAAATGAATGATTTAACAAATTCTTCAAGTAGCAAAATTTCAACAAATATATATAGGAACATATTTACAATATCTAATTATTTGCCTATTTAGCAAGTGAAAAACGTTCACATCCTTAAAGCCAACGCTTGATTTTTTTTTTTTCGTTTTTTGTTGGACTGGTTGTGAAGAGGAGTAGGGACGAATATAATTCTTTTCTAAAGTAGGTAAAAACCAGGTAAAGCCCTCGGTCAATCACAAAGACCTGAGCTCTATTCCACTCTCAGTTCACTCAATTTGTTAAAGAATTGCAACAAAAAAAAGGCATCTGTTGAGACCGAGGCTTCATAGTGTTATTGGTCAAATTTTGGAAGAAGAGCCCAACATGTTGGTCAAACTTAACGCTCTTATCATTAAAGAGAAGAGAGCTATTACACTTATAGGGGCCATGATACAATTATAAATACACCATGATACGGGCCATCCTTATATTGAGCCCAAAATGTTGGTCATACTTAAAGCTATCAGCATTATCAAATGGTTCGGAACTGTTTTTTATTGTCGCTATAAAAGGTTGAATTTCAACAACAGGCAGAACCTAATGTTCAAATAAACTGTAAATGTGTGACATGTGAATTGGTGACATTAAAATTTAAAAAAAAAAATCTATTAAAAAAATATTTATTAAAAAATACAATATAATAAAAACTTAAGCGAAATAATAAATATAACTAATAAAACGAAATAATGACCTATAAATTATATCTAATACGCATTAAAATAATACGTACTACGAGCCATACAAAGTATGAAAAGCATTGTTGCAATACAAATATACAAGAAAACAAAAATAACGGAAAACAAAAAGTAATCAAACGAAAAATAATTAATTAAAATTCAGAAATTGGCCGCCACATAACAAAGCAAACGTAAAAACTATTTGCGAACTATGAGTGCTATTAAGTTTTAAATGAATGTTTAAAATTCGCTGAGTGTGAATTGTGTAGCTCCTTGAATAATGTTTGCAAGCAATTTTCAGCCCAAAAGTATGCACTGCTTTTCCCTATGCGAAATTTTGTGCTTCACGAAACATTTATCTGCAGAATAAGCATTAAGTCTTCAGCGTTATTTAATGCTTATATACAACAGAAACATCTAACATCAATGGAGCATGCACATCCACATCTGCCGCTCACTGCTGATTTTTTGCTCATAGTCGCTTCACCCATGCAGAAGACGTTTTGTGAAGATTTCTATGTCACCTGCAGCGCCCCGCTTGATTTAGAAAATTTCTTTTAATGAGTTGACGACAACATTTTTAATTAGTACCTGCTTTTCTAATTTGCAACCCTCGATTGGGGAAACAGCTGCAAATGGCTGTCGGTCTGAATGTTTGTTGTGCGTGAGTAGTACGCAAAACACTTAATTCTCATTGCGTGTCTGCATCTTTGTGTGTATGTGTGTGTGTCTGTTTGAGCAATACCCGAGAGCAGTAAAACATCTTAACCCATTTGCACTTGTTCTTACTCCTTGAGCTACTTTCAGCATGCCCTACAGAATCACCCTTTCCACTGTCAGTGCTGCTTCGACTTGTTCATTTGGCGACTTGGTTTTGTTTGCCTTTGATGGTGTGTAGCAGATGTTGTCTGATTTTGTTGTTTCTTTTTTCGACATTCCGGCTCCAAGAGGACATTAAAGCAATTGCGTTGTTTATGTGCTGATTTAATTGAAAACAAACGTTGCAAGTTAATGTCCGTGCCGGGGTTGCCATGCTGCATGTGGAGCATCAGCATGGGGCTAAATTGTATAGGGGATTCTAAGTGAGTGAGTGCGTGTGCTTGTACGAGAAGTATGTGTAATTGCTTGACTAAACGGCTGCACAGACTCCACGTACAACACACTTCATGCATAGGATCAACCCCCGGGTGCATAGTCAAAACAATATTCATTAGACAATGCTTGACTCGCTTGAGTATGGCACTGGCTCTGACATAGTCTAATTTCTGCTTAATTTAAGCACCCAAAACGCACTCCAATTTGCTCGACGTTGCCCATGTCACAACGCAAAGTGTTTATAGATACATAAGTCGACATTTGTCGCTGTTGATTCAAATGTATTGCTATGCTTAGATACTTATGTCGTTGCTGTTATGGAATGCATGTGGCTTCTTCGCTTGATGTTCGGACGCTAAACGGCTGCTCTGCGTCATGGAACGTTGTAGTCAACGTTCATGCCAAATAACGAGGGTGAATTGAAGTTGAAAACAAATAAAAAGATACAGAGAAACAAGTACATATGTACAAGTTCATACTGTTGTGCTAATATTTACTTAGCCGAGATGAGCTGCACTACAGCGTATGGCAATTGGCCATTCAATACTAATATTGGTCTCTACTACTCTGTCATGTTTATAAGCTGAGCTGAGTTGCCAAAGAGAAACTGCTTATTTAATTATGCTTCGATGATGATGAGTATGCCATAGCACTTTATGAGTTCTACTTCATGGTATTGACAACAACAAAATATGCTTGGGCAATGCATTCATGAATGCATATAGTTACATACAAGTATGTGTATTATTTTGCCTATGAGAATCCGAGCGCTCGAACTCATTAGAAATTGAAGTTATGAGATTCCACTTTTTAAAACAGATCATGTGGTAAATTTCTTTTAATGAGATGAGGTTTATTCAATATAGCCATGTCCATCCGTCCGTCAGTATGTCTGAGCGAAAAGTTCTTCGTGTAGAGAAGACTTAGACAAAACTTAGACTCACCGCACAGGGTCTCTTATAACGCAGTGGTAAAAAAAAAAAAAACAAATTTAGTTGTCAGTTTTTTCGAAATACATACTGGCATATGTTATACTTTTATATTAATTCAAAATATTTGCCATAACTTTTTAGTATGCCTTAACTTGCGTAAAAAATTTATTACCATATTTTGTAAAATAGTTTGTACACGCCAAATTTGCAAGCAAATAAGTAAGCAGAACAAGTTTAAAACAAATTTTGGATTTCACGCACACAATATTTAGCTTTATCCTTAAAAATCACGTTTTTCGAGGGAAACCAGCTGAAAAAAAATATAGCGTACACAGGGTATCAAAGAGTCGAGCACCTCGACCTTGATCATTTTGAAATGCTTTTAATACTCTTACTTTTTTTTGTGTTGCTATAATATACTTTTGTTTTGCTTGGTTTGTTAATTATTAAAACTTGTTTCAATCATTATGCATCTTACTATTGATGATCACTTGATTTTTAATCCGTACACTCCATGTTCTGTAAATTTTTTTTAGGATAAATGCCTTGAAGCAACATAAATCAGTTGTTGTCATTCAATTTGTATTTCCTTGCTGCAATTTTTGCAATTTTTTCAAAGTTGATGGTTATAAAAATTTCTTTGTGTTTGTATCACTGTCGGTTTAAACTTTAAATTTAATTTGTTGTGCCTTTTAAAAAGCTTGTGAGCATTAATTTTGTGGCGCCCGAGCAGGGACTATAATCAAATTGACAAAAATATACTCCGACGCTGTTGAAATGCGCCATTCACGCCGCTAATCACGCCGAATTGAAATAGTTTTATTTGAACTAACAAAAACATTTTTTTTTTAAATATGATATTTATAAGTAATTCGGTATAGAATGTGTATGAATGTGTATGAACTGGTATATTCAGCACATTTGTGTGGCATACTCGTGCACGTATGTCTTACCAAAAGGAATTATAAATTATTTAACTTCGAAACTTTTAGTATGAAATGCCTTCAAACACACTAAAAAATTTAAGCTTCAAGCTATCTCTTGTTTTAATATTAAATTGTATCATTGTGCCGTATCATTTTAAACTATAACTTATTGGATATTTCTTTAAAATGCACAAAGTTGGCTCGTATTACAAATAGCTGCCAAATTCTGTGACTGCAATTTGAAATTCGAATTTTCCGATTTCAAATTGGCAACTCTCAAGCGACAACATTAACAAAAAAAAAAAAAAAAATTAAAAGAAAAAATAGAGCAACAACAACATAAAGCACATCAAAATAGCAAAGTTCAGTATATTAAAAACGATTTTTGGGATTTTATGTTATGCTCTAGATAATTTTTGAGGTTTGATATGTATCTGAATGAAAACGACGATTTGCGTTTGAGTTGTCTGAGTGGAGTTGAGTTATGGAGTTGAGTTATGCTGTTCATTTGCACAACTCGTATACGAGTATATAGAGATATTGTGGTGTGACGTTGGTTTTCGAGTATGAAATCAATAACAACAGCCAAAGCAATAGTACAATTCTATGTGGATTAAAACACACACACACACACAGATACACTAAAACATAGCGACACAGATGAGCGTATCCATAAGATACTTTTGGTTGTTTTGGTATTCACGTATGTACAAGTCACGAGTTCAAAAGCATTTTGGCTACGTGCCAGCAGCATAGTGTGTGTGTGTGCCTTAGTGTATGTGTATGTGGGTTAATGTGTACGTGTGTCTGCGTGTTTATATGCGGATGTCTCGCCTGTATCTGTTTGGGTTTGGGTTTGTTGTTGCCATTGTTGTTTTTGAACTAGTATATCCATTTCCTGCTTATCACACACACATACACATTTCCAGTGCAGCCACATAATCTGCCCGGCGTGGGCACTCGTCCCCATGCTACTCTTCATCACTTTCACCACAGCTAGCTCCCAAGGGCACATTTTATCCACTGCAAGGATTTGCTAATACAAGTATCTTCAATGCTCAGTATATCTTTGTGTACTATTTCAAGGTTCGCGCTTCATTTCTCTTTCTCCCTATCCCTTTTAAGTACTTCATAAAGTCGTAAATTTTAATGAAAGTTTAATTTTTATCTCGAGCGTGTCTGCGTGTTGCATGCATTAAAAAACCAAACTGAACACAAAATATTTGTATTTTACAAGCTAAATATGAGTTCAATCGTCTGTGTTATATTTTAGAATACATACGATATATATGCTGGTAGAAGTATATCGGCATTCACTAAACTTTAGATTTGCTTGTGTGTTGCACGTGTCACAATTGTTGCAAAATGGCATTGTTTCAAATTAAGCACTCCAGGCGCCACCACCCAACCATGCAATACAAGCGACTTCAATCCACCCCCATTGAATGTATTAAAATCTCGGTCAAAGGCTTTGAAACCGTCAATTTATCAGGCGGTCGGTTGTACTTACCTGCGTAAGCTGTGATGATGCATAGTAGGAAATTCTCGAGGGACAAACTGATTCCGGTTTCGAATAGATGGTATCCGCTGTTGTTGTTGGCATTTGTTGATCTGTGCCCATGGGCAGCAGAGCAGTGGCATATGGCGTTGGTGTGGGCGAGCTACGGAATCCTGCAAAAGGCAAGATGTATGCGTAAAGATTTAGCACATAAGATCGATACGCGACAATGACGAAGCAGTACAGTGGTATAAAATCGTCAAAGCTGGCTTAAAATTGGAAAAAAAATTTAAGTCAGAGTTAATAGTTGCATACTGGATATTCGTGGAACTACTGCTTTAAATCCTAATGAGCTTCAACACATCGTTAACTTCTCTGTGCGATATCAACTGCTAAGCCTAGCAAGGACCTGACAAGAAGTGCTCAAGTACACAAAAACTTTATTTGATATTTTGAGTGTTTTTTTTACGTGCGTTAAAATAACCCGCATTTCACTTTCAGAAGATTTTCGCGATTTGTACTCAATTCGAATTGGAACTATAAAATTCTTATTTTCAAGATCTGATTAGTTCAAAACGTAGAACGGGGCTTATAGTTTACGATATCCGTATATCTTTGATTCATGTTTCATTGATTTAGCGTGTTCTAATAAATATTCCGAATTTTGAAAATTGTTATCAGCAACTTTGATAACTGTTACTTAGGGCTCCAAGCTTATTACAGCTTTATGCCAGGTTTATCTGCGAGTTGAACCACTGTGCCATGCCAATACTTACGTTCAAAGGGATTGCACGATTTTTTCGTATCAGCAGGATACTTATTCAAACTGGCTATAGTAGCATACGAGCCGGTGGCGCTCGGTGGACGCCCCAAAGGATCCAAACGTATAAAAACATTCTGATTGCTGCCATAGGCTGCTGTTGTAAAGCTGGTGCTGCATGAAAATGGCATAAATGGTATACTAGTTATCTACATAAGGCCGCATATCGTTCATTTACTTACTGCAACGAATCCTGACGTATTTGTTTGCGTGCACGCACATACATTGTGCTGGCAATCAATCCCACTGCCAGCACCAAACCCAAAGCACACGCTGCGGCACCCATCAGTGCAGGTCCTTGCACAGGCGCCTGAGCTGGCGATGCCGATTGATTGGGCTCGGGAAAAAGACCTGCAAGCAGCAAATTAGCTTATTTGAATGGCACTCGTATTGTCTATATATCAAAGTTACCTTTATGACATATTTTGTTGCGCTTGAAATGCAATTTTGTGTCATTAGTACGCGGTGGTCCCCGCACCAGCATATTAACTGTGAGCGGTACATGTTCGGTGGCATTGCCGGTGCAGGGTAGATGCACAAGAAATGATTCAATTTGCTGTGGCACAACACCCTTGTGTGGTATGCTCAGCGTGGGCGCGCCCAAAGCATCCTGCTCCTGTTCGTATTCAACAGAAATGCTATATGACAGCTGTGGATTGAGCAGATAATAGTCCGGATTGGCGTTAATGGAGTGCAAATTAGTTTTTAAGTGTACGAAATATGGCAACATATACTCGTATATATAATTTTGTACTTCATAATGTGTTTACTACTTACCGGATAGACTATCAAACTCTGCCAGGAGAACTCCAATTCGTGTATATCTGCTGGAACGGGCACAGTAAAGTGCATTGCATATGTGTTAATGGTACCCTCGTGCACATAGAACAAATCCGCCTCGAGTCCTGTGCAGCACGTAGCCCAATGCACGTTTTGTGTGGCAATAAGGTTGAAAATATGCAAGCGAAAAAGAAAAGAAAACTTCGTTAGTCGTGTGTGAGTTTGTAAGCTGAAAAAATATTTTCCCTTCTTATTCTTGAGCAATTTTCTCCATTGTGCATTGAAAATGTTTGAAGTGCAGTTCATTTTCCAAATAGATGCAACAAAGTTTTGCAACATTTTGTGTACTTTGCGCCAATTTTCTTTTACTTATGTCAAATGTTTTATAAAGCGAGGGTAGCTCGTTTAAATTTTATTGATTTATTGAACTTAGTGAATGCAGATACAAAATAATTTCATAGCAATTGTAGATTTCAAATTAAAATAATTATATATGGACAGTATACTAAAATTCAACAATCCACCAGCTAATAAACCTGATATGTTGGTATGTAAATATGTTGCTTATGGTTATAAAAAAAACTGCATACCAACTTGAAACACAGTATTTCAATGAGGCAAACACACAAACAGACAGACAAACAAACGATTGTGGCTAGATCAACTCGTCTCGTCGAGGATGGAGAATTTCAACTGCAGTATTTGACTACCTGGGAACATACATTTCCAACGACAACAGCGTCAGTCTGGAGGTCAGGTTAAGAATCACACTTGCCACTTTGGGTTCAGTAATTAAATTAGAAGTACAGTCCTCTCTCAAAGTACGAAGATTATAATCTATAAAACGTTGATAGTCATGCTGTATGGCACAGAAGTGTGGACCGCAACATGTGATATAGCGCGTTTAGGAGTGTTCGAGTAAAAGAATCTTCGTATGATTTTTTGGACATATTAGAGTTGGCGAAGAGTTTCAGATTCGTGTGACCTACGAGCTGCATGAGCTATATGATTCATAAAAATTCAGCGGCTAGACTGATCAACTTGTCCGCATGGATAGCGGAGCTTCAGAACGTTAGGTTTACATGGGAGATCTAAGCTTAGTTAGTGGAAAACGTACGAGAAGGTGATGGAGCATGAGTTCGATGAACACCGGCTGACTATAAAGGGTAACTCTATACAAATCGCCTTTCATTTTAAAATTGTTACATGACATTTTTTTTTTTTTGTTTGTTTTTAATTAAGATAGAAATCCCAAATAATCAATCCCTACATAATATAATAAAATGAAGCTGAGTAGAAAGAACCATAAAATATGTTTAACGACTCACAAAATTGAATTTAGATAAAAAGTAAATTTTTGTTTATATGTTCCTTCCGACTCAATTTTTCTAATGTGTTTGTTTATTCAATGCTAATATTGCACCTTACCCAAAATGAAACGCACATGTATCTTGACAATAGAAATCAAATAGCATATTGGAATGCTTTCTGTTATGCATTTCGTTTCAAGTATGTCTACGATATGTCGATTATCACTCGAATTGTGCTGTCAGTTGTGCCAAAGGAATACAGGAACAAGCACAAAGCAGAAACGAAACTAGAAGTGAAGCTAACAACGCAGGCAGTGAAAATTAGAAGCTGTCAAATGCTTACAAATAAAGTTTGATGTTGTACATTAAGAATTTTACTTTATCAAAAAAAAAAAAGAAAAAAAAATCCCTCTGTTAGTGGTAAAATGAAATTCCTCAATTTGCTTCTGTAGCCATTTTTAAATCGAATTCACAGACGTCATCTTGCTTGAAATGTTGCATTATTTACCCACGCGCAGAATTATCGTCGCAGCAGTTTTTACTTTGATGAAACAAGAAACAACCCGTCAGCATCATATGATTATCCTTTTCGTCTCTTTGTCGTGCAGATTTTGCTCCCTCGAGAGTTCGTTGGAGGAGGTTTTTTTGTTGCTTGTTAGTACGCGTTCTGTCACCATATGTCAGTAGTTGAGCTCTGCACTCTTTTGGCTTTGCACTGCCTTTTTGGCAAGAACTTCGAATTGAATTATATTGTATAATCTTCGAGGCAAAAGCAGAGTTGTCGTTGCTTTGACCTCGTTTTTATGCCCCTCCGCACACAGTTTCCAATTGGCTATTAATATTTTTTAAGCAACTTTGAAATGTAGTGAGCGTTTTTACTAACTGGTAATCTCGAAATTCTTCTAAGAGTAAAATACAGGATTCAAAAACCGGAGCAATATTAAAAAAAGGGGAGATTTCAGTTGAAAAGTAAAAAAACAACAAAAATTTTAACTTCGATTTAACCGAAGCTCTAAAAATATGCACATGGCTGGTGGTTTTGTATAGGCTGTCCACAAGAAGACACCAAATCAAATTTCACGCTATATTGACCTACGAACAAAAAACAATGGTGGAGGGGTGGTTTATATGGAAGCTACCCTAAAATGCGGGGGATCACATCCATTGTGAAGCGTCCGTCCATTAGAAGCCAGTTTTACGTTAATATTCACTGTAATAAGACATCTTTTCATACAAAAAGTCGAAAGTGCAGTAAGACTGGGTGCAGGGTTACTGCTGGATATCTTAAAAATTAACCCTTAAAAAATGCTCAACAACTACCAGAGGGACAAACAAAAAAACGGACAGACAGACGGACATGGCTAGATCGACTCGTCTCGTGGAGCTGATCAAGAATATATATACTTTATGTGGTCTATGATATACTCGTATATGATTGTTCGTAGTGTAACATTTTTAATTTTATTTAATATAAATCCTTTTTATGTCAAATTTTGTTACTGACAAATTCAACGAACCTATCGATTATAGTCTATTAGCTAATGTAGCAGTATGTCTCTCCAGCTTGATGTCAACCAAGACAATAGCCTACCGGCAACGGTTATAGAAGGCCTCCGCAATTTGGGCACATCGTTAACACAGGAATTACCCCAGACATTATATGGCAACGTGCTAAAGCTGACAAATACAAATGTATGGATCAAATAAAGTCCCTAAGACTAGAAGCATTTATTGTTTTCCTTAATATTTGTAGCGCAATTAAAGATTCGGTGCTGCTTATATTAAAGTTTGACTAGTTTTTCAGACACCTCCTCACACTGTAGCCTTTTGCAAAAGCAATTCATGTTGCTTGTAAAACAGCCACAGGAACGGACAGACTAGTCGACGCAAAAGGATGCGCTGCGAAAAGACCTTTTTGAGTGCGCTGCATAATGTATGCGTTACAGTAAAAGGCACAAATAGCTGCTTGTCTGCAGGACGGCATATTATTTGTTACGTATCTACAATGACATAACGAATATTAAGAATGTCCTTTTAAGCAGAACGCCTCAACGTAATGTCAAGCATAATTAATTCACTTTTGATTTGATACGGAAATCGTTTACATGACAGCTATAAAAATGCAAATCAGTTGTTATTGTCGCTGTGTGTATTCCTGTATGCATGTGAGTGAGTGAGTATCTTTGTGTGTACACTTCTGAGACAGACTTTCTCTAGCACATGGAAATTGTCTGTCAAATAGCTAATCGCCACTTAGCAGTTATTAAGTTTAAGCTGTACTTCACCAGTGCCTTCATTGCCATTGCTTCAAATTCATTTCCGTTTCCGCTGCTCTATCTTATGCTTTCTGCCGGCTATCGATACAACGATATTTGACGATGATGGATGATTGAATGTGCTTGCAAAACACATCACCATGTGCCGAGCGTGTACATTGTATACACGTAGTTCGCATAAAACAAAACACTTCATATGCATACACAACCGACACAAATTCTCGCATAAATTCGATCTGTGAATTTTCTTGCGTCAGTAGTTTCTCATGCTATTAACTAATTGAAGTTTCGTGATTTGGCAACTCAAGCTTGAATTTTCGCTGCGCAGCGCTGCTCTGCATAATGGAGTGGAAGCTTTTTGCTTCAATTATAGTTAAGTGCCGGAAAATGGTTCGAGCATGTTGCGCCAAAGCGATGTACTCGTACATAGTTGAGGCAAGAAATTAAAGTCTCACTAAAGTCGACTCACTCGAAAAATAGGCCAAAAGCGGAGGCAAAGCGTCAGTGTGCACCATTAATCAATGTATCCAATCAGAAGTGGCAGCATAGCGAACATTCCACTTCTCTACTCTATATGTATTATGCCTAAAAAGCAGGAAAATATACAACAAGGTCGTCTTGTGCCAAATGATAATAGTGCCGTGCCAGCTATTCAGGCAAGCAAAACAAGCAGCCAAGGAGTCGCTCTCCTTACATCCTGACAAGCTGCCTCATTCATGCATGTCTACTCTGCGCTACACCCGAGTAAAGCAAACAAGCAACACCATTAATAATGAGCTTCCTTGAAGGAGCAGCCAAGACGCTCCACATTTAAAGCATGCCAAGCAGCACGCCAGCAACTAACTAACTAACTATATAACCAGAGTAGAACGTGGGCGTAGTTTATAACTATATACTTGTATATATTTATTTATACAATACAATATATAGATATTTTTGTTTTTATATGGCTGCAAAGGCTCTGATTGTCAACAACAGCCAGAAGAAATGTTGTATATAGCATGAAGCGCTTCCTAGTATAAATTGGTAGCTCAAAGCAGCACGGCTTCACTTAGTCGTTTGCTAGTTTGGTCGCTCGCAAATCGATTTGTTTCGAACTTCAATTGTTTGGATTGTTTTCATTGTTTGCGGCTTCTGTTTCTCTCTCATTGTTGCACAAAGTTTTTCAACTGTCATGGTCAAGTGGAAGCGGCAGCATACGACGACGGCGTTGAACTCAAATCGTTTTCGATTTTGCACCCTTCGTCGTAATTTAGTTGTTGTATGTATGCCAATACATTTTGGGCGGCTGTTGGTAACGCTTCATGCATTATATTTTGAAGTCTTCATACTGCCAGCATGCATTACATACGATCTGTTCCGAATGCTAATTGCGCACAGCAAAAAGGTTTTGGTGCTTCAAACAATTTCAAATTGCTATTGACTATAATTAAAAAAGTTTCTCATGGGAAATACAAAATGTGGTGGTGGGTTTATGTGTTCCAATTGCGCGGGATACTCCCATTAATATATATGTCCATAAGAAGCCTGAATATTGAATTTGAAAATTTCAAAAGTTTTTCAAACAAAAAGCGAAGTGTGGGCGGTGAGTTTGTATGGAGGCTATACCTAAAACTGGGCGTGGCATGGTCATTGGACTATATGTTCATCCTAGTGACTTAGGAAGTCTCCACCTACGTTTTCAGATCGATACGATTAAAAACTGAGGGACTAGTTTTGATTTGACTCATCGAGCTGGAATCTACCACGTTTCCTTTAAAGCGTTACAACTACCGTACAAAAATTATAATACTATTCAGACTACGTTTGAAGAGTATAAAAAGAGCAACGCTGAGTTTCTTTAATCAGTGCAAGAACTTTTTGAGGATCAAGAAAAATGCTAACTTCGTTGAGGTGCTAAATTAATTTCTGGATGCTTACGGAATATATGATTCTAACATAGGACTCTTCTCGGAAAATCTCGATCAACTCAGCACTGAACAGGGTTAGTGATGCAACCAAACGATATTCATAATAGAAAAGGGCTTCGAAGAAAAGAATGTCAGAATGCTAGCTAATTACTGCAGGTCATTTAAGAGAGACACTGACAACTCGAATAATAAACATAAGAGATCGTCAATCATTTTTAACCGTTATATAATCAATCACCGTTTTTGTTTGCCAGTCCAAACAAAAAAAAACTAAATGAAAATTTTAATATATTTTTAAAAGTTTAAAAGCATTGTCACTATTTATTCGATTGTGATAAATAAATGGCTTCACTTTATTGAAAAATAAATATTATGTCCAAAATTTAATGCTGTTCAAAAATGTTCATGAAGTGTAAAAGTGTAAAAAATTATCAGTTCATGATCAGTTACAAATTTACTGACTTATTGAATGATAATTAACACCTACGTTAGATGACTTTGAAAATGGATAGGTTTTTATTTTTATGCTATAAATTAATCTCGAAGAATTACTGGCTGTCGGCCAATCAAGTACACATGGGGACCAACATGTAACAATCCGATGTACGCACCGTAACTGGGTGTACTGACAGTATTATTGTACTGTACTGGGTGTACTGACAGACTTATTTAATCTCTAAGTGCTGGCTGTAGACGAACGGAGAGAAAAAAGTCTCTTAAAAACATTAAACATATCACTCAGACATAGAACAGGCTGCATTAGGCTAGGATACGTATTCCGCCCTAGATTCAACTAGGGGCGATACTCTAAGTCATATATACTTTTATAGCCAAAGATTTGAAGTTGGAGCTTGGGAGCCTTGGAACGACAATTGAATTCGTTTTGTTTTACGTTGGTTCAGCTGAAAATTAAGATGGCTTCATTAGCCATAAAAATAAATTAAATAAATTAAATAAAAAACTTCTACAATAAATAAAATCAGCTGTTCAGTAGCTGCGTTTTGGTAGTTGTGTCTTAGTTGCGGCAATGTAAAATTCGGATTATTTAAAATTTTAACCACTATTCTAAATTAGGAACTATCTAAGACATATTTCATGCTCAATGAGCCAGTGCTACTATAGTGACAAAATATTAAAGAGCATGAAAGATTCGACTATAAAATGTATCTAATGACATCTTCTTTTTTTGTGCATCAACGCAGCGATTTACTTCAATTAAAGATCAATGAATTTGTGCTGTGGCATTTAGGAACGCAATCATTAATCACTAGAGCAACATTGGGTTGGAGTAAATCCAACCCCAAAGAAGAGGAATATTGCGTATACGCCAAGTTGGGCTATGAAAAATTAAAACCAAAATTGGATGCTACTCTACTGCTTTAACTTTTTTGTTTTGTTTTTTTTTTTTATTTTAGTGTCTCTAGACTTACCCATCAATTTCATGACCTCGCGATGGCTGATGAACACATTCAGATAGCCGGTCACAAGCGTTGCATGCCAGGCGACAAGCGCGCTACACAAGTAGAGAAACCCAAAAGGCGTTGCCATGGTCAACGATGCGAAAATGTCGCTTTTGGCGAGGCTTTTGATATTTTGTGATTTTATTGGATTTTGTTTTTGGTTTGGTTCGTTTCAAATCGGTTTGAATTGGTTTCGATTTCGATACGTTTTGCTTTGCTCTGCTACTATATCGTTTATCGACGCTACAGTGACAGCCAATTTTCAATTTTAGCCGTGCAACATTTAAAGCTGACGTCACTGTGCGGCATGTGGCAATTAAAAGTGTTGAACTCTGGTTAACTTTGCGACGCCTACACTCGTTGCAATGCAATTCGGGCGTAAAGCCAAGCCAGACAGGCAGGCAGGCCGGCAGGCGGACCGTCAGACAAGCAAAACAGATACAAACAAAGAGTGAAGCATCAAAACCAAATTCCAACACCGAAAACAGTTCACTGCTCCGTCACTGTTTTACTTCCGGCGCAAAAAGATATGCAGCGGTTGCCTTTCGTTTTGGCTGGTCAACGTGTTACTCTGGTGCTTTTCAGGCCTTAGAGTTTTACGGTTGCTGTTTTGTATATATATGTGATATGGTTATCGTGCTCCTGTTGCTGTTGTCCTCGATGATTCTGCTGCTGCTGAAAGTGTTTCTGTGTCTGTAGTCGTATCCTGCTAGCCAGGCACGTTTCATTTGTTTTAGTTGACTTTGCTTGCAATGCTTTTAACTGAAGTTTTCTTTGCACTTTGTCATTCGTTAGCTGTATCAACATTTTCGTATTTGAATTTTACCGGATTTCGTTAACCCACAAAAATCGACAGCCTAGCCAGACAGCATGGGCAACCAGTATGAACTGACTACAACATCGACGACAGTCTGTTCAATTCATAAACTGTGTAACTGGTAGATACAACACCCTCAAGTGGTCGCCAGCTAGTACCGTGTATATCCTTTGTCCGCCGCAACGATTTGATGTCGAGGCATTTACTCAAACGCTTCGAACATGTGTCCTGGCCACTTTTGTCTGGTTGTCATTCCGCACTCCGGCCTTGCTTGGCTTGGCTATGGTGACGCTGTCGAGTTTCAACAACGTTGTCCTCCTGTATGCCTTCTACTCTCTTATGTCCTCAATGTCCGTTTACTATCCTTTCTATCCTTGCAATTCCGAGCTGCTGTGTCAGTTATTTTGGCTTGATGCGATTTCTTGCTGTAGACGAGCGCTGTTGAATAGAAAGTGATTTAGTTTAGTTTTTTTGCACAATTTTGCTTCTACTTTTATTTCTGTTGTATTTTTTTATTTCAGTACTTTGGCAAACAAGTTTTTTAGGTTTTAGTGTGCGTGTATGATGTTTTCTCCTTTATCTCAGCCCATGCATATAAGGTATGTGTTCTTATGTGTGCGTGCGGCATTTGTTGTCTTTTTAAGTTGGCTTTATTGGTTGCAAAACTTCTAAACCAGTTTTGCTTTTTCTTTGCAATGCGTTTGATTTTCGTTTTTCTTTCACTCGCTTCAGTTCAAAATGAAAAACTTTTATAAAAGTAATTAAAAAGTTAAAAAAGATTAACAGCTCATACATTCACTCAAATTCTCGTACTTGCTAACTCAATACGATGCTTTCCATTTCAAAACTCCAACTTCTCGTTTCAATCATATTAGAAATCCTTCTTATTCAATTCTGGTGCACCTTCGGAAAATCTACACAAAATGTTTAATAAAAAACTTTCTAAGCAATAGGGATCCTTAGACGACACTAAATTTTAGAAGGAAAATTATCGAGCATGAACATCTCTGGTTGCATACACCCACTGAATTCTAAAAATATTAAATATGAGCGTATTTGATTTTACTATGCTAAAACACATATTAAAATATTTATTTAACTAAACACATATTTAGACCACTAAACAAATATGAAACCAACTTAAATCAAAGTGCAATACCACTTTGGTGCAAAACCATTAGTAAAAATAGTTGTGCCTTTCTACTAAAAAATTGATTCATTTTAAAATAAAATATATATTTTGAACCATTCTTTTTGAAAAAAAAAAATAGCTAGATCGACTCGTCTCGTCGAGATTATAAAGAATATATATACTTTATTGGGTCTACGTTGCCTCCTTAAGTGCAGCGGTGGCACGAAATTTTGAATCGGGAGCAGTACAACAACATCTACAACAAACAGAGTTTTTGAAGTCATAAATCTAAGCAAAATGATTTGTCGCTGTATGGTTGTTGTTTGGTTTATAAAAGTAAATAAAATTCAACACTGAAAAAAATTATTGAAACCATTTAAATTCAATCATTTAGTTCAATCACTTAGTAAAAATCGTAACACATCAAAACCTACTTCGCTTTCTTACTCAGTATACAAGATGCGGCAGAAGTCATAAATCATAGCAAAATGAACACTTTTATGACCGTCCGAAAATCGTGTGTGGTTGTTGTTTCGTTTTCAGCTGTGCCGAAAGTTATTGTTGTTGTCTCATCGAAAATCGCAAGCATGCAAAAGTAACGGTTTGAGCACTAAGAGCAACGAGAGCAAGGCTTTGACCACCGCTGTTTTAATGCATTAGAAACTTTCAAACAAACTGATAATACCATTTTATACTAAATATGTGTGAATGGTATAAAAATATTTTAATTAAACTTTCTCAAATCCAAAACACTACAAAAACTTTACAAAGTTCAACTTTTAAACGAGAGAAACTTTCTCTTACACTATTTAGAGTAATTGTGTGTACGCTGAACACGGAAAACATACTGACATTTTTCATTTGGGCCTTTCACCTATATAACGGTATATTTCCATTTTTGGATGAATGATTTTACATAAGGGAGAGACCATTACATACATTTGCACAAACTTCGTATACACTGGACTCTCCATGTTCCAATCAAAAAAAGTATAAATGTGCTCAATTTTGAGATACCCTATTTTGTCTAAAGTTTTTATTTGTCTATAGATTTACTTGGAGACTATATTCGACAGTAGTCCGATTTGAACTTAGGTAGGATATTTTACTAGGATTGTTTAAGATACACCAAGATTTATTAACAACATCGAGCTGATAAAGAATTTATGTATAAGCATGGAAACTTTTTTTTTTTAATTGTAAAAATAATTTTCACAACCGAACGAATACAAGCAAGGAGACAAGTATTTAACTATAATGTACATACTTTTATGAAACTCATATACACATATATGAACAACAATATATCCTGGTTTCAGTTTATTTCAACTTCACATTTTGTTGACTCTTTGTTTGTTTTTCAAATTATGGTTGTAGTTGTTGTTGTTTTGACGTTTTATAACTATTTTAATAACTTTGTACCATAATAAAAACAACAATTAGAGGAAAAAAACGTTCAAAAACAATTAAAAATTATTATGAGCTCCATGTAAAGGATATGTTGGTCTGGCTATGTAATACACTGCACTATGTTCTGTTTGATGCATTTTGCAGTTAAACTAAATTGATTTCATTGCAAGAGGTCTACAGTTCAAACTTTAACGTTTATAGACTAGGGCGTTTTGAGACACGAATTAACGAAAATCTCTAGTTCATAGCGACACTAGAGCTGATCAATAATACAAGTGTACGAAGTCTTCAGGATTAAGTTATATGCACACTGCGTTATTAATAATTATAATATACCTTATATCTATATAAATCGGAGAGTAACTTGGAAAAGTCATATTAAAGGCAAGACAAAGAAACTCAACATAAAAACAAAAAAAATGTATTGGCTGCTTTGGAGAAAATCGCAGCTTAGTTTGGAGAACAAAGTTCGGCTTTACAAGGCTATTTTAAAGGCTGTGTGGACTACGTCTGCCAGGGTACAGCTAGTAATTTATAAATTTATATTATAATATACCTTCTTAATACTTTTATGTGTGTAGCGTATTAAAACCAAATACACAGAACATCGATGTTGAGTGCCATAGAAGCTAAGTGGCTTCACCAAATAAAATTAAAAATTGTTGCCAAAACGTTCACTTTCAGCCCGCTCTTTCTCACTTCAATTCGCTTCCTTAGTCATACTTATTAAATATGCACAGAATTCTCCATGGAAACGTGTGCTGGCAGGCATAAACCTACACACACAGACTTACAGCAATACGCACACACTCACACACACATATCAAATTTCATGATTCAGCGAGCATAATTTTAAGAAATAAGTACAAACAAAAAATTAAACTCATATATTTCCAGTAAAGCGAAGCCTTTATACCAGAGATGGGCTCGGGTGCCCGCCGAGACAAAACACTCTTCGGGTGATAATATGGACAAGTATTGCTGGTTGCAATACTTGTCCATATTTTCTACGGTTAAGTGTGAAGCTTACTTCGTTAGAAGCCTTTACACCAAGAGTTTCAGCAACTAGTTTGAGTATATAAAACTTTTCTATAACAGTGGCAAGGCTTGGTCTCTAAAATACTTACATTTGAATAATGTACGAGCGGAATTATAAAATTTTGTTTTCTTTCACCCAACACGAGGGAAGACTAGCGCAAAAGAAGAAAATAGGGATCTAAATTTTAGCAAACAAAAAAGTATCTAGCATCTTTCGATGATGCGAGAGCTGAGCTAGTTTCCAACAACAAATTCCAGATTAAAAATAAAGATTTACAACATCAGATTTGTACGATGCTAAAGATAAAAGAAATGGCTTGGTGGAAAAAACTTAGTTTTGCTTAAAAAAAAAAAATGCAACAATATAAAATACTAGCGTACCCGGCAAGTGTTGTTACCCGCTTCGGTTTTCTAATGTGTATGTACATTTATAGAAAACCACAGAATGCAGTTACAATTCGAAGGATTTTTACTTAGAATGGTTAGCTTAATGCTAAGAAAAATATATTTTGAATGCTAATCGAATCTAGGACCATTACGAAGCCAGCGGGTAGTTAAACTTACTACTACCCACCAGGTAACTATAGATTAAACGGGCAGAGCCCGACGATTCAGTAGTTTTATATATATTTAAAATATTTCTTGGTATTCTATATTAATGAGTGCTTCAGGATTTGGTTAAAAAAAAGTTAAGTTTTGAATTGGCACGTAACAGGTCCACATACAATTGACCGTGTACAAAATATTGCTAAACGCCTAAGTCAACTCCTACAACGTGCAATGTCTGTCTTTGTGGTTTATTAATTGCCATCGCAAATGCTAGTTTAAGAGGGAATTGAAGGCGTTTATATTGAAAAGGTAGGTCGTGGGTCTCATCGGTAATCTTGGTATCAAAATGGTTTCCCCAGTTCCACAGCCAGTTAAGATTGTGCATTCAATTAAGAATTTTTTGTAAAATTAATTATTTGGAGTCTGGTACCATTGCAAAGTCTTGATGGATTTAAATTTGTCAAATAAAATAATAGGAGGCCCTATTTTAAATATTACTTTGCGCAGCGAAATTCTAGAAGGAAACGTCCGTCCGTTAGAAGAAACCATATCAATTTTTAAGTTGATATTCACAAAAAAGTTGTTCGCACTAAAAGTCAAAAGTGGGCGGAGAATTTGTATGGGGACTACCCCAAAAAATGGCGTAGCGGGTCAATATGGGTACTCTATTTGACAGCAATAAAGTGAAGTCTAGGTGCCGATTTACAACGATATCACAAAAATTGGTACCCAAGACGTGCAGACAGACGGACATAGCTAGATCGATTGCTCTCGACGAGCTGATCCTTTAGAGGTCTACGATGCCTCCTTTAATGAGTTACAAACTTCTTTACAAACTGATAATACCATTTCACACTAAGTGTAAGCTAGTGTTATTAATTGAACTTAATTTAGCTTATTGAAATTCCAATACCGATTTCGAGAACCAAGCAATGCCGCATATTTTTGCTTGTATGTATATAACATTAATTAATTAATGTGTATAACAATTAATTTACTTATTATGCATTTAAACTTGGCGCTACCACAAATCTGTCAAAATTTTAAACCTTTTTTCAGTCTTTTTAGGGTGTGGTACTTCAAAGCTAATGAAAAGTGCTTGTAAAGTGCACAACAAAGGATATTGCGATTTCATTGCTGAAGTGCTTAGCTGCCGAAAAGTAAGCACAAAACTTTTCGCTTTACTCGTAGTTGCAAATGATTAATCATTACCCTTGCTGTTAAAGGACGAACTGCATGCCTACATACTTATATACGGCGATTTACTTAAATAGAAAAGCAAAAACTTCGAGCTCATCATAATCATTTCGAGCTGCTGGGGCTGTTTGGTTTATTTCTACACATCATTTTGCTTCGGCTGCGGCATAATTATGATGGCATCTATACGGCAAAAGCATTAATAATTCAAAGAACAAATACTCCATGAGAGAGCGTGCGCATGTATGAATTGTGAAGAATTGTGTTGTGCCAGTATTGCTTCAACTGACGCTGCTGCTGTTGATTTGAATGAATGGATAGATGGATAGATGGATAGATGGATAGATGAATGAATGAATGAATGGAGGAATTCTTGGGTGGGTGCATGTTTATATGGAAACGAAGGCGGAAAATCAACAAAAACACATACACACATACAAATATAAAACCTGCACACGCAAAATCAAGCTCAACTTTCAGTTCAGTTGAGCTTCAGGGCGTCGGGCATGATGCTGCATATCTGAATCTGTCTACAGCGGCAGCTTCAATAACACATTAACGACATCAGCTCAATCATAATCATTCTGGCACGATCCGTGTGTGCTTTGCGCGTTGAACGTTACGACGTGCAACAGACGCGCCATACAGCATCTGCTAAATCATACAATATAAACATCAACGCTGCTAGACTGGCAAAAAGATAGATATATATATACGCTCTGTATATAGCTGAATGAATGGAGAAGAAAAGCATCTTAGGAACCTGCTCTACTCTACTCAACAACAGTGACAAATTGATTGCTGCCGATGATGTCTGTTGATGGAAAACTTTTCAATTACTCGACTGGGACTAATGAATAGCAATTGTATGAGTAGCATGAAACGCATGCGTTTACTTTGCTTGATTTCATTTGGGCTAAAAATATTACTCAATTTTTTTTCATCATAATATTTTCCTGCTTCAATTTTTATTTAACAACTAATTTTGAAGCTACTTGTAACTAGATACTTGTATCTTAAATCATACACAAACATTTACTCATTGCCATTACTCAATTTTTATACATACATACAGCAGCAGCAGCAGCAGCACAAAATGGCTGACTGCAGACAGCAATGGCGGCAAGTTAAACGTAAAGCGGAAGCGAAAGTTACGCACACATTTTGCTCGCGGCCTGTGCGTTTCAATTATAAAATGGCTGCACGCTTTCCTTTCTATTTGCTAATTTGGAAGTTGCGTTCAGTTTAGTCGCAGCTAATATTGACTTTCAACTCTGCGCTGTACGAGTATAATCTGCAGCGGAAAATTTTAGTTACGGCACATTTTAAACGGAAATGGAAGTAGGCAAGCAGAAAAATTGTGCCGATATTTTGAACAAAATACGCCAAAGGCCAATTATTCTTTATATAATATATATTTAGTCATATGACTACATTATTGTATTTACATTTCTACTATTGTGCTAAGAATTTTAGTTTAATATTGGTAAAATAAAATATAAAATAACTATCGATGTTTTCTAAAAAGAATTCATTCAAATTCCGCAACAATTGAGTTTATTATTTATTTTTATTGAATTGTATGCAAACTTGTAAGCAATTGAATTTTTTGTGTATGCTGAACCATATTGCACAGAGAATCCTTTGCCGCAGCACTTGCTCCCGTCATGCTGCCCCTAATTTTCGTTCAAACCATTTCAAAAGCATGCCACAAATGCCGCCGGCAATGGAAACATTTTCTACGTAATAAATATTGATAACTGTTGGAAAATATATCAATTTAGAGTGTAAAGTTTGAGATCAATTGTTTGCCTTTGTTGCCTCTTTTTTTCGTATTTCTTATTGCTATTTATATAAAATATTTATTGTGTGACATGATTGCATATTTTTGTCGTTTGGTTTCTTTATTTTTTTTAGGCCAAATAGATTTAACAAGAACACAAACCAACAAGAATTGTTTATATCCTATACCATTAGGCCAAAAGTTATATATGTAAAAGCTATATATGTAAAATCCAAAAGTTGGCGTGGCTGATCCCATTGAAAATATATATATTCTTGATGCGCAGCAAAAGTCGTAATGATATAAACATGTCCATCTGTAAATTTATCTGACCGTCATTATGAGCTTCGAGATCTTTGAGACTATTAGAAAGACTTCAAATTTAAATATTACCTCTTCAGATAAAGCATACAAAATTAAGAAATCCTACTGTAAGGGGTAGCATCTAAACAAATCTTCCCATGTTGGAGCATTGTATGCAATTTTTTGATTTATGTTCACATTTTAACTAGAAACGCAATACATCAGTCCTAATAAAATATAACGCATTGGTACAGATCGGACCACTATAGAATATATCTGAAAATCGTTATCAAACGACATATCAGTAATAAATAAAACTAACTGCGAATTATAACTGCTATTAAGTTTTAAGTGAAAATTCATATTCATATTTCAAAAATGTATACTTGTACGAGTATATAAAGTATAAAAACTTTTAAAAACGATGATCTTTTTCGTGAGATAGGAAAAAAGAGGGCACATCAGATATACTAGCAAACAACAACAGCAAGCACATGCGTTTGACATTTCCTTAATTCTTTTTGACCGTCTCTTTCCGAGCATATCATATGTAAATTTTGTGGCTGTATGTAATGAAAGAGGCGGCTCGCAGGAAGTAGCTTGTGTCATTGTTAGATTAGCGCGTAGCATGATCGATGGTGAGGAGAGAAAGGGAATTAGCAGCACAAATATATTGAAACGAAGTGAGAATGTACATATGGTTTATTAGGGGAGCTAATTTAAAAGTTCGGACGCTCTCAATACCATTTATATAATGCAATTTGATACATTTTAGAAATAAGCCATTTCAAATTTAAAACGTTCAATAGAAAAGGCATATAGGTATTGCGTATATAGCTACGTTATTTCCCGGTGCCTCGTGACCCCTCAACTTTTTTTATACCGAGACACATAGTGTGAATTGGTATTATCAGTTTTTAAAGGAGACTTCGGAAGGAGATCCCATATAGTACATATATTTTTTATAAGCATGAGGAGACGAGCCGATCTAGCTATGTCCGTCTGGATGTTGCTGCTCATTTTTTGGGCACCGATTTTTAAGATATCCAGTTGAAAGTCACCACATAGACTTATTTTTATTGCAGTCAAATTGAGTATCCATATTGATACGCCACGCCCATTGTAGCTTCTTTTGAATGAACGCCTCACGTAGTATATATGGTTATGATTCCCCATTAAGATTCACATATTTTTGAGCTAACCCCATGCAAACTACCCGCTCACTTTTGAATTTTTGTGTGGAAAACACTTTTATTAAAATCAATCTGAAAATTATTATGGTGGCTTGATAAAGACGAACGTTTCACATATACATACTATATCAAGGGAGTTTTGCCACCTACTTTTAGAGGTAGCTCCATACAAAGACACCGCTCATTTTTGGGTTTTTGTATGAAAAAATTATTTGTTACACCCAACATCAACTTTAAATTCGAAATGGTTGCTTGTTATGGATGGACGCTTTACATACTTATCAAGCGACTTGAGAAAACTTGACTTGTCGAAATGCCCATTGCTGAATATACAAAATGCCACAGAACAGTGCAAACAACAATTTCACATATTCAGTTGATTTATTTAGTCAATTACAATAAAAATTTAACTACATACTAACTTGGAATGAGATATAGTTAAAACCGAATATTTTTATTTTACACATTTGTTCTACAGTCTCTGACTCTGATTAGTATTTTAACAAATAAAACTATTTAAACTGAATAGATTTACAGGGCAAAAATCTTTGCTGACAGCACTCAATGTGACAAACAAAATATGTCAAGTGAGTGGCAATTTTTTTTTTCTTTTGTTTGTTTGTAATTTTATTGGAATTTTTAACACAGAATAAGAAATTCTCTACTCGTAAAATATTTCCATTCCATTGTCATTTACAACGTGTCGAATTCTATAGAAAACTATGCAGATTATTTTGATTATCAAAGCTAAGGCTATTTGTATCTGTTGTATGTTATGTATCGTATAGATATGTATATATATGAATAACTAAGCATATCTAAAGCTACTTATATAAATAGAGCTAATTTGCGCTAGCAATTAATTAATGTTCAAAACAAAGATGAAAAGTTTTTATGCTGTGTGCTCCTTTGTGGTACAATAATAATATTTTTGCTCTCAGCCTCTGCCGATACTATTGTAGTTAGCAATGTTATGCAAAATCGTTTATCATATTTATGCGCCATATGAAAATCCATAATACCATTGATAATTTCTAGCTCGGCCGAATAAAGACGTGCGAATACATGAAGATAGACGCCCGCCAAAGCCATTTAGCATAAAATACAACCTCAATTACGTTTTATAACCCAATAGAACGTTGCATAGATGAGCGAGTGGGTTGCTTATTGCTTCAATATAAAATACTATATTCAAGTACTATATACGAGTATAAACCAAATGGCCAATGTGACAAAAAGAATTTTACTTGCTTGCAGCCATAAAAATCGCAAGCACTTCTCCTCTGTGAAATTTCTTAGTCTCATGGTATGCCAATTGCTTTAAAATCTCTTTACATCTTCAGACAATACGCAATAATCGTTGATTTATGGTATATTTCATGGTGTGTTCTCTTTTTATTTAAAAAAAAAAATTGAGTCCTTGCTATTAAAATAAAATTTAAACTTTGCACAGGCACCAGACGTTGTGTGTGTTTTATATGATAGAGATAAGGCTATGACTTTTATGTATGGTCAATAGTAAAATGAAAAAGTATAGTATTTTAGTAGCATGTTAATAGAGTTATAGAAAATCGTATATAGTAAAAATACAAATTTTTTATCAGTTTTTCTTGAAGCAAGCGAACAGCGTTTTTAACCGATACACATATAGTTCATATTAGAGTTGACTTAATTACATATCGCTGATATCAGCTTCTACTCCATATTTTAAATATCAGTGATTGAGTACCATTTGATTCTGATTGACTTAATTACATGGGATTCCATCACGGTGTCTGAAAAATCGCTGATATCAGTTGCTACTCCATATTGTAAATATCAGTGATTGAGTACCATTTGATTCTTACTAGTGTCACTGTGATGCACTGCGTTTGAGTAATATATCATGCATATAGAGTTAGTAGCACCAAAAGTATCAACGTATCAAGTTGATACATGATATATTACTGATGTGCCGTGAATTACATGAATTACAATATCGAGTTGTCACTGATATCAGTGATTTTTCAGTCACCGTGATTGAATCACAGGCAGTTGACTATCGTTCAGCTAACATATTGTATCATACAAGTTGTCTATCATACAAGTAATCTATTTAAATCCTCTCTGCTAGCATCTGGTTTCTTTCACTGGAGTGGAAAATGAAATGATTCTTTCTGACATTTTCTTGGATTTTTCATATCAGCATACTATTGCGGTTTCACGTAGCATTGCCTTAGTCCTTACAAGTTGTAGTAAATATATAGCACTTGATCTATCCTGGAAAAAACTATGTGAAAAGTAAATGATACAGACAATTTTTGGAATTGGAAAAACAAATCTCCAATAGTTGGCACTAAAATAAATCCAAAACCGATGACTTCCTGAAATACCATCTTCCCGATTAATTCCTAAGATGTTGATAAAGAATACTTCTTCTATATCTAACTCTCTCCTATAGTTTTTTTATGCCATTTTAAGACAATCCTCTCCAGAAAACGACACCAAAAAGAACATATTGCAGAAACCAATGCCGGTTTCTTAAAGTATGGAAATAGTCCAAAAGAATTGTAATGCAGACATGCCACTTTGTTCAAACCTGGGAAGTATAATGTGAGATATACATGTTCCATGGGTTTTTGGAATGGGCGCTGCAATCAACGATAGTTGGCACTAGAATATATACAAATCACGTAACTACCTAAAATACCATATTCCTGTCATAATTCACAAGATCTTTGTAAGGAGCCCATATTCTCTTGGGGGAGCCCAATGATTCCAACGATGCTTTAATCAAACGAAGGCACATGTTGTTCCCGAGTATTTAAAAAAAACATGTTAAACAATGCTTGCCTCTGTGTTAATTTCTTTTGGCCGCTCTCTCGTTGTTGCTCAGTTCCATTCTATTTTCTCTTTCTTCTCCACTAAACTATAATACAATTGAATAAGTAGAACAAAATAAAATAGTTATTATTTAAAGACAAAAAAAAAGCTTGTTTAAAAACTGCTAATTGCACCCCAAACCAAAGAATATTTCCTTTGGCTACATAATTTTGTTTAACACTATATGCAAGTGAGCAATTGAAAGTTTGTCTACTATGGGATTATATATCTATCTGCATTCACATAAATATGTTGCTTTGCCACTATTTGTCTCGCTTTCTTACACTTAGATATCTCACTCTATCTCTCTCTTTCGTTTGTGCCCATTCTAGTTTCAACAAATCGCTTTACCATTTTTTGTACGCTTACCCAAGCCAAATAAAGCCAAAACGAAGAGAGAAAAAAGAGAAGCTGCCAATTTTGATTTGTAAGGGGTTTTGAAGCTTTTTTCATTTAAGGTCTTAGCTGAGATCGATTGCCAACCGCACACAGATTTAGTAGAGTATGTGAACATGTTTCTTGCGTTAACCTTTTGACCAACTTTCTGTGGTATATAAAGTAGAGTAGTTTTGTGGCATTTTCATTGAGTAGCTCAGCTTTGAACGTGCCTAATCTGTGCTTTATAGTCGGTACAACTAATCTGCATGTCAGCGCATCTAGCCCTGCACATTAGTTTGTGTTTATGAACCAAAAATTGTTTGCTTCTTTTCTACTTGCTCCCTTGATTTTGTTGTTGTTGTGGTTGTGTTTATGAGGCGCAACGTCCAAAAGCACTTAACTGAATTCAATAAACGTAAAAAGAGTGCAGGATATAAGCCATAAGGCTTTCAAGTTTGGTATATCGTTTGGTCTTACAGTCGGTGATAGCGCGCAGCCATTAAGCGCATAATGAGTGACAGGAGGCGTGGGTGGGTAGTTTGGCAACGTGTGCCGCTTTCGTTCATTGAAAGTTGCCCAAGCGCGTCCTACCAAAAAAAAAAAAAAAAACAAGAAAAGGAAAAATTTACATAATTTTATTTTTATTATCGCATGAATGTCGACCGTCCGACCGGCAACGCATTGACTGCAATGACTATAGAGCAAAAGTCCTTTCATTACACATTTATATATTTTCGCAATGTATATTTTTTTATAAAAGAATTTTTTAATGCATACTTCGAGGCGCTGAAAGCATTTAATCTGGAACTCGTTATAGAACCATATTTATTTTCATTTGTGTCAAATATTTTGGGTTGACACTTTTATACTACATATTGTAAATGAATATGTATGTGTGTGTGTGCATGTGTGCGTGTGTTTGTTTGTCCATTATTGGTCACGCAATGCAGGCAAAAAAAAAAATTGCTTATATGATAAATATTTCTCTGTTGATATGGGTCGAGTGACACTACGAGTGTGTGTATGTGTGTGTGGTTGTGTTAAAGTGTTCAGCAAACTATTTAAAAAAAAAAACACATTAAATCCTTACTCATCAAAGGGCAATCAGCTTAAAAACTGACGACTGCCAAATGGCTGCAAACTGGTGGTCCATTCAACGTCTGTTTACCAGTATGATTTGATATGAAGTTGTGCACCCTTTTATCCTTTCTTTTGATACAATTTGTTACACTAAGCCAAATGGTCCTTCGTTGTCTGCTTTTCAACACAATTTAGCAACACTTTCGTTTCACTTTACAAAATTGGAATGAGCGCTTAGAGTATCATATACAAAAGTAGCACAAATGATTTCGCACTTTCAGCATTCTCCACGTTAAAATTATTTTGCGGTCTTATATTTCATGTGACTGGCATATCCTTTGTGTAGCTCTATGATTAGACTTGCCTTTTTTATTAGTTTTATTTTTTTTTTTTTTCACTTTAATTTTTGTGTAAGTGTTTTTATTTTTGTATATTTAAGTGTTAAAATGGTTTAAGTACCTTGTTACGGACGGAAGTTGCATTAAAATTAATATTAATTTTAATCTATAATGCACTGCACACCACTAGTTACCAAATCACAAAAATCACTTTATAATGCTTATATAGAAACCGGGCGTAGCATGAGCAACACGTTTTACACAATCGTTTTAAGAATACGCGCGCGTTTGCAACCAGAGCGGAAGTCTATTGTGGCAAAATGGAGTCGAAGTCGTGCAAAAAGTTTACATTCGAATACCGGAAATTAAAAATTGTTCGAGTAACAATAGCTGTCGAGTGTATTTGATAAGAGCGAGCGAGAGGTTTTTGTCTGTTTAAATTTTTAGTATTAAGTGAGTAAGTAAATAGGTGAGAAATTTTTGCGCGATGTTAACGTCTGCAGCATTTCAGGCGGCATCGGCATCGTCATCGGCGTCGACGGCTTTGTCGACTGCTGCCCTTTTATGCGCTATTATGGACTTTCAACTCCGAAGTATTGCGTACGACTGAAAGGATATGGTCGGTACAGGATACAATTGCCCAACCAATGTTTACATAACTTCAAGTCACCACTATGTGGGCACATGCGCAGCACTTTCTTTTATTTGCCGGTCTCACGAAAGGAATCTTGTAGAGCATATACGATTCTCGTGAATAGCGAAAGAGTGTAAGAAACTTCTCACATCTCCATGCTTCCATACAGCGTTTGTAATAAAGCAAAGATACTTTTCTATGCTTATTAAGTGCAACAGTTGAAACAAGTATGACGTGCGATTTGAAACATTTGCTGGACAATCAAAAAAGCTGACGCGAGGAAAACTGTGTGAGAGAGAGAGAGAGAGAGGGAGAGGAAGAGGGAAAGGGAGAGGGAGAGGGAGAGGGAGAGGGAGAGGGAGAGAGATAGAGAGAGATAGAGAGAGGGACAAAAAGACAGAGAAAGAAAATATTCATTGGTAGAAGCTTATCTGTAATAATCCTCATGTTTATTAATTTATATGGCGGGTATATGTATTCCATCTAATAATACTAGTTTACAGCCAAAATATACGTTCCTATAAAACTCTAAAAGTAGTATATATATTCTTTATCAGCTCGACAAAACGAGTCGATCTAGCCATGTCCGTCTGTCTGTATGTTGGTTGTTGCGCATTATTTGGGGACCAATTTGTATGCTATCCAGTTGGAATTTTGTACATACACTTATTTTATTGCAGTTTAGTAGAGTATCAAGATTGACCCACCACGCCCACTTTTTGGGGTAGCCCCCATACAAAAACACCGCCCACTTTTGTCTTTTTGTATGAAAAACTTTTTTATTATAGTCAATATCAACTTAATAATTGATATGGTAACTTTTAATGGTCGGATGCTTTGCATATGCAATAATAGGCAGGACCCGCCCACTGTTTGGGGTAGCCCCCATACAAACCTACTGCCCACTTTTGACTTTTTGTATGAAAACTTCTTTATTAAAGTCAATATTAAGCTGAAATCCAATGTAATGCATTTTTATGGTCAGCCGCATAACATACACAGACTAACGGGCTTGGCCCGCCCACTTTTCGGGATAGCCCCCATACAAACCTACTGCCCACTTTTGTGTTTTTATAAGAAAAATTTCTCTATAAAAGTCAATATTAGGTAGAAATGCGATATGGTGCCATTTTATAAACAACTGCTTAACATACATATACAAGTGGGCGTGGCCCGCCAACTTTTTATATTGATGAAGAAAATCTGTAAATAAATACCGAAGTTATTTTCAATTCAGTATTTTCAGAAGGTGTCAAAATTCAAGCCTATCGGCCACATTTGTGTTTTTGTATGAAAAACTTCTTTATTAAAGTCAGTATTAACTTGAAATTAGATGTGGTGGTTTCTTATGAACGGTTCGCCCGGCTCCCATCTACTTTTTAAGACAGCCCTCATACAAACACACCGCTCACTTTTATGCATTTGTATGAAAAACTTCTTCAGTTAAGTCAATATCAACTTAATGGCAAAACTTATATGGCTTTAAAATTCAATACTCTCAACAATAGGCCTCTGCTATAAAGTCAAGAATATTTTGGTTAGTCCTTGCCAGAGTGCTACGCAGTGGGCAAAGAAACGTTCATCGAACGAACTATGTATCTTTTTTGCGAGAAAATCTAGTAATATTAACATTCGCAAATCGTCTGCAAGAACGATACATCACATTTACGATCAATTCTTCCAAGTTAAGCGAATAAAAGTTGATAATGGAATAAGAAAACGGCGCTACATTGACCGGCCAAGCACGTTAAATATAATGGAAACTTCTGCTGTTGTTTCAAAGTAGGCAAAAAGTTCGCTAATAATATTGGTAATGCATTTTTTATGATGCTTTTTCGATACTGCACAGTTTTCGTATGATTGTTTATGTTTTTCGCATCCGGCAACGTTTGAATGCGTAAGTTTCGAACTTTTTGGCTGCATCGTTGTCAATCAGTAGTCATTCGTAGATATGTAAGATCATCAAATAATACTTAAAATATTTACATTGTTATAGATATGTAAAATATTCAGATATCTGCATATTTAAGGTATACTATGTGAAATAGAAATATGTATAAATGAAGCATTAAAATAGTTCCTTTTGCAAAATGAGAAAAAAAAATTAGAAGGTAACACAAAAAAAGATTAGATCTCAATATGTAAAATGAATCGCATGTAATACCTTTTTTAATTCGTTTTCGATATCTCGAAATGTTTGTTAAAGATAAAATTTGTGAATTATCGTGAACGATAGTATTACTGCCACTAACTGAGCAACACAGGAAGCGTTATCTGATCGTTCGCAATAATCGTTGACTATAGTTTTTATCGAAAAAGTGTCGTAAGACTTTCCTTAGCAACCTTTTTACCCACTGCGTATATTTAAACCAGTGGCAAAATCTATTTTTAGAATTTACCCATATAAATGTTGTACCCCACAAAGGTAACATTCTTTCTCGTTTCATATATACTACTATACTATATGCAAAAAAAAAATAAGTTTCCTTCAATGCGTTACAAACTTCCTGAAAATCTAAAAGAAGCTAACTTCACGCTCTACGAGTATATAACAAGAGTACATAAACTTTGATCCCGCCTGACTTCATATGCTGTACGTTGACAATATTAACAACTTTCAGAAAATTATTAAGTATACAACAAAAAGAAAAATTAATTTTCCGTAAAAGAAAAAATTAAATAAGTGTACGTCAATTAAAATTTTAATGAAATAACTTTGACGCAATGCCTTTTAAGCTCAGTTGGGTATTTTGATTTTTTCGCTTTCAAAATCAATTTTTTAGGCACTGCATTGAGTTTGGCACTTCCGCACGTCGACCTTCATGGACATCCCAATCTGTGTCAAGTAAAAACAAAAAACAATTAAGAAGCATGATTAGTTTTCAATTGCATGCCTTTGTCAAAATGTGTTTCAATCTAGGCGCGGCCTATATAAAAAATTGCAGAAATTTTTGTTTAAATGTTATCTTGAGAGCAAGCTGTGATTGAAGTGAAGTTTTAATTAAAAAAAAAAAGAAAGCAGCATGTCTGCAGCAGCGCACAAAATTGAAAAACTCAGAAAAGTTAAATCAGTAAATATAATTTCAGTGAATACAATAAAATTTCTCAATGTTCTTGGCAAACGTTCTTAATCAAATTTAACCCATTCGTAGCGCAGACCGCAGCACGTTCTTGTAACTACTTGCTACATCTTGTCGTCTTTGTGGCACGTGCTGCCGATGATTGCAACCGATAAACGCACTCTGTATAGATTTATACACAGTGATTAATATGAAACCGCAGCCACAAAATGCGGGGCTTTGTGATGCAGCAACACCTTTGGGTAATTTGGAAAAGCTTAAGACCATGCGAGTGCATTAGGTACATGCCGCACCATTTTGATAAGAGACCGCAAAGCTATAGCGAAATTTGAAATTATAAATACACTGAAAGAAAAATCTGTACTTTTCTAATAATTGCGAAACAAAAGTTTTGTTCGTCTCCGAACTGACAAAACTGTAACTGATGGTAGCCGTTTACACTACATATTATCACATTTTTCACCGAAGATTCTTATCTAAAGTTGTATCCAATGAACTATAATTTTTCTTAAAGTTCAATAATGCAATGATTTATATTTTATTCAATCAATGGCTGGCAAACAAATATTAGTGATGTAGATTGCTCATACTTTGACCTTAGTCTAATATTAGATGGTAGTTGTCAGAAACAAACTTATTTGAAAACTAAGAGCTATCTCTTATAGTTTACACTTCTCAGTTTAATGGGTTGCAGCCATTTTTGTAGACAGTACCGATTAGTGATGCGACTCGAGTATGTGCAATAATTGATCGTGGTGCAATAATTGATCGTTTTTGCACAACGTATACTAAATAAAAATTATTCTAAAATTGGATTTCCATGTTGCGCCGCATCTGAGTCAACTGTTCCCAACCCATCAAATCATATTTAAACACTAATGGCATATAAACATCTTTCTGCAGTCCCAGTATTTTAATTCAATTCAAAGTTCTACACCTCTAAAATATATTACTAACGGGTATTCAGATTGCATTGGTACAGCTAACAAATAGATATACATGGGCTTTATACCCAGCATTAGATAGCGTTGTAAATTAGATCGATCTAAGACTCTAAATTCTAGATGGAGTTAAACATTAAAAGTGATTTGCTGGTGCTAAATGGATGATACGAGTATTTAAGATGACGCTACCATATTAAATAAATCTAATTAGTTCTTTACTTAAATCGCAAAAGTAAGTGTATGTTTTTTCAAGGCTGTATGTATAGAGCATTTAAACCTTCCGTATCGGACTTTGACGGATTTATGCTACTGAAAATCCTCATTAAACTCTCTAGGAATCTTTTCATACGCAACGAATCACAGTTTTGATCCGAATTGTGTACGGAAAGACCGTTCTTTTTCGCCGAATTTGACGTATACACACTTTTTACCATGGGTTTATTTGAAATCCAACGCTCGAAACACTTGGTTAAGTGTTGGAAAATGCCAAAAACAAGCAAGTATTGCCATCAATTCTGAAAGCGATAGTTTTTGCTATATCATACTCAAAATCTAATCAGAACAAATCTGGTTCGGAAGTTTTAAATTATATGTTATGTCGTATTTATATGATTTGTAATATGAATTGAACTAGTTCAATAATTAGTTTAAGCGTTTATCTTGTTGTAAACATTATTTTTTTTTTCTGCTACATATAATTGTTTGTTTAGATATTTTCTCCGAGTGTAATTGCGCCCCTCTAATGAGCTAATGGACGACCAGACCACAGAAACGAATTTCTACTGAAGGCGAATCCTTGAAAATTATAAAATTACAAACTATTGATAGTAATAACAAAGCATTGTAGCAGTGATGTTGAGAAGGGTGAAATGTGCGCAAAGTAACCCCAAGCTAAGTAATCAAGCTAACAGACATACAGACACATGTAGAGGTGGGCACACAAGAAAATGAGGAAGGAAGGACATACGGGCAAGTTGCAGCGAGAGAAGCAGCATCAACTCAACTCAACTCAATAACAAAAGAAGCCGCATTTAACTGTAAACAGCGAGTCCAAGTGTGAAAGTTCACACCATCCCCTTGTGCTACTTAAGCAGAAAAGTACAAAAGAAGACGAAGGATCAGGAGCGTGCGACAAAGACAGAACTAAAAGGAAATCGAGAGAAAAAGAGTGCAATGAAAATAACGGAATCGTTGAGTAGCGCGTTGAAGTATAATTCCGTTATATGAGTGTACCCATGTACTTAGGAAACATGGATGTGTTTGTATGTGCGACTGCTAGTGTGCGTGTGTATGTGTGTGTTGTGTATGTAGGGCAGTTGTCAACAAATAGAATCAAATCGCAATAAAATGAAATGAAATCCCTTAATACGAAATGTAAACAAAATGGTCACGTGTCGAAGATGCTCTCGTGCGCATACAGGAATCGCAGGACTTAAGCAACTACAGCAGAAGCAGCAGCAAGAGACATAAACAAGCTGCTGGACACAACCAGAACCGACACGACTCAATACTGGGCAGCACATTGCTGCCTGCCTGCCTGGCTGGCTAGCTAACTGACCGTGCAGACAGACTTGCCAGACAGACCGACGTCATTGTATGTAATACGTATAAAACAAATAGAGCAAAAGGATCAACAGCAGCAGAACAAATGTTCGCGTGAAAATAATAACGACTTACTGCAGATTGTTGCACGAAAGTACTCGTCATGTATTCGTCCTGCTATCGTCCTACTTTGCAATAAAAAGTGCTGCCTGCAGCAGAAAACAAACACAAAATTAAATGGAATGCAGAAAACAAATCAAATATGTACGTACGTATTATATAGAAGGCAGTGCTACGCAGCAAGGACGACGAAGTTGATTTTGTTACAACATAAAAGAAAGGAGGACACTATGCTATGCGTGTATTTGTATTCGTGCATCCTTGGCGCACGCTTGTCATGCACTAAAAACTTGGCATGAAATCTTATGCCTGTTGGTTTACTTGCTAACTATGGCTTCAATGATACATACTCGTAAGTTGTTAACTTCTCGTTCAGTGTGCGAAATGGGATCATCAGATCTGAGACGCTCTGGCTTAGAAGTTTTTTGTGCATTAAGTTTAAGTTAAGTCAGAGTGCTTTTGCTTACGGTAAAGTGCTTGGCAAGCATTGGTTTAGTATACGCTTCACGAAATTTACGAGAAGTTTTGCAGCGTAGTGCAGCATAGAGAACTACATTCATGTATTGTAAGTATTACGGTGACTCTTTAAATTGACCGCGTTGTAACTTCAAATGCTGCTCTTTAACTACCATCTGTAAACAAACTAATGCAAAATCATGAGTAATCTGCATTCTTTAGTAGCAACTGAAATGGACAGATAAACATTGAAACAGACTGGTAGCAGATTAGTATACATATAAGCCAAAGTGAACCGATCTCCAGAATGGTCATTAATAGTAATACCAAATTTGTTTTATTATAGTGGGCGTAGGGTTTGTGATTTTCCCTAGTTATCTAAGCTGCATGGCTAAAGGAGAAACTCAATGACACCACCCATTATCGATCACGACAGATCACAAAGTATTCAAACGATATTGTAATGAGAATCCTTATTGTTGAATATAAACATATTTTTCAATTCAAAAGAAGAATAACAACAGTTGTTGATATTTTTTTAATTAGCTAGTACGACAATTGTTTCGTGTGAGCTTCTCCACTCTTCAGGTCTCTGAATGTCCACACATTATGATTTTCTAAGTTATGGACAAGTTGAAGAAAATATTGTGTGTGTTACGTTATAGTGAGAAGGGAGGGAAAAGGTACACACATTTCAGATAATTTTTTACATGGGGAGGGAGGCTTGAGAAGGTGGTACTCGAAATTAGCAAAAACTTACGTTACGTTATACTTGAACGGTTCCTAATCTATGGAAATAAATAGAACTGAAGTGTCTGTATGTAATTTCGAAACAAACTTTTCATCTTAACTTTTCATGTGTGATTATTTTTTCATGTTGCAAAAAATAATCACACATTTTTAAATTGGCTGTCTGTCTGTCTGTCTGTCTGTCTGTCTGTTTGTTTGGCCGGTCTATTTTCCGAAAGAGTTGAACCGACTTAGACATGACTTTCATTGGCTGGTAAATGATTTTTCAAAGAGCAATTTTATTCCATTTGACGTAGGGTATGCTAGCTATTTCTTTCTCTCAAATATCAATACATATTTCTTCTATACTTAAAAAAAAAAAATACTATTTTATGAAAATGAAGCGAAACAAATATTTTGTACTGAACCAAAATGCTGTGGGGGGACCTTTCCCAGTTCGCCCACAAACTACACCAAACACACTTTGTTTGAATAATATAAGAATATTTGGAATTTTCAAAATTATTTTTTTTATGAATTTCTGGTCCCCTACCAATTTTTTATTTGTTGTCAGGCAGGCTATGCAAAAATACATGACCATGAATAGGCCATATATTTATACTGTGACAAGTAAACCGCGCTTATATTATTGTACTCTCATTTTAAGTTATTTTTAAGGATTCTAGAAAAGATTTAAAGATTTCATTTATTCATGGCACCTACAACACTAAAACTACAATGACTAATCTTCGATTATTTTAAAATATCTATTATTTTTTTAAATGTAAAAAAATTGTTTGTTGAATTTATGTAACATTTTCTGGTACCATTTGCAGAAAACCTTAAATTTTTTATAGTACTTTTCTTGAAATCTCATTTACATTCCTCACAGTAGAATGTATGATATATAACTATAAAATGCAACTCACTGCAGTCTAGACCTGGCCAGGCTAAATCCAATATCTTACAATGTTGTTGCAAGTGCCAACGCTGTAGTTGATTTTATTATTTCTTTTAATAAGTAAGCACATTAAACTGCACATAATCCCTAAGTTGCTATAATAGCGTCATATGAGAAACAACCATCAACATCATAGACTCAACTCCATCGAGAATCTCAACTTCGTCGCCGTCTTAGTGCCGAAAAGTAAAGTAAATGAAGTGTGACGCTTTGTTTTCCTTTGATTTAGTTTTATGAGTCTACATCGGATGTAATTGAATTATGCAAGTTGGCGCCAACTCCGACCGGCAACAGACGACTTTATTAGCATTCGATTATGGGAGCTGACGTCCGTCGACAAGGACGACGACGGCAACGGCAACGACAACGAGCGGAAACAAAGCGTATGGAGGGTAGTGCTCCACATACAAATCCTAAAAGCTACAGCATCATGATGATGATGATGACGATGATGACGAAAAGTTTGCACTATGGCAGCGACAGCCCGGAACGAAACGAGTCAGACCAGACCAGACCAGGCCATGGTACTTTTGTGCTTCAGCAATGCCATGCTGTGCGTTTGTATATGTGTATCTGACAGTCAGACGTACTGTTAGCCAGGCGTTCAGTCATGCAAGCAGGATTCATACATGGTTACGCTTTTTAGCAATGATATTTGAATTTTAGATGGTTTATGGTCCATACATATATATACATACATACATACGAAAAAGCTAGCAAATGAGTTGGAAAATATGTCTGCGGTTTGCCATAAAACGCACACACACACACACGCAAAAGTAGACTATATAAACAACTGCAACAACTCACAATTTTCGATAAAATCCAATAACTTAATAAAGCGCAAAATTTACTGATAACAAGCCAATGCATAAATGCATGAATGCCAGAATCGATATGAATTTGAAATTCATACCACAAAGTTGTTGTTGCTACTAGGTCCTTTTGGACTATTACTGATGTTGCTATTATTAGTCAGTCTGATTGACAACTTTGACGATTAATTGAGTTATGCAACATTTAAATTAGAAATTTTGAACCATAGCATTTCAAATTAGTGATAATAGCATAACCAAAGAGCCAAGTGTAGCAAAATATATGAAACTCAACGAATCATTTTCATAATTAGAGAATTAACAGTACTGGAGTTTCCCGATGGTTGAAATTTGATCTTTAAAGTACCCAATAAATCAACGTTATCCAGACTTAGTGCCATGGAGACGACCAGCTTCGTTGCTTGATGCTATCAACTAAAATACTATCAAAAACACACTAAACCCCTGCTGTCCAGAAAGTTTGTATGCGTGCTTTGTTTACTTTGCACATGTACGAGTATGTGTTTTTTACTTTTGAATGCATGTTTTTTGGTTCACACACATTCTGTGCGTATGAAAATGAAAAAATAGTGGAAATTCTCTTTATCATAAGCCTGGTATAGGCTTTGGACAGCAAGGCACTAAACTGATGCTCGCCAACATGTTTGCAAGTGAGCGCACAACAGTATCGAGCCTAATATCGAGTTGCTCAAAGGACCCGCTCTACAATGTGAATCGCCGTTTACACCACAACAGATATAGAGAATATTTTTTTCTCTATTCTTCCAACTGAAACCAAAGGAACCGAAAGAAACAAAAAAGTAGCAGCTATAGCAAATTGAGAGAGCTGAGAGAGAGAGAGAGAGAGAGAGAGAGAGAGAGAGAGAGAGAGAGAGAGAGAGGGCTTTGTGAGAGAGAGTCTTTGTGATTGGTCAAGTTTTTACCTATGTTTAAGAGGGTTAAAAAGGATGTGAATGATTTGGGCTTGCCTTTTTATATATTGATTGATCGAAATCAATTTCGTTAAAATTATCTGTTTTTTATATTTTTCTAACGCTCAGAAGGAGACACCAGAAACTCCACAAAAAACTATTACATATATTCTTCATAAGATCGACGATCGATCGCATGTTAGCCCATTGTACAAATCATTTCGAATTTTTTTCTATCGTCAAAAAGAGTTTTGTGTTTGGCAACCAGGTAACATAGCCTATTACAAGTTGATTTGAATTTGATGATCCTTACACTACAAAGATTCTGTACACTTCACTTGTTCGGCCGATTTTTATGAATTTGCGTCTTGTGTTTGGAATCCACATAATTCTATTCATCAAGATCGTATCGAGTCTGTTCAAAAGCACATTCTGGTATTTGCCCTCAGAAACTTCAATTGGGCTTCTGAAGAATATGTAATGCCAGCTTCCAACTCTGTCTTCACATTCGATGCTCTCTGAAGTTCGATGGTCTCTGTCATTTTGCTTTACAAGATTCTAAGTTGTAGAGTTTATTCTCCACATTTGCTTCAATCTTCATTTTTAAATGCCATAATTTAAGTTTACCATACATCAATTCGGTATTTTTACGATCGTATTACATACATGTGCATGAAGTTAGTTAAAGCACATTTAAAATTAGATATTCTTTATGCCTTCTATATTTCAAATACATGCAAAAGTTTAAACTTATATTTTTTTTTCTTTAATTTATCCGAGCCATTTATTGCAAGTGTATAGTGTGACAAGATTGTACGTATCTATAACTGCAGCATATGTAATTAGTGCAGTGTATTCAGCTCTCTGAAACGTGTTCTCTGAAAATGCATAATACTCGAAATTGTGCTTTCAAATTGTATGTTGCATATTGCTTGAAATACACAATTAAAGCAGGCTACTCTTACAATGGGATTGCAAATTATGCATTGTTTCGATTTTTGGTTTCATTACTGTGAACAATCACTCAAATTTCTTACTTGTCTGTGAAGCTACAATCAAAAACACTGAAATCAATCTACAGACCCAAAACTGTCATGGAAAACTGGACGCTGCTGAGTTTATTTAGTCGGTCACGTCAGTTTGGCATTCAATTATGCATAGGCACTATGTGCAAAATTGAAGTAGAGTACAAAACGGAAGCATTTTATTTCCATTGAAAGCATGAATGCTGCATACGAGTACAATCCCAAATTCACCTCACAACACCTCAACGGCAACTGGCTTGCATTTGTTATGAAATGTGCATACACGTATTATTGATAAATTTCAATAAAATTGGAATATGTTCTGAATTGACATTTCTAATTTTCAATAATTTTTTTCGTATTTCATAAAAAACTGTGAATTTATATTCCGGAGTCTAGCTAAATTAACACAAGTTGGTAAATAAATGAATCGTGTTGATAACAGAGAATAAAACCGAAATGTATTACGGTTTCGGTTCCGGTTTCGGTTTCAGTACGTACCGAAACATCATTTTCGGTATAGGGCTCTGTACCGGTTCTAATTTATTTCGGTATTCGGTTTTGGCACGGTTCTTGAATTTTAGTTTTGGTACACCCGTACGTTACCAATACCGGTCAATATTAAAATTCTAAAAAAAAAGAAAATATTAATAATTACTACTGCCAACGTTCCAAAGACCATCAAGTTATAAACATATTATTTTGAAATAAACTATTCCTTATTCCTTAAAATTTAAATTAAAGTTTAAATGTTTATACTCTCCGCACATAGTGTGAATAGTATTATAATTTTGTTAGGAAGGTTAGGAACGAAGCATTGGAGAATCCAAAATTTTTTCATTACAGCCAATATCAATTTGAAATTCTATATGGTTTGAGTTTACTTGAGCAAGCACTACTTCCTTTAAGTTAAGTTTGCACTTTTTCAGCAGCAACAGATTAAACTCTGGAATAAAAATCTGTCATGGCAACGAGTAGAACAATTAATTGGTGGCTTCATTAACTTCTTATCTAGCATTATGTAGCTTAACGACGGCGTGCGAAGCTTTTTGACAAGGGCTCTGGCAGCTGTTTTTTATTTTCCTTTGATCAAAGTGTCACTATGCATAAGTAAATATTTTTCTTTTTTTTTTCTTTGTTTTGGTTTCGGTACGGTTCTCTGATTTTGTTTTATTTCGGTAGAAGTTTCTGGTTTCAAAAAAAAAATTATAACATCGGTTACGGTTCTACTTCCGGTTATCAATTTGAATCGGTTAACATCGGTAAACGGTTCCAGTTCCGGTTTCGGTTCCGGTTTTATTCCCTGGTTGATGCACAAATAAAATTTTATTTTCATGCCTGATGCGGTTTTCACTCTACATAAGATTTATCTTTTTCGAGTATTTCACGATTTAAATTCATTTGGCGTTGAGCATGTGAAACCGAAAAAAACCAGTAAAATGACATTTTTTCAGTTTATCTGAAAACTTGTACCACATAGAAGGATGCATCGTAGACCTTATAAAGTATATATGTTCTTGATCAGCTCGACCAGTCGAGTCCATCTCGCTATGTTCGTATAATAGTTGCTGCTCATTTTTCTGGACTATTTTTCTATATATATGGATGAAAACCGGTATTTAAACATATTTTTGTCTCAAGTATATAAAGTGTACATATACCAAACCCATTTTTGGGGTTGCCCATGTCTAAACCCAGCACCCACTTTCTTTGTTTTGGAATGAAATTTTTTTTAATTTAAGTCAACATCAGTTTGAAATTCGATATGGATTCTTTTAATGGACGGACGCTTCATATACATATACTAATGGCCGTGTCCCGCACAATTTTGGGGTAGTGTCCATACAAAACCCACCGCTCTCTTTTGAGTTTTTGTAACAAAAACTTCTTTAGTTAGGTCAATATCAGCTTGATATTCGATTTGATGGTTTTTTATGGATGGTCACTGCACACATATGCTAACGGGCGTGTCGTGCCCCCTTTTTAGTTTAGGCCCTATACAAACCCACCACCCGCGTTTATGTTTTCCAATACGATTTGAAATTTCGTGTCAATGGTATTAAAGTTTCGTTTCAATCGAAGATAAAGTTTTTTCCTCTTTCATATTCCATGTATATTTAATGTACCTAGGAACAGTTTCATTGTGTTTTCTTGATATATATTACATGATACAGAATACTCTTTCAAAGTTTATTGATGAAATTTGTCGACAACTCTTTCGCTGAAATGTGAAGCTGTTAACTTGCAATTAGTAAAAAAAACTAAGTCTAATAAATTAATTAAATACAATTCTTCAAAAATAGAATAGCAATTCATTTTTGAAATAATATGCCTCCAAACACTTAATTTAATACAATTATGCAAAATCGTAAAATTATAACAATTGTTTAAATGCAATTTAAAGCAAGGTGCTTTCAAGAACACCATCGAATTGAAATGCTGGCGAAATTGAGGCTAAAGCGATTTCGGAAACATACTCTGTTTCCTATAATTTAAAATCGAAACGTAGCAAATCAATACACAAAAGCTACTTCCTTTGCTATACAATTATTTGTGAAAGCATTGCTTTATTTTGCTTCTTTTCTAGTTTTTGAAATAGATTTAAAATTGCCTATTGTATTTTCGGTCTCGGTCAGATTACATATACTCGTACCTACATACATAGGTACGTACAAGTATATAAGTATCGTAGCAGCTCACGTGTCTTGTACGTGATGACAATTTTACGTAAAGCAAGAGAAATCATTTTCTGTCTATTATACAGAAATGAACACAATTTCTATAGCTATAGATATGTGCCATATTAATGTCAAATAAACAATAACATCTACAATAACATTTTCCCTTCCAATAATTTGCCACAGTTTAAGGAAAACCCAGTACATAAAACTCTTGAGGTATGAAGCTAACACATCGCAATCGTCATAGCTGCACAACTGTCGCGTCTAATTTTGTTAATAGCTCATTAAGGATGATAGTGTATGTATGTGCGTGTGTCTGTGTGAGCGTGAATAGTGTTAAACCATTCATGACACTACAATTCCGTCCTCCTATCATCCTATCACCGGCCCCCTAAACCCAATACATGGCTCCATTCGCACATTTCACGCTATTTAGCAGCACTCCACACTCGAAACCAAACCACAATCCATTTCGCTGACTGACCACTCAAAAACTGCTTCTACTGCTGCTGCTGCTGCTGACCACTGTATTCAGTCAGCCACTCAGCGTTACATGACTTTTCATGGTTGTGTATCTGTCTCTATGTCAAATGTCGTCAAAGGTCTGCGTGGTCAGTTATAATTAGCCGCACTCTTTTGGTTTTTATTGCCCAAACGATTAGCGCGAAAAATATTAGCGAAGCAGTGGCACTTGCACCAACACTTCGACAGTTGACCCCTTTTGTCGTTGTTTGAGAAAATCAATAGCGTTCAAATGCGGTCGGCCGCAGGTCAATTGGGTTAATGCGAAAACTAACCCAACCCAATGGAAATTAGTTGTATTTAAGTATTTGTAGAACATTCGATGAAATATGAATTATTGTTTCTTCGTTTGAGTTTATTGCTTTTGTGTCAGGGAGCGGCAGGCAGTATTTAACATATTTGTTTTTAAAGCAAATATAAGCTTAATAATAAATTTACCCCAGAAATAAAAAAAAAAAACAAAAAACAAGAAAAAACGTTAACTTCGATGGAACCGAAACTTGAATACCATTCACACGAAGTTTCAACTTGTGAACTTAATTTGCTCGATGAGACAAGTCGATCAAGATATGTCCGTCTGTAATCGTAAGTTGTTAATTGTAATCACTCACTCGTGGTCGTGTTGGGTCGTGCCATTGCAAAAATTTTATCATGCGCGTGCGTGTTTGTCAATAGCAAGTTCGGGCTCGTGTTGGGCCGTGCCTAAAAAATCAGGCATGCGCCCATCTCTAGTCAAAATATTAATAACTAAAGTCTCTACTTGTTCTAGATCTCAATCTCTTATCGATGGCAGACGTGCATGGCTATATTGAGTCATGTTCCAGACCTGATCATGAATGTATGTATTTTATGCCTCCTTCTCCATGTTACATACATTTGCACAAACTAATTAGACTCTATGGGTACATGGTATAAAAATATTCACAAATGTATTTGGCACAAACTGCGCCTTTTTGACGGTTTTGGATATGACAGAATGAGTTAAGTTTGTCTAAGTCTTCTCTAGCCGGACAACCTCTCAGACAGACATGAGGACGGACGGACATGTCTATATCGCCTAGTCTTGTCGCGATGATCACGAATATATGTACACTTTATAAGGTCTCCGATGCTATGTTATATTAATTTTGATAGCTCAACAAATCCAATATACCCTGTTACAAATATTTTTTGTACAGGATATAATCATACAGCATATGTACATCTCATATATTTACAAACTATTGAATTAGATACAACTACCTAGACAAACATATTTTTGGAATAAAACACTACAGTTTTTCGCCATTCTTGTAATATATACCTATCACACATTTAATCGAGGCGGATGATTTTCACACACATAGGCTACCTAAAATATATAGATGCATTATTAGCAGTATAAAAGCATCAAATTTGCGAATTTAACATACATATATGTAACTACCTAATATTCAATAAATTAAATGCTTGATGCATTGAAAACAAATTTCGAACTCAAAACAACATAAAGGTGTATTTTAATGAATATTTGCAATTTGTGTTTGTTTTTAATAAATAGTAATTTAACAAAAATTGCCAACGCAAAAAAAAAATGTGGCGCCTCGAAATATGGCATGTTCCTGCTGTGACTGCAATTTGAAAGCATGCACAAACAGCTCGTCAACATCATGTAACTACTCATACGTACAATATAGACATACAAGTATTTTAGTACATGGAAGGTACACGGAAGCTACAAGAATAATTGCTTAATTTGATTACGTGCTGCTGTTAAAATCAGAACAGGAAATTGGCACATGCACTTGCCGGAAGACACACATACAGATGTATTAATAATAGACATGCATGTAAACACTGAAAAAAAAACCAACAACAACAACAACAACAATATCAAATTGATATACGCTGGTCAATTTGACATTTGATATGAATGTAAATTTTTTCATATCATTTAAAAACTGCAAATATCAATATGATTTGAAAACATATCAAAAGCGGTAATTGGGTGTAACTTCGAAGTCATTTGAAGCACGCACCATAATCAACGACAGTCTGGTGAAACAATTCTAGGATAAACTGAACGCCAAGCACCACTTTGAATGAGAACAATAGCGACAAGCAAAAGAAGTGCATCTCGCTGCCCAAAAAATATATTTTTACACCATTCATGGTATTATCAGTTTGTCTGAAAGTTTGTAACGAATTAAAGGCGGCATCGTAGACCCCATATATTCTTGATCAGCTCGACGAGACGAGTCGATCTAGCCATGTCCGTCTGTCTGTCTGTCTGTCAGTTCGTCTGAATGTTGTTGCGCATTTTTTGGGGACCAATTTTTATGTTATTCAGTTGAAATTTTGCATATACACTTCTTTTTATTGTAGTTTAATAGAGTATCAAGATTGACTCGCCACGCCCACTTTTTTAGGTAGCCCCCATACAAACCCACCGCCCACTTTTGAATTTTTGTATGAAAAACTTTTTTATTGTAGTTAATGTCAACTTAATAATTGATATGGTAACTTTTAGTGGACGTATGCTTGACATATACATTAATGGGTGGGACCACTTTGTAAGAAAAACCTCTTTATTAAAGTCAATATTAGGTTGAAATGCAATGTGGCGTCTTTTTACGGTCAGCCGCTTGACATACATAGACTAATGGGCGTGGCCCGCCCACTATTTGGGGTAGCTCCCATACAAACCTATGATCCACTTTTGACTTTTTGTAAGAAAAACTTCTTTATTAAAGTCAATATTAGATTGAAATTCGATATGGTGTCGTTTCATTGACATTGAAAAAATAAGAATTTTATAACTATTTCATGTCACTTTTTTTCGGTGTAGGTTATATCACATATTCGCCATTTTGAAACGCTCTCATGAATTGGCGCGATTCAACAAAAGTTGACATGGTTTACCTACAAAGAAAGTGTTTGCGTGGTATTGTTTAATGCAACTTCGATGGCTCGAACAACAACTTAATTTATGTTTTGCCTGAACACATCCACATCTAATTTGTATGTATATGTATATGGTGCGAAGAAAAGCTTAATATTGTGCCTTAATATTGTATTGTTTATATGTATAATGGTATAGAAAGTTACCTAACTCGTGTTCGGTGACAAAGCCGTAAAGGCAAAGTGGTAATGGAAAGCCAGACTGTAGCTAGTCGAGTTTCGTAAATGTAATAATTAACATTACCGAAAACACGCTCAATTAGAGGCTTGTAAAATCGAAGCACGCTCGGCAAAAGGCACAAGGATGCGTGCAAGACGGCAAGGCGATGCCTGAAGCGAAGGGGTTGGATTTTGCCTTTACTAGTTGGTGCAAAAAGTTCCTCTAAACTGAAATGTCTTAATTAACTTTTACTGCTGTTACACTCAGCAGTGTGCTGCCAACGTAGCGAAACAGGACAAGCAAGGATATGAAGCGTTGCAAACGGAGCGATTGAATTATTTGCGCCTCTCATGTCTATTATTTATGATTTGCAATAATTTTGGCGAACGCGACAGAACGTAACACGACGCAAGCTAGGTTCCACTTATCTGATCTGAGATAAAGTGCACACACACACATACACACACACACACACTCACACAAACAGACACTTGCTAATGCAATTTCACACTGCGCATTGTCCTGTGTACGCGGCATACACGACTCCAAATACCCCTTACTGTTGTTGTTTGTCATGGCGCCAGACGAAAGTGTTTGAGAGACAAATAGCATGAGGGGCTCGACAAAAGGACTTCTACCAAAGGCTGTTGTTGTATTTTGTGGTGTCAGCAACAATGCTGCCTGTGCCTTTTTTGGTGTCCTGTACTTGTATGAATTTGTATGTAAGTATGTATTCAATGTGTATGTGTGTCTGTATGTAAGCGCGCTTTACATGTCACTTGGCCATAAAAAGTTCATGTCTGACATGAACAGCGAACTCGCGCGCTATACTCGTACAAATAAAGGACTACAACAGCGGAAACGGAAGTGACAGGGAGTATGAGCGCGTATAATTTGCATACACACATATTTTTGCGACTGGATAACAACTTAATTTAGATACATTTGAACAACGGAGCTGCTCGATGTTCTTTGCGTTTTGCGAGACAACGATAAAAAACAAAAAACCCCCTTAGCAGACAACCAAAAGCATGCGTTTTGTTACTTCTCTATCGTATATGTTCATAAAAAAAAAACTAGCAGGAATGTGTCTATGAAAGTTTTCCAAGAATTTAATAAAGATGAATGGCGTGAAAAATACTAGTGCTCAAAACTAGCAATAAACAAGAAAAAACCTTTACTTCGATGGAACTGAAGCTGAAGTGCCACTTACACCACGCCACGCTTCAGTTTATTTTTCTCTTAAATGAGGGCGTGGTTACACGCCCGTGTTTTCTAAATAATATACAGCCAGAGACATTCTGCTGATCAATAGTAACACACTCTATACATTTTATAACAATCGTTAATTTAGTTGCAGAGATATGTGTATTGGTGACGTGATATCTTTTCAATAGTGAAAGAATTGTTAGAATCGGTGCCGTAGTTCCAGAGATTATCCAGTACATCCAAGCTTAAAAATTTTACCTCTTAATAATATTATTACAGATTAGTTAAGACTATACATTTATGCCAACCAAGAAAAAAGTATTATTTGTAAAATGTAAAAAAAAAATTGATAGGAGACAACCCATACATAAGAAAGCACCAACACAAATTTAAGATATTGACCATAATAAAATGTTTTTCATACGAAAACCGAAAAGTGGGTGGTACGTTTTTATGTTTATATCCCTCAAAGTGGTCGGAACATGTTGATATAGAAACTTTATGGGCATCACGCACCACAATATACCTCGAAATCGGATTTAAACCAGATATCTAAAAAATATACATATAAAAAAAAACAGAGAAGGCTGCATCTGATTATGCTTAACTTCAATTGACCATATTATCTTTATTTGAACCATACATTTGTATGGGCCTCCATTCTATAGTTGTCCGATCTGAACTTATGTAGGGTATTTCATTTGGTTTTTTACCTTTATTTAAAACAAACAAAAATTGCATACAAAAACTCAAAAATGAGTAGCAGGTTTGTATTGTATGACTCTAGGGCTCCTTAGGCCAAAGTGAAGAGCAAATGAACAAAAGTTAACAGACGGACAAGTCCAGATCGACTAGTCTCGTCGACTTATTTTTTTGCGATGCATTTCAAACTTACAGATAAACTGATATCTAAAGTATTGCGACAAAACTGGTTTGGAAAATACTTAAAAAATCACTATTCTCGATTTCATTTGGTACTGAAAAAATATTGCAAACGAACACGAAATGTTTCAACCGATTGTAAGTTGTGGTAAACTTGTACCATACAAGTAACAAACCGAATGAAAAGACAAGGCAAATGAGCAAAATAAACGGAGTAGTCACTTACACTTCAAAATTGCTTGGATCAACCGCCACTTTCACATTTTAGCTCCCACTCCATTTGCACTCTTTAAAGAAAAAAAAAGTGTTTTTTTTTATCACAAATAGAAGAGCATACAAGAGCACGAACAATCAAATTATAAATACATAATTTTTTTATAAGAATAGAGGACAAGAGGGAAAGTCATGTGAAAGAATGCACTCAAGTATTTTGCTCGTTTACTCTCACTTGTACTCAATTGAGAGACTGCAATCTCAATTTGTATTGTCAGCACAGTTAGCACAACTTTATTTATTGACACTTTGAGTCAATGATTTAAGTGACCAAAAGTTGCAAGAATGATGCAGCAAACTGATTTGGCTAAAATTAGCAATTGAAATACTAGCTTGCATCTCACAACTCGTTCCAAACTTAATCATTAAAAATTAAAACAAATGAATTTAGTGAGTAGATGAATTACACAAGCAAACAATAGAGATCTTAAAATTAAATTCGAATACTTAATATTTAGCTGTGTAAGTTTTATCTTTTTTGTGAAGTTACTTTAAGAACCAGTTTCTCAATGACTGGTCTGATTAGCAAACATTCTAAACAAACCCCTAACAAACATAAAAGTCGAACAGCTAATGACAACTGAATGAATTGTTTATTTGTAAAATCTAACAACCTAAACATGGGATGTAAGTTTGTTGGAGCCTACGCCTAAAGGAGGGTATGATAATTATGAAATGCGTACGTCCATATGAATCCACCATGTGATATGCCTAGTTGATATTTGCCGGAAATGATGAAGTTTTTCATGAAAAGTGCTGGATTTGTATATTTGTATTTTTAAAAATTTTCGTTAGGTATGAGAACTCTGCAAGAGATTTGTTACATTCAATGCTACGTGATACCACTTATTAGTTCTCGTTAGTTAAAACTATTTATTACTCGAAATAATTAGCTATCAAAAACAAAACCATAACATCTCTTCCGTTTTTTCTAAAACTTCTATAACACTTCAGCATTCAACCAAGCATGATTTTTTCCAATATTAAGTATTTCCAGCTGGCTGTAGCACTTGATCAATCATACATTTTATGATATTTAGTAAAAAGAACTTTCGAATATTTTGATCCGCTTGGATGCACAGTTTAGCATTCTGGTTGCTCAAGGCAACAAGCCAATCTACACTTTCGAAGAAGCAGAAATAGTCAGAGTTGAAATGTTTGAGCACAGCAATCATGGCTGAGTGCGTTTCACAGCATATCGATGATGAAGCGAACACCAATTGAAAAAGTTGCCAGGACGACAACAATTTCATGTCGTTAGTCACAAGGTGGAAAGTAGCAAGAGTAGTACAAATAGCACCAGCAACAGTAAAGTCAACCGGAGCGATAAATTTATCTCGAATTCGCTGCTCTTAGGCGTGCTGTCATCTCATGCAAACCAACACTGATAGCCAATTAGAAATTCTCTTTTTCGAGAGTGAAATGAGTAGATGCAATATATAATTAAGCTTGCAAATTGGTTTGCTGCACGAAAAATACAAAATAAAATAAATATATACAGACACAGATGCAGATACAGATACAGATACAGCAATAAAAATTTTAAAAGCAGTCAGAAATTAAGTCCGAAATTGCAATAAAAATGATTATAGAAATTAACTTAAGTTATTTTCCATTTGTAACTTTTTTTCTCTTTTTAGTTACATTTAACTTTACGAAATTAAATTCGCATGGCGCCGACAGAAAGGCCACCGTCAGCCATTTTGCTGCGCAACGCCAGTTAAGAACTAATTTTAAAGCGCAACTTTCAACAGTTAAAAACGACAACGTCACTTCCTGTCGCCAGAGCCATTGTAACGCTGTTGTGGCATTCAAGCGCTGGCCCACAAAGCGCTTTGTGAAAAACTATCGTGACTGAGTGAAAAACTTTTTCCCAACTAGCCAGCCTGGCTTGGCCAGGCCAGGTCAGTCAGCAGTTGCAGCAAGTTTTGCAGCGCACTGAGTTTATTACCAAGAATGAAGTATGCCTCTCGACGTGCTTTACTGCCTTTTTCCCCATACTTCATGCAATCAAGTTTTGGCCGAGTTTTCTGTAAATGCTCAAAGGTAGTTTTAACGCATTCAGACACGTTGGAAATGATTTTACAATCGCATGTAAGTTAGTATGCATATGTACTGCCAGATGTGAGATTCCATACAGGAAGCCAATATCTTTTGGATCAAATATCTCGAATTGTATGACTTGTATTTTATCGTTCGTCCTTATCAAAGACCTGATAAGGTCTCGCTGCCTCTTTCAAGTTGCTAAAAAAAAAATGAGAAAAAGTCAAAGTGAGTAACGCCACAGTAATAAGCAAAAGACGAAAATGTGTTGTTCTGGTTTGGCGTCACTGTATAAACACAATGAAAACTAGTAATTTGATTTATACATTTTCTTGTTTAACTCTTTCTATGTACTTTAACTTTTAGCCCATGATACAATAATAAACTAATGTAATGTATTCCCCATAGCTGCTCTCTTGTTTGTTTCTTTTGGTTACTTTGCTTCCAGTTGGAAACATTTAGAACAAAATATTTTCTATCTCTGTACTGCTCTGAAGGGCGATTCACATTGTAGAGCATGTCGGTCGAGCAGCTTGACGTTAGGCTCGAAACTGTTGCGCGCGCACTTGCCAACATGTTGGCGAGCATCAGTTGAGTGTCTTTTTGATAGTGTTTTTGTTGGCAAAGTTTTAAAATAAGAGGAATCAAATAAATATTTAAAACAAAAAAGTCAAAGTGTGGATATAAAAAACCAACAAAAGTTCGTCTATAATTGCATAAGTACGCATTATTTATTTCAAATAAACTGCTCTTTTCTGGGCGGCCCTAATTTAGACCAAAAGGAGAGCATTCAAGGTGTGACTGTATGTGTCTGTGTCTGCCTTTCAATGACATTTTATGCGACTCTTTCTGAGCCATAACATCCAAATCAATCAGATCAAACAATTATTAGAAATTCAATTCGATTTACAACCCTATTCTGTCAAACTTGCCTTAAGGACAATTAATATAATTTCATACCAAGTGATACTTTTTCGCATTACGAGCAAGAGTCGAGAGATCAATGTTTTAATTGTTGCAAAAATTGATAAAATGGTGCAGATATAGTAATCTTATGGAGTTTGTTCAAAATCAACAAAAGTATCGAAAAAGTAAGCAAGTAAATTATACTAGTGTGCTAGTACACCCATGATAACTGTATATACTAAATTCTGAATTTATATATCAATAACAAATAATAACGAAATAATCGAGTTCAATTCTAATATGACTACGTACAAACACTCGTAGAATCGTCCATATAGAAGGGGTCCAACAAAACTCCGCTGAGTTGCTTAGAGAAAAAGAGACAAAAATATTCAATAATCATCACTAATTTCAATATATTTCTTTAGTCTGTATATCCAGCTATCAAAACAGTCGTGCTTTTATAGCTTCCAATTTCTATAAGTACAACGTAATGCGGAGAGGAGTGTTTTTTTCAATGTGACAGAGTGTTACCAGGGGGAGGGGGTTACAAAAAGAAAACAATTGCGTTACATAATACTTGAACTGCATCCATTATATCCACAATGACTTTTCCTTTTAAATTGTATTTATTTTTTGGAAATAACCAGAAATCACAAGGCGCCAGATCTGGAGAATATGATGAGGGACGAATTTATTCCATGCCAATAAAGTAACTAGTTCTTTCAGCAGTGTGAGCTGCTGCATTATTGTGATGCAAAAAGTAGCAACACAGTTCCCCTTTTTATTTTTGCGGTTTTCTAACAACTTTTCGAAAACTTTTGCTAAGCAGTCTTCAGTATAACAGCTAAATTTGTTGTTCTGGTGAAGTAAATATACATCATCATCATGGTTTTCATTGCTTTGCTTTGGTAGATTTTATCCTTTTCTCTTCTATATCATGTACTGTTTTCAGTTTTTCAGTTTCCAAGTCGTACTTATTAAAACAAGCTTCATCAAAATTTTCTTAGAAAATATTGGCAAAACGAAATCGAGCCTTTTTTGGATCTCATGCTGAATTCGTGGAAACCATCGAATCTACTTTTGTGTATAGCAGATCATTATGCCATTCGCAGTTCCTCAGCAATCATTTCTTCTGTCAATCGTGGAGAATCGTCAACTGGAGCCTTTATCAGAGCTACATTTATCTCGACGGACGAAGAGTTTGGCGTACGTTTTCGAGACTCATTCTGTTAAAAAAATAGACAGTCTAGAATCTTCGAATTCACTTGGAAACCAGTTTGTAGAGATGGTGCATTTATTTTTTGTGCAGTTTTGTACCAAGAATTGCATAACGGATTTCTTGATTTGTTCGTGGATTTCGTTGGATTTCTTCTTGCATCAGTTCGTGGTTGGATTTCTTCCGTTCTTGCATCAGTAATTTTACGTATCCATGCCGATCGATTTTCCTGAAGTAAAAAAAAAAATAATGACGTAAAACAATTGTGAAACGACTACCAACTTTGAAGTTTTTAAAAACAAATAAAATACCAGCAACTCAGCAGACTTTTAGTCCCTCCTTTCGTCTGTCTTGCTGGCCAAAACGCCAACTTGAAATAGAAAAGCTGAAACTGACATGTCTCGTTGGTTAACTTGTCGTTGGTGTTTTCAATGTAGTTGTGCAATGAAGTGGTATGTAGGGGAGTTGTGTTGTTATTAAAGCTGCTTGGGCGTGAAACCAACACCGTCAACCAACAAAGGTATTTGTGCAGTTCATCATTTTTTCTAAGCTGTGTTTTACAAATACTTTTTAAAAGCATTTTTAATTAGATTTCACATCAGGCAATACAAAGCACAGAAGTTTTACTCAAACAGCGGAAAAAAACCAATGATGCGGCTCAGTAGCAATTTAGTTTTCTACGCATAGCAAGTATGAAGCTTAACTTTTGCTCACCAATGCACTTTAACTTTGACTGGCAGCAAAAAAATTAATTTCAGATAGCCAACTCATCTAGATTGATGCAACATTTTTCAAATAGTTAGCAACTCTTTTGAGTAGATGAGAATGGGGTGTTGGTTGAGCAAGTGGTTGATTAACTATGTAGATGGCTAATTGTATTTAATTTTGCTTGCAAGTATCCGATAAGAAACTTATAAAGTTCTTACTTACTTGAAAAGGACAGCAGCCATACTTCACAAATATAAACTTAAACATACACTTGACCATGAACTTCTTGTTCAACTTCTTCAACAAAAAGTCAACACAAGAAGGGTCAGTCATCGTTTGTTTAAGCAGCAAAATATGTAAAGCTTTCAAGGAGCAATACTACTTAAATATGCATATACACAGAGACAACGGAGCACGGACAGACGGACAGACGGACAGGATAGACATGAGCTTAGTATACTTTGTGGCCGCAATATTGAACAATCAAATTGAATGCAAATTTTGAGAAAATTGCTTGCTTGATGCACGTGGGAAGTTCACAGCTGCCTTAGTTTTTAGTCCCCTGAAATTCGCTTGCCAGAAGTAAATCGACTATCAACTTCTATGTTGACAGCACATTCTAAGCGCTCCAAAAAGGGGTAAATGCTATGCTCAAATGTCATTGACCGAATTGCTATTATGGTAACCGCATTTACAAACAATTGAGGGATATTATAACAGTCTGAAATATGTGGCAATACCAAGTTAATATGAGTATCTAACTAGTGCAACAGTATATGTGTACCTGTGCTTATTATGTCGTATATTTCTTAAACTCATAACAAATTAATAACTTCTCAAAATTCGGCTAAAGCTGCAAATTATACTTCCCATGTATGTATGTACATATTTAGTGCTTCATCTACTTCATAATTAAATATTCGCTTCATAACTTAAGTTATATCACGCAATTGATACAATAAAGTTCGTCAGTCAAATTATTATCTGCAGCGATACATGAAAATTGGATCCCAGGCAACCATTACGCTGTATAACGGGTGATTCAATTAGAGTTTTTTTCTTTTAATTTTAAATAAAACACTTAAAATAAAATTGGATGCTACGGCACCGTCTTGGTGAAACCAAATACCGCCGATATCACGAGCTTCAATTTCAGGAGACACAAAATCCGTGCGATAGCGCTCGCCACAGACGGTTATATTCTGTCCGGCTTCATTTTGTAAGAAATACGGACCGATGATTCCACCAGATCACAGAACCACACCAAACAGTGCGTTTTTGTGAATGTAACGGTAGTTCGAGAATCTCTTACGGGGTTACTCATCGTTGCGGAAATTTTGTTTATTGATGTATCCATTGAGCCAGAAATGAACAAAATTCGGCGCGAAAACAGCGAATCTTCATTGAGCTGTTGCAGAGCACATTGATAGAAATTAAAGAGTTAATTCAAGTCTGGCGGCGTCAATTCTTGATCCTGATGTAAAATTCATAATTTTACGCCAGGATCAATAATAATTTGGAGACGTTGTTGCGGTGTGAGTCTTTCCATGATGATTTTCCAATCAATACTGAATAAAAATAAGATGACAATATGATACCAGACACGCGTGATCAGAGAGAAAAACAAAACAAATGTACAAAAACATTTAAATGAATCACCCGTTATAAGTGGCAGAACACCATAACCCAATATACATTTGTTTTATATTAAAAACAAAGTGAAATCGTAAACTTCAAATCACATCGAAACTTTTACACGCTTCCTATAAAATCCTTACAAAAATGTAACACTTTGTATGCGGTCTTCGTTTGTCTTCATAAGTCTTCGTTATTTAACCGATTTAAAACTAATGCGAAATATAGACGTTTGGTATCCATAATCAATTATGTATATTAAATATCTATAAATATACTTATATTAATTTATTTCTTTATAAGCTGTAGCGAAATAGAACGAATGTAAGTGAAGCAATGAATGCCAGCAGTACTCAGTTAAGTATAACTCTAATGGAAATTGCCACAGAATATGTACATGTGTATCCAGAAATCAAAGAAAATAGTTATATACTCTGTTCTATTCTAGGGCACAGAGCTGCATTCATGAATCTAGAAAAGAGATATTCGGCACCACAAGAGAGCTGGACCATATATCGTTCGCACATGCAACTTACTCGATGCGTGCCTTCCATCTAACACAAGGTGATCAATTTGATTAAGTGTGTTTTGATCGGGACTGAGGCCAAGTAGTTTTGTGGATGTTGATGTGGATGTGTGGAAATCTGATACCACTAATTAACATGTTCCGACCTACGGCGAACTCGATTAGGCTCTCTCTCTATTGCTGTTGGTAGCGCAGTGAAGGATAAAATTTTCAACTGTTGAGCCAAAGGTTTCTTCCCAATTTCGGAGCAGTACTCTTAGAGATAACCCAGCAACTCGTAAAACTCATCTTTTTCGCATGGTTTTACTATTCGGAGCGTGTATACAATTAGGCTTATGCTATGTAATTAGCCTTGAAACGTATCGTGGTCAGGCCAGAAGACCGCGTAGTTTCCTACTAACCATGAAACCGCGTCCAAATTAGTGCTTACTCGCATGGTAATTATAATAGATGCACATGATGATTTTTTAGAGCAACCCTTTGCTATCCATCCCATTTCCTGTATTGCGCTGAAGTCAACCTTGCATGGCTAGTTACACTGGCAAACATTTTTTTCGGTGGCGGTAACCAAACTCAGCACACCAACCCTTAATTAAGGAAGGCTGCCTTCTAATAATTTGCTTACTCCGGAAATGATGTTCAGTGGTTATCCAAGGGAGATATGACTAACTAGTTAACTATTGTTATAATTACTTAGTGATGTGACTAATATTAAATTTTCTGTCAATAGATGTGACTAATAGTTTTTGGTCATTCGCAAGTGAATGGCAATCAATATCTTTCGACACTAATGTGAACTTCTGCAAACGATCCCAGAGAAACACTCCTTATAAAATTGATTCTATGATGTCGCCAACATCTGCTTTCACTGCGTTGCAAACTGATTGTCAAAACTACAATTGCTTTGACTACAAAATGTGTACAGGGAAAAGAAAAAGAATTAACTGTGCCTCATTTTGGAGTCTGCAATAGACGCCAAAGACATTCTCAGTTCATGTGGTCTTGATGTTCTTGTTACATTATTTTGTTGTTGTTGTTGTTTTTGTTGTCGTTTAATGTCTTGATATGTTTGCCATTGTTATTGTTATTTTTGTTTTTGTTGTAGTCGTGACACTGATTTTTATGACATTCAAACGCATTAAATTTTATGGCTTATCAAAACACTTTGCGGCGGTTACTGCGCTCGCTTCCCTTCATCATGTCATCCAGGCTACATCCGCTTTCTGGCAGCTTTATATGTTTGTGTATGTGTATATAGTAGTGTACTTATGTGTGCGTGCTCCCTCGACGCCATTTGAATTTTGGTTAACTGTAAATTGGCCTCCATTTGCTGAAGTGAAAACTTTTCAGTGCTCGTCAACGCGCGTTAATTGATTTTCCAGCAGCCCAAACAATAAAGCGCCAAGCAGACAAAACATTATTTAAACAGAAATGGAGAATGACATGAGATGGCGCTAAGAGGCTTCTGGAGCTTAGTAATATAAAATTGACTTAATTTTCGACGAAATGTGCTAAGGCAAAACAGGAATATGTGTGCACATGCATACATATTCAGAAGGAGCGTATTTCTTAAAGTTTCTGGAATTTTAAAACAAGTTTTTCCAATAGCTTTTTACAATTCAGTTTTCCTGTTTATAATTTTTCGAGCGAGGGTTGAACCCAGGTCGTCTGGAATATTAGGCCTCACGCTAGACAGTTGGGCTACTGACGCCTCATATATTTACTGACTAACTGTTCCCGGCGTGCGTATCTACGCATGGGCACAAAATGCCTGCTCGGCGAGCGCAGCTTTGCACCCTTTCGTTTTTCTCTTATTTGCTGGTGTGTCACATTCAATTTTCAAGTAGATCTAATTTTTCCAAGTGGTCTTTACATATGTAAATCCATCGCAGAAAATGCAACTACTAACAATTCCATTTTAGCACTTAGCCCGCCTATTTTGCTGTCAATTCGCCGCACAGCTTTCGCTCCGCGAACACGACGACCTATTTTTTCACCTTCACGGATCATAAGTATGTATGAGTAAAAATTCATAGCACTTACTTTTTTATTTAATTCAATGCCTGTTACTCGATTAACTATTTTGTTGTTGAAATGGTGTCCGTCTTCGTCCTGCCAGAAAATTAATGGATACTGTAGCGCGTCATAAGTCCTGTGCGTTTGGGACATAGTTCTCCTACAATAACAACAGCCACTTCGTCGATTGTCGGTGAATTAAACCTTCTCGCGTGCTCACGCTCATGCGTTTTGTCAGCTCTTAAGACAATATTATAGCTATCAAATGACATCCGATCGAATGCAATTTTGAAAAATTTGATTAAATCGTTGGTCTGATGAAGAATTCTTTCACAATGGCTCACTTCATTGTCGGATTGTGAGCACAACGCTGATCAACTTAGGAGATTAAGACAATAGAGCGCTCAGACAGTTAGACGAACATTGGTAGATCGACCCATCTTGTCATGGTGATCACAAATGTATATACTTTATGGGGTCTCTCATGCTTTCTTCATTGCTTTGCAAACATTGTAACTAAATTATTGTACAATTGACACTCTGGATTTGACACATATTAGACTTTTTTTTGTAGGGTTTTTGCAAACCGCAAACGACAGGTACACTGAAAGTCAACATAACACGTGCCAACGCTCCGCATGACCTATATAACAGAGTAATCAAAAATTGGACCTCTCGGATGCGCGCATCCCTGTGATGCCGCGGCCGAAATTTAAATTATGTCATATTCTACATGTCATATTTATTTAATCTTAATATACCCCTCCCTATTGGATATTGCTATACTATACTAGATGCTTTTTACATTTAGAAATATTAACATAAATTGTTTTTTAATGGTAAAGAAATACGCAGATATTTAACATTCGAAATAAGTACGGAGACAATTCTTTCAACTAAAGCTAAGAACGCTCATTAGTCCGCTGGCAGTGACATGCACATTTTTACCACTCATATGATGCTTTTATGGAAAAATTTTCATTGTACTTTCAAATGACTCTACTTTTTCATTGCAGAAAACATATATTCGAAGAAATTTTCAAAACATCTTTGTTTCCTTTATCGGAATATGAGTAATGATTATCAGTTTACAAAAACTTTTAGAGTAACTCACATAACTACGCTTCTATGTTTTGTATGTGCGGTTTGTTTGTTTGTTTGTGCGTATTTGAATGAAAACCAAGAAGAACAATGGAAAAGCTCCAGAGTAGAGTACAGTAGGTGGAGACAATCATATGGAATGAGATTGAATTGGATATTGGCATGGGTTTGGGTTTGGGTTTGAGTTATAGTATATGTACAATGACTGAAGCCATTTACAAAATGACATTATTCAAACGAGAAGCACAACAGGGTCGAATGTGTTAGTACGCAAAGACAACCTCAGGACGACAAAGATGAGAATGACGAAACAAAAGCGCTGGCAGAATGCATTCAAATCGCTTTGGGCTGTCACTGTATTAAAGGAAGTTTTATTATTTTATAGGCAATGTGTTGTCCCCAACACTATCGCCGTTGTACAGCAACAAAAAACATATGAACAAATAATAAAATAACTTCGAGGCAACATAGTAGAGCAACAACAAAAAAATAATAAAAATGAATTTATAAATATAAATAAAAATAGAGCAAATACTATGTACATATATGTGCATACATGCGGCAACAACCCTTCTACACAATTCAATGTATCAAAAAAATAAACTTAAAATGGTCACTCGTCTATACAAATACATACATATGTATGTACTATATTAAAAAGGGATACACGATACAATAGTATTAGGGTGATTTCACCAACAGCCACAGAATATTTTGCATTAGGCTGCTTAAAGGATTTTAGTATCAATATCAATAAAAGTTGAATATTATTTCTAACATTTAACATACAATATTTTTGAACGCGGCTTAACGAGAAAAACAACTGAGTTTAGTGCATTTTTGCGGGTATTTCAACACACACACAGGGCAAAACAAAGAAAAAAACCTTATAATGTTTCTTGAATAACTTCACACCTCGACAATGGACTTGCGTGAAATTCCAAAAAGCATCTTTCAAACATGGAAATTGCTCTGGAAAGCCTGACTTCTTGGGTAAAGGTTGCCGTTTAAAACGACCTCGTTCAATGAAATGACCAACAAAGCCGGCGTAGTTCAACAAATTTCGTAACAGATCCCGACAATGTATTTAAAATTCCATAAGTAGCAGGCAAATTTAACGAATAAAACTACTTCATTGAGCAAATTTGCCAACAAATTCGATACTATTCAGAAAAAATGAATAAACGTTTTATAGTCTGACCACTAGTCTAATGATAATGATAGCGTTCCAAATTATACAATCTAATAATGATAGCACATATATTTCCAGAAAATATATCTGTCCGTAATCAAGATCACATGTTGTACGAAATTATGAAAAGTAAATGTGTTATAAAAACCTTGAATTGGGAACACCTTCTGGGAGCTATAACTTCTTGTAGCCATATCTCTAGTGCCATTATCGCTTTTGTAATAATTTTGGTTATAAAAAATGTACATACCAGCTTTCAAACCAATAACTCAAAGACTATGGGAATGGGGAGCGAGTATACGCCAGATTGACAGATACACAAACAGAAGGACATGAGAAGGTACATATATATATAGACTACAATATAAAACAGACTATCTAAATTTGCACACCACTGATATAATTTTGTATGAACTTACCTATTTTATACAAGTATATACAAATGTTGTATGCATCTATAGGTGTACAGGGTGTCTCAAAGAAAGTTCACATTTTTGATTGATATGTCAATCGGTAGCCTAGCTTTTGGGAATTTAGTCGCTATGGAGCGTTTCTCGGGTGCGGACCGTGCGTTGTGCGTACGTGAGTTTTACAAAAACGGTAATTCATCGACTGTAGCACGTAGAAAATGCTGCAGTATTCGACATGTTCGACATTTAAATGATGCACCAAGCCCTCAACTCATTGGAACAAGGGTCGAGAAGTTTAAGGAGACCGATTCAACGTTGGAAAATTCAAAATATGGGCGTCCAAGGTCTTCGATAACGTTCGAAAACGTAGACAGTGTTACTCAGTCTGTTCGTGGCAACCCGGAACTTTCGATTTGGAAGCGTGCTGTTGCTTTAAACGTGCATAGATCATCATTGTTCCGCATTTTTAACAAGTTCACACACGTCCAACAGGTCTCTACCACGAGTTCATGAAAATTTTCCTGGCAAATTGATCTCCAGGAGAATTGACATAATTACTGTTATCTAGCGCGCGGAGGGGTGCGGTATGCACATGATAGAATGTATGAATAATAACATTGTAAGTGTATAATAAAGTTTGTTTCAAATAAAATACATGTACAAAGTAAACAAAACACGCACACCATAGATCAAGGAAGACGACAATAACAGTTACTTTTGCATTTGAGTACCAGAAACAACAACAAAAGGCTTTTAAAGTTGCTGGTGGTCAGTCGAAGAGAGAGAGAGAGAGAGAGAGAGAGAGAATGTATATTTCACTCTTTGTTGTTGGTAACGAAACTCTTTTATATGACAAGTTGTTTGTGTACTGATTGAATTATTGGAATTACATTAGAATTCAATTCACAAAAGTATGCAATTTTTCATCAATGTTTTCTTATGACGTTATCACGTAAAATTATCGTCCGTAAACCGACTTGACAGACAACCATTTTTTTTTTATCGATTTTATAAATGTGAACTTTCTTTTGAGACACCCTGTACATATGTATAAATATAGATACATTTGCATTATGCACAATCAGTGACAAATACAATAATGCAATATACCGACGTGTACATACTCGCATCTATATATATGCATGTACAGGCGAGCCAATACTGTACATATGTATGCACGAGTATTTAGTACTTTCTGATCAAAAAGTACCAGGAAATATTCAATAAAACGAAAACGTTTTAATATTTATTTTGTCCCCTCACAGTAATTCCCATCAAATCAAATACACATATTCTACCGCTTGTTCCATCTTCAAAACACAATTCATAGGGCGATTTTTGTGAATAACGTTCAAATATTTTTTTTTTTTTTTGAATTTGAATTTTTTTAGTCAATCGGGTAAAAAAGCTTTCCGCTTGAGTCGTGGTAGCAGAACAAGTCACACTAGACCATGTCAGAGCAATACGGTGCTCGCGGAATAAATTAATTACTATTGTTTTTGGTCAAATAGTCGAGTACAAGATCGACGGCATCTGATCTGACGATTTTCAAGCATATTTTGTTTATTATGTTTTTTTTTTTTTTTTTGTTAAGTTTTGATCAGTCGAAGAGCTGAATCATCAACCACCCGATTTGAACTCTTTTTTTTGGCATTGTCGAATTTCCGTAGGCTTTCTTTAAGATTTTGAAATTTTCTTGGGAAAGCACACAATTTTAGTGAAAATTCGTAAAAAAAAAACTTCATAATTCGCAAAATTGCAGCAAACACTTCTTTACCAAGTTATTGTGACAGTTGTACCAACATTTACATACTATATACCATCCGATCCAAATTGACCCGTACTGGTGGATTTAAGCCGAACCGGAAAACCGAATCGGTTCGGTTCTTCTTGTTAAGTTGGCTGTCACCGTCATTCACATGCATGTTTGAACGGGATGCGATAATTAGTCTATGTTTGACAGCTGCTTGTTTACGACGCGAAAAGTTTCTATGGCGATTTTTAACATGGAAAAAAAATTGAACAACGAGTTTGCTTGAAACTTTGTGTTTCCAATGGAATAACGGCAGCGGAATCATTCAAAATGTTACAAAATTCACAATATATCTGTTTTGAGGACTCTATTCTATCGAGAACGCAAGTATTTGAGTGGCATAAAGCATTCACTGAGGGTCGTAAAATCGTAGAAAACTTGTCGTCCATCTACCTCTGTTAACGACAAAAACATCGAAAAAGTAATGGAAATTGTGCTCGAAAATCGTTGTGTTGACATTAGAAAGATATCAGAGACACTCAACATTTCTTATGGAGCGACTCAACACATTTTGGTTGATGTTTTGGGTATGAAGACTCGTACCAAAAGACCTGCATTTTTTTGAATCATTACTGGTGACGAGACGTGAGTTTATGAATATGACGTCGAGACTGCCCAACAATCTAGCGACTGTGGTGTGGTTCGCCAAAAAATCGTTCCAGAGGGTCAAACGGTCAATAAGGTTTACTACTTGGCCCTTTTGTAGCGTCTACGAGAAGCAATTCGTTGTAAACGGCCGGATTTCTGGGCAGACAATTCATGAATTTTTCGCCACGACAATGCACAGTCACATTCCAGCTTGATTGTGATGGAGTTTTTGGCCAAACATGAAACAAAAGTCATCGCACAACCACGGTATTCACCGGATTTGGCACTCTATGATTTGGAAAATTGGATTAACCGTTGGAATGCTTGTATTGACTCAAAAGGAGCCTATTTTGAAGGCGATAATAAAGATTTGTATTAAAATGCATAAAAATGTTTGATTAGATGGGAAGTTAATTGTCACAATCACGAGAAAAAGATTTATTTCACAATATATCTCAAGCGAGATTTGGTTAAATGAGAAATTCTGGGTATTTTTTGATCAGAAGATATATATAAATGTGTACAAATGTACATGGAAATGTATATATGCACATGTATAAATATGTATTTTATCAGTAAATAGTGCATTGTGTGGGTGTGTAAGTCATGTTGATTAAGCAAAGTTACTTGTTAGCTCATCGATTTACACTCGTATACTGCCAAAGGTACAACTACAAATACAAAACTCTGTGTATGTGTGTGTGTGTGTGTATCTATTATGCAATATTTGTGCAATTGCGTTTGTATTTGTTTTTCCATATTGCTGACCCTTGATTTATCAAATGAATTCGTTAATTTGCAATCAAAGCCAATTTCAGTTGATTTTAAATTTGTAAAAATATTTCTCGAACGTACAATCGAATAGACATGCGGTTTACGGTTCAATGCATTGCGTTATTGACCCAGACAAATGGCAATAATTCGACAAAACTTGCATTAGTATATAGAATATGTATCGTAGGTTTACACACTTGTATATAAAATTAAATTATAAATTATTATATCCGTTTCGAAAAACAATCGAAAACTAAAATTTACTAAACGAAATTAACTTTGTGGTTGACTTTGAAAATATGTTTGTTGTGCGATAATTTTATTCTCAAACAAAAATAAAACAATATAAAGCCAATATTGATCAAAGTCAAAATGGACTTTCGTTCATTTTCGAAATTATTTGCACAATATTTAGTAAAATTCATTTATAAGAATATACTACTCAATAAATTTCTATTGAAAATATTGCCAAATTAAATGCATTGTTCCCTGGCAACAATGAAAATGAGTATTTAGATTAGTGACAAGCAAATAAATGTATATACATATATGTACTCGTATGTATGTGTGTATGATAAATTGTATTTCTAGTTAAATGCAGTTTGATCCTTAGTCAAAATCATCGATGTCATTTTAATGATTATAAACTTAGTAGCATTGTTTTTATTTTGCAAAAATTTACTAATTATTTTTGACAGTTGACCAAAAGTTTAACTTAAAATCTCTGTTAGGCTGTCACATCACAATCCGAAATGGATGCTGTGGATGCTACTACTTACCTTTAGGGATATTAATATTAAAAGCATCAAACATCGCCTATATGTAACGCAGCAGTCAATTTAACTAAATCTGAACATCATTTCTTACATACTCATTGCTTTGTATAAGGTTGCGTAACACTATGGTTTGTTTACATGCTGTTTAATTATTCTACAACAGTGTGTTGTTATTTATTTTTTTTTTATGTGTTTGTTAAAATGTAATGTGAATAAAGGATTACCATGCCAAATACAAAGTAGTTGTGAATTTTACCTAGAGTTTAAAATTCAAATCAGAAAAACGTTAATATTTTTGACCATTTTAAAAAAAGGCATTTTTATTTGTTGATTATTGCAATATGAACTCTTTTTGAACAATTTTCTGAAAGAGTATTCTTCAATGCTTGAGATATTGTAATAAAGGGATTTACTTATGTGCAATAGGTGGCACCATGCCTATATATAAGAAATATATAGGAATAAATACATATCTACTTGTATATAGAAATATATCTACATGTGTATACATATATGTATCTACATGTTAACCCAAAAAATTTGAAGTGAAGTTCTTTATGGCTGGCTTGTGAAGTGAACATAGAAAATCGTTTCCAAAACGTCAGCACAACAAGAATAACGGTGAAGAAATAAGAAGAAAGTGATAGAGAAAATTTTTTAATTTTCTCTCTCTCTATGTCTTTCAAGAATTTTCTCTATAATTTTGAAATATTGAAGAGTTTTGCTGAATCCAATTCAATTTTAAGAATGCCCAATTAAAAATTGGAATTCGTATTAAAATTTATATATATATGTATACTAGCTGTACCCTGGCAGACGTCGTTCTGCCCTTCCCCTTGCCTCTCCTTACCCTGCCACTCCTTCCCCCCGTACCACCTTCTCTCTGCCCCACGTTCCCGTCTTCTCCTGTCCCTTCCACCCCTTCTACAACCATCACTTACGCTGCCCCCATTCCTATGCCCCCTTCCGCTACCTCTCCTTACTTTACCACCCTCTTCCCAGCCAACTTCGATCCTATTCACATGTGTACAACATTTCATCGCTCTATCTTAAATGGTACCCAGCGCTTTTCTGCCATTCCCCCTCCTTCCCTATGATCACATACCCTACCTTCCATTTCCCTACCCCTATTCCTCCTGTCCCTCTTCCCCTTTTACACCTTTCCCAACACTCACCTTTTCCTTCCCCCTTTCCCCATTCCCCTACCTATTCTTCTTTTTAAAAGGAACCCGGCGCGTTGCTGCCCTTTCCCCTACCTCTTCTTCCCTCTACCACCCATTCCCCTATCTCTCCTTCTCCTGCCCCAACCACCACGCCCCATACCACTTATTCCCCTAAAAGCAGTAGATAAAGACATGACTCATCTGGCCAATGAGAACATGCCGACTTGAACTATAATCAACAGCTGGATTGTACCGGAACGCAAGACGATTTTATTTCAGATTCAGATCAGCTGTTCTTTGGGTTCGTATTTCAGCTATCATCACCCTTTCGCGTTCAATCTGTTGAGAACGAACCAAATCTGTTGTTGCAGAACGCGACAGACGTCCTCGCAATCGTGCATCCTCTGCTGGTTCCACCTTACGTATCTGGATGGTGCTTAGTCTCTTCCTCTCTCGTACGGATGCCCGCTCTTCCTCAGTCATATTCGAAAGTCGTCTTCTTGATCCTTCTGTTTGGCGAGTGCGACGGCTCAAATTCGAATTTCTGCGAGACATTTTTTCGAATAAATAAAATATATAATAATATTTTAAACTGTGAATATAAATTTTACGAAATAAAATAAGAAAAATCAATTTGACAGAAAAATCATATGACAGTTGTTAGCGGCCTATAAATACAGAAATAAAAAAAATCTGTTTTATCACGGTCGCGGGTATGTGACTGATGCGAAAAATAGATTAAAACCATCATTGATGCGGGTTATATATCGTGCTAAAATTTGAGCTCAATCAGAACATTTTGAGTTTTTGACGCATACAAAAACCAACATAACATTTTTATATATATATATATAGATATAGATATATATACTCGTATATATATATTAATTGCGCAATGCGAGTGTTTCATGTCAACTTATCTTTTATTTACATTTCGTGAAGTATGTCAACTCTATCCACTGGGTTTCCGAACTTTTATTCAGTCTCATTATCACTCATTGATTTTTGTACACTTGTTTCTATAAACATTTTTTTAAATCACAGTTTAATTTCCGAAATGGTGACAACTCTAGCTTTTATATGTTCGTCCGCTTACAAAAATATCTTTGTAGAATTGTGGTTTTTATGTTTTGCAATAATATGCACAAATAATAATAGCATTTATACTTAATTAATACTGTTACATAATCAATCGGTACAATTTATTGTGTTAACGAGGGCAGGCTGATATGTCTTTTCATTTGAAAGTCAAAACACCGAAAGAAATCAAGCCGAATTGAATGCAGTACATGGCACATCTGCACCAGCGTTTAAGACAACTGTCTTAAATTTGGTGTATAGTTTTAAACGTAGTCATACACAAATTATGAATATCGTTCTGAATGTTCCATTGAGGTGACTACTGAAGAAATGTTTAACTAAAATCACACTATTATTCTGAAGATCGGTGATATAGTTGAGATCGTACACATTTCAGTATAACATTTTTGGAATAACCTGCAAGCAGATTTGAACATGAAGAAGGTATGTAGCAACTCGAAGGAATGTTCTGTACGTGTCATTTAGTATCCGTGGATTAAACATGGATCCATTACAGCGCACCAGGAACAAGGAACACTAAAATCAGTCAAGGTGCGTCTATCAGCCAACAAGATCGAGGCGAAATTTTTTGGAATGCACACGACATATTTCACATCGATCACATTGAATTACTATTTTGATGGCTTTGAGAAATCGTATTATTTTGAATGGATATACAAGAAGAAATTAAAAGCCTGCCCTCGTATTCATACATTTTTTTAAAGCGCAGTCCTTCGCATTTATTTAGTTTATTCTCGCATCAAATTTAAAATGCTGCGGCTTTTGTGGTCAATCAATGTTACTATGAATTGGAAATGTTTGCAATGATTTAAAAATATATATGTTACATACTTTAATAATTTTGCACACTTGCAATTATTTATCGAGTAAATGTAAAAATAATATTATTATTTCTGTATACAAAGTTGTATTAGCGGTTTTCATATACATATATTCAAATATGTGAACTGAAATGATTTTCATTGCATACAAAATAATTTAGCAGTAGTATGAAAGTATTACGCTTTAAAGGAAGCATCGGACACACCATAAAACTTATATGTACATACATATATACATTCTTGATCAACTAGACGTAATGAGTATGTATTTTATTTGCTAACTTTCAAATATTTCAAGCTAAAATTCTTTATGGAGACTTCTTTTTATTGCATGCAGATTAAATATAGGTAGTCTCCATTCATAGGTTCCGCCCACATTTTAATATGGAAAACTTTTTTTATAATTATTTGGGACTGTATTTTAGTTATAGTAGTTTCTTACATCAACCTATGTAGGTTACCTATGTAGATGTGCTATTTTATGTTTAAAATTCTGCTTCTATATTTTAGAGCGTTTGTCACGAAGGCTGTAAGTTTTCTTGTGTTCTTCCCATTTAGGTATTCGATAACCACAACTCTATTTAGAGTTGGATATTGAAGATGGAGATTGCGGAGCTCTCTTAGAATTGGACATGCTGCTACAAAGTGAAAAATGTTTTCGTTTGTGTTGGATGCTCCTCATTTCTATGAGGTATAAAATTGAAATAAAGTATTTCACCGCGTTTTCTTGAATATGGTTGATAACATTTGGTAGCTGTTTTTGGCCTCAAAATAGTCTCGTGTGTCTATGTTATGTGTCAGACATTTATAGAGTTGTCTTATGTTGCTATTTCGCTTGATTCTTAAAGTTCTCGCTAATTAACACTTCTAAATTTCTAAGTATTCTTAACTGTGTGACTTCCCACGAATTGCGGTCATCCATTGAGTATAGATTTAGTTTGTTCAGCCTATATTTGCCACTCACCAAAGAATTGCTTTTGATTAATTACCAGTTGACTTGCTACCATTTAGGATAGTCTGTGGCCTAGCATCGCCATCACTTTGTTTATATAGTTAAAGTGTGTCTGCAGTGTATAGAGAAATACCTTCGGATCAAATTGACGGACTGGTTAAAAAAAAACAACATTTTTAATACAAATCCTAATTATCGCCTTCAAAATAGGCTCCTTTTGAGTCAATACAAGCATGCCAACGGTTAATCCAATTTTCCATACACTTGTTATACGCCTCGGCCGAGATAGCCTTTAGTTCCTGTCCTCAATCGACGCATGACGCGTTCCCCAGAGTGGATATTTATGTTTCGGAAACAGGAAAAAGTCACAGGGTACCAAATCTGGTGAATACCGTGGTTGTGCGATGACTTTTGTTTCATGTTTCGCCAAAAACTCCGTCACAACCAAGCTGGAATGTGCAAAAAATTCAGGTCTTTTATTACGAGTCTGGCAGCTACGCGTTTCATACCAAAAACATCAACCAAAATGTGTTGAGTCGATCCATAAGAGATGTTGAGTGTCTCTGCTATCTTTCTAATGCCAACAAAACGATTTTCGAGCACAATTTCCATCATTTTTTCGATGTTTTTGTCGTTAAAAGAGGTAGATGGACGACAAGTTTTCTACGATTTCACGACCCTCACTGAATGCTTTATGCCACTCAAATACTTGCGTTCTCGAGTCTCCATAACACTTTTGTAAGATTTTGAATGATTCCGTTGTTGTTATTCCATTGGAAACACACAATTTGAAGCAAACTCGTTGTTTAAATTTGTTTTCCCTGTTAAAATTCGCCATACAAACTTTACGCGTCGTAAACAAGCAGCTGTCAAACATAGACTCATTATCGCATCCCGCTCAAACTTGGAATGCATGTCAATGGCAGTGACAGCCAACTTAAGAAGAAGAACCCAACCGATTCGGTGTACCTATGCGGTTTAAATCCACCAGTCCGGGTCAATTTCGGTCCACAGGTATGAGAGTTAAACCGATCTCTAACTGTAGCAAGTAGTTCGGAGCATTGCAGGGAAAATTAAAAGTTGTTTTCAGGAAGTATCTGAGCAGTTTTTACACTTCTGCATATGGTGATAATCCGTAAATTTATGACGCATAGCACATGACGGCACTTGCTGTTGCTTCATACAATTTGTATTTCGTGCTTGCGTTTGTGTTGTGTTTTCGACTGAGAATGGATTTTCATGTGCTGTTAATCACTCTTTTTGACTCAACCAGTTTCTCTTACAGTGTCGCTTAAAACGCAGGTTCGAGGTAATAATTGCCCCAAGTATTTATATTCTTGAACTACTTCTAGCTGTTCACCATTTAGAGCCCATGATATTTATAATATTTATAACTTTAGTGGATAAGCTGAGGTCGCTCAGCTTGTATATCAGTGATGCCCTATTTATTGTGACGACAGCAGTTTGGAAATCAACGAACAATACGAACTTTTTTCTTTTTTTTTCTAAATAACGCTTTACCACAGTGGTTAAAACAAAAATGCTGTCCACAGTTGAATAACCTTTCCGAAAGCCCGACTGGTTTTCGCTTAGCTTGTTTTCCATGTTTGTCCAAATAGTCATTCATTCCAATATAATTGAGGCAAAAAGTTTAACAGCACCGTTCAAAAACGATATACCTCTGTAGTTGTTTGGTACAGAGCTATATCCCTTCTTAAATATTTGATATATAATACTATTTCTGAAATTTTGGGCCGCTATTCCCATGCTGAATATATGATTAAATACTTTTGCTAACATTTCAAAAAGTAGGTTTGCATATTTGTAAAACTCGGATGAAATTCTGTCTTCATCAGGCGCTTTTTTTAGATTACATCGTTGGATTGCATTATACACATCTGAGGTGGTTATGTATGCATCTATCCGTGAATTTTGGACTATATGCAGTGCGTAGCTGAAGTGATGTTGTGGTCTTTGTTTGTAGAGCAGTTGCTTAAAATCCCTTAATAAAATAAATGCGTTTATATGGAATCCATTTTTGGCTTTTACTCCATTAAGATTTCTTATCAGCGTACAAAACTTTTTCCTATCATTGACTTGGGACATTTCGTTTTCTAGAAAACGAAACCATGGATGCGAACGTCTTGTACTGCCCTGCATTGGCTGCGCCGCAGGGATTATACATGCAGTGTGTTTCTCAATCTAATCAATTGATTACAAACTTTCTTCATTTATTTGCTCTAGATTGTGATCCAAAAGTGTAAAATGGCGTTCCTTTTGGCAGTGATTCCATTTCAGGCTTGATAGCAGTTTAATGTTTGATATGTTCCTGTCGTCCTATCATGATAGGTAAATGATCTGAGTAAATTTGTTCGTCTATTTACATATCTGTATCTACATATTATTTCCGCCATAAACACACATCGTATCTCGTCATTTAAATCAAAATTGTTTTTAAAGGAAGGTATATTATCAACAAGAAAGAACGCTTGCTTTGTGTGGAACCAAAGGTTTTAGACTATTCACACTTGTAACGGAAAACTCCAATCTATCAACTATCAACTATTGGATCGAATAGTGCCCGATATATTGTATGTTGCTTCAGTATATATGTCTCTGTACCAGAGAATACAGAGACAGACCGACTTATAAAAGGTCTTTTACAAACCCACCGCGTACTTTTGTGTATGAAAAACTTGTTTAGTTAAATTAATACCAGCTTAAAATTCAATATGGTGGCTTCTGCTTCCTATACAAACCCACCACCCACGTTTATGTTTTACATTATGATTTCAAATTTTGTGTGAATAGTATTAGAGTTTCGGTTCAACCTAAAACAAACGTTTTGTACTTTTAACTTGATTATGTTGTATTCTGAAGAAAGCCCTAAGGATTTTGCGTTACCAACAACAGAAACTAGAACAATAGTAACTAAAACAAAATGAATGATAATCAGTCGAAATAGGATAAGTCAAAGCAATATTCTCTGCTGTACAGCGGCAAGGATTTCAAACTACTGCATGTACATACTAGTTTACTGGCAACAGCTTGCTGAGCAATTACATGCTGCTTCGGGCGTCAATAAAAGGGAGGGAGAAGCAACAAAGAGGAAGGGTGAAAGGACTTGTTGGCACTGACCGAGGGTGCTTCAATGACCAAATGGAATGGCTGCTTCGTATGTTGGTTGCGTTGCTGTTGTTGACACTGACATAAGCTGCTACTGCAGCAATCCTGTGCTATCCTGTTGAGTTCAATTCAATCGAGGTGAGTTCCATGTGCCGCAACATATGCCATTGACTAGTATTTATGCTCTTCATACTCTGTAACCTTCTTGTGCTTTGCTCAATGGCTGTCTGGGGGCGCTGTGTTAACCTGGCTGGCTTGCTGTGCAACAGTTCCGCTCGACTTTGGCAACAAATGACCACAATGTTTGTATGCCAAGTGGCAACTGCCTCCACATTCGCATCTATATAGTATAGAAACGGTTGCACATGTATTTGTTGTTGTTGTTGTTGTTCATGTCCTGCTTGCACATTGGCTTTTAATATAAATTTTCGTTCTCCAGCGTGTTCATTCATCGCTCGTTCCTTTGAAAGTCTGCTCCTGTCGCTCTTATTATATATTATTTGTTATTATTATTTGTGATTGGCTATTTGCTGTGATTACGTGCTGCGTTGGCAGGTAAGGTAACTGCTCTCCAATGATGTAATAAACGTCGCTTTGGGACAATAACAAACGCCATTTTTCCGTTCGTTCTGTCCTGTTCATGGCATATGTATATGGACCTCAAAGGCTCTTCAAATATTCAACACTGCTGCCAACATTGAAATCAGCATTCATTGCAAACGTGATGAAAATAGTGCGATTTATGCGAAAATAAATTAATAAACTGACCGAGTAAAATAGCTTATGACATACGCAGCTAATATATTTCATACAAAGTAGTAATAAAATGATGTAGGTATATAACATTGAACGTTTATGTACATAAGTATGTATATACATACATACATACATACATGGTTATACAAATTATGAAAGCTGTCAACAAAACTTATGTTCTTTTTAATTGCTCTTGGTATACAATATAAAATATGCAGTCAGAAGAGCTTATTTATTCATATGATGTAAAATCGTATTATTGTTTTAAATCTGCACATCAGGCTTTATTATATTTTCAATCAAACAATATTATTATTGTAAAATGTTAGATTATACTTGTGCAGAAAACTACTTAAAAGGTCTTACATTAAAAGTAATATATTTAAATTTGGTGATCTTTCGTATATTTAGTTCTATTTTTATACTATCTACAAATGTACCAGGCACAAAAAGGCGTGGTGGACTCCATAAATTATGTATATATAGCTGAGCCGATATAGCCATGTCCGCTTGTCCATCTCTCCGTTTCACCGTCTGTTTCAACGAAACGATCTCGGAGACTATAAGAACTAACATTTCCGGCATGCGCTGCTAGGCAACCTATTGTTTTCTCTCACACTGGGGGCATTAAACCGTCTATTTTTTCAGTGGGTCGCATTTTTCCCGCTACTTTTGATATACAGTTATATATAAATTTCAACAATCTGCGTTAAATAGTTTGGGGTCTTGACCTGCCCCCATTTTTTAGTATGATTTTGTTGTTGTTGTTAATTAAGCTACAAATGCCAATTTTGATCTATCTTACGTTAATCCTAATAAAATATACTACATAGGTGCAGTTCGGACCACTATAGAATATAGCATCCATACATTGGTTCAAATAAGGAGCCTTAGCCAAGGTATACTTGCTTTATTTGATACAGTGTTTCTTCCAACTAAGTTTGGAAGTGACCACCTTGGCTGAACTCGGCAGTAGCTCATGCTGGAACACCAATTTTCGAGCACTTTGTCATAAGTTGTGTGTCTATTTGAGCAATTTGAGCTTGAATATTTTGTTTCAAGTGATCACTTGTTTGACAATTGTCTGCATAAACTTTATTCTTTAATGCGGCCCAAAGAAAGAAATTGACGTTTGTTAAAATTTGTATGTGTAAAATGTTAAAGTTGCGCGTGGCGTTATTTCAGGTTGTACCGTTTTGTTGAGACCAGACCTTATCGAGATCGATATCTTCCAATTCATCTCATTTTCAAAGAAAAATGGTTTAATCATGCCGTCACTTTAAAAGCCACACCACATTGTGACTCAAGTAAGATGTTTAAGTGATTAAAAATACGAATTCAGTTGGCAATTTTTCGAAATATTTGTATCAATTTCTTTGAAGAAAACTTATAACGTATCAATAAGCAAAACAAAAAATTACGTTTTCAAAATAACAAGAGAAATAAATTTGTCTACTTACAAATCGCCTCTCTTAATGAGTTCACAAGGCAATTAAAACAAGAAGGCGAAACTGTTCGAATCATGTCTGCAACTTGAAGTGGCCGGTTGAACAAAGTGGATTTGTGTTGAAAATTTTTGCCAATGTCGCCTTTTGCAAATTAAATTAAATTTCCATTAGATTAGCAATTAACAAGAACAATAACAGCAAGACTTATAATAACAACAACCGGTATATTGACAATAAACATACTACATACTAGCAAAAGTTAATTTTATACCCTAGACACATAGGGTGAAAGAAGATATTTAAATATTGAAACAATGTAGCTGGTGAAATTAAGTAAGATCATTTAAGGCCCGATTTCTCATTATTTAGCAGGATTGTGTCACATAGGTTCTAATCATGGAAAACGGGTCGTCCGGTTATGGTATGTCTTGAGTGAAGAGTGCCTACAGCAGGGGCCCTAATACACTCACTTGGGGTTTTCCTGCATTTATCTGATATGTAACATTTTAGCAGTACGTAAAAATCAAGCGGAAGAAAAGATTTTAGTTCAAATAATATTCGCCTATGCCATACCTTTTTAAATGTCTTTTCTACATCGGGATATATTCCAAAACAAAATTTTTTGCCATCATGGTCTGTAGATATTTGATTAACTATTCTATGTATTTGTTCAATTGAATAGTGTTTACGAGTTGAATGATCAGGTATAAGGTAACTATTGTCAAGTAGCGGTTGCAGTCTGTTATGAAATGATCTTTTAGACACCTTTGTTAAAATCAACAAAAAACTAATCGGTATATAAGAAGCTTTCAGTGTTAACCAGCGGCAGCCGAATCACATTTACAACACTAGTCTAAAATGGATAAAACCGTGAAAAATGTTGCTATAATAGCAATTTATGCAGCTAATAAATAAAATTCAAATAAAAAAGCAAAAAGCTGAAGAGAAAAGGCGAAAAGTTGTGCTTGTAGCATTTGGTGTCGGAAATATTTGCTGCGTAAAACAAGTGCAGAGAAAAGAGTTAAACAGCTGATGTTTACTTATTGCGTGTTTAAAAACACTGATTACTACTTTTGCAACACTTTACAACACTGTTAAAAAAATGACAAACTTACACGAAATAGAAACGGAGCTATTTCCACTGTTGACGAGATATATTTTTTCATGGTCACACGAGGTGGTGCGACTGTCGTAGTAATCTGTAGTATCATATCATAACCGGGAAATTTCTTTGATTCAAATTAGTCAATAGTTTTTCTAATCTCGTTAGCAGATACATATCCGATTTGATTATTACAGATTGAACTGCTTGAAAATTCTGAGATACGTTCGCATTTTTGTGAAAACTCAGCTAGAACTGTCATCTTATCAAACTCTATCTTAGCCCAAGTATCATCTACCTTTTTGTGGAGAATTGTGTGTTGTTGTTTCTCTTAATTTGTTAGTAGCCTTCTTCGAAAATACTTAAAATTTTTATTTTTTTTCGCTTGAATTTCCATTTTTTCGTAAAGTTAGTCTCTTTTTATACCCAATACAACAATATTGCATTATTAAATCGTTCTTTAAACTTAGTAAGAACTGTTTCTGTATCGATTTCCCTTAAAAGGAACAAGGAAAGCTTCAGTTAAGGATGTTAAGGTATTGTTTGATATAAATTAAGTTCGAAAATGTTATCAAAAAGTCAAACATCTGAAGAATGAAAATGGAGTATAGAGAAGTCACTTCTCTAATCTACTCTGAACAATGCCACCGATAGAGAAGTATTTCTAGTACCACCAGTTGATGATGACACTCTTGTAGAGAAACCACCTATATCGGGCTCAACTCTGTAATTAAAAAACTGAAGAATAACAAAGCAGCAAACTCCGATGAGCAGCCAGACGAGTGGCGAAGAGTTCTTAAGGCGTAAGCTACAATGCTTATGAAAGATATGGAATGCATGCATGGAAACTAATGCATGCCAAACGGTTGGAATTTCATTCTTTGTCCTATCTTCAAGACCTCGTTGTCTATGCGAACTGCCGTAGAATAAGTCTGCTTTCAATTGAATATACACCTAAATTTCTATCTCACGTACGGTTGTACTGATAGCAAAGTCTACTGATAGTAGACAGAAAACTTTGTCTACCTCGGAACAGAGATATCCAGCAACAACAATGTCAGGCTGGACCAGGTCATGTCAAGAATTACGCTTGTTAATCGATGCTACTTTAGACTAGAATCCCCGCTCGAAGTAATAATCTAGAAGACGTTGATAAGCCCGATTGAGAGAGCGACCTAGCATGTGTCGTAAAGAACAAATCTGAAATGACCTTTTCACTCACGGTATTAACAACAACAGGCATCACTGTTGCGGCGTCACATAAGTAAGTAAGTAAGATCTGTATCGAACTACTTTAACAATAATATACACGTATATGTATCCGATGTAATTTTTTCGATTTTTGAGCGTTTATTTAAAAATAAATGTTCAGCGGAATGACACATACTGAAAATTGAAACTTATGAAGTAGGCTTTCACATGAATATAGTCACTGGTTTACCCGATGCAATTAAGTGCTAGTTACGCCATCTCTTATGAATCCTTCAAAATTAATTCCAACACCCAATATATGTATGTAGGGTATGGGAGCTTCAGTGTTACTGTAATCAAAATGTTTCCTTTTGTTCTACTTTACTACTGCAATCAGTTATTGTTGTTATTTGTTAAATATTTGATTTCACAGCTTAGCTTTCATCGTTCTTCGATACACTTTTTAATAATTGTGTAACTATCTGTCTCTAATATTTTTGAAAAGCAAAATGGAACCAGAGAGCTTTAGACGATGATTAAATTTACATAAATATTTAAAATGGACTCTATTAAAATATTTATGTAGTTTCTGTTTACATTTACAGATTTACTTAATTAAAATTGAAGGATGATTTTGCTTTCTGTACGGCACAGGGACAAGTTTCCATAGCAGTGGCTTATCTCGAATCCATTACTGATCTGCTGCAATGTTAATGTGTCATGGACACTTAACATTTGAACACAACTGGATATGCAGCATTCCTACAAATGGATTCAATGCGATTTGTGGATTGTGCAGTTAAACTGAGCGCAATGCGCGTTTGCAAGATACAAGATACATTTTTCAGAATTTTATGTGTGTGCGTATTAAATGAAACGATAAAGTGGCGGAATGTGAAGCGTTCTACTTTCGATAATTTTCCGAAGGTAAAGTGTAAAAATTGGACATAGCGAAAACTTGCATGTGGCACGCGTCACTCCAATCGAATATACTATGTTCTACCCTTGCCACATAGCTCTCTGACGGCTGCGTACGTTTATTGCTTTTAAATTTGCCAATTTTCGAGTTTAAATGTGTTTGACTATGTAGCTGTATGTATAAGTACTACACATATATATTTCTGTGCTAAAGTATTTACGCGTACGCCAGCAAATTGCTTATCGACACTGCACCAACGCACCACCAACACACATCACACACCGCCAGTCACTCCCGATACCAGTCACTCCCCCCGCCCATTTACGAGCATTGCATGCAGCAAAGCTTTGTCGACATGCCGGCAAATCAGCCCTTAATTTGCCCGATTTAAAAATGGCAAATGATTCCCTCGAGATACAGTCATACAGGATCAATTCAGGGGGGTACGAGACACACCCTCCGTCGCGTTAATGCAATTCCAATGAACTGTCTGAATGTCTGATTTCAGTTCGACTTTGACTCTGCTCTGCTCTGCTCTGCTGTGCTTTGCAAGCGAGTGTGACGTGACGTGACGTGACAATGTGTCATGTGATTAGCAAAATTTGCATAGAAAGAATTCCAACCCCCCTTAGAACATTTATTGGTATGCAATAAACTTTTTTGTAACTAATTTTAACTAAAAACAGTGACTCTCTTGGCGCGCTTTTCCAAATTATGCTGAACTTTAACTAAAGTAATCGAAATTCCGAAATTTGAAATTTGAAGGATAACTAAATTCTAGATTTCATTCTAACTTCTTTTTCGAGAAGGGTTAAATATGCACCATAAATATTCGCTCCTTGCTTTGGGGTATTTTCGAAAAAAAAAAATATATATAAGAAATTTCAAGTGCTGCAAAGCATAGACAAAAAAGTAATCATTCGATGTTATTTAAATTTTCATTTCTGACACCCTTCACACGTACTGTCATATAGGCTACTGTTAGTTTGTTGAAAAGTTTGTAATGCACTAAAATTGATATTGTGATACATATAAATGCAATAACAAACATTTAACGATACATTCAACCTTGATTATCTACGTCAAAGTTTAAATAAGTAAACAACAACAAGAAAAAGCGAACTCTTCGGTGAGGGAAAATCTAACACTTTTCGCTATATGTGAAGCGTTTGTCCATAAGAAGCCACTATATTAAATTTTAGGTTGACATTGACTATAATAAAAAAGTTTTTCATACAAAATTCCAAAAGTGGGCCATTAGTTTGTATGGGGCCTACACCTAAAAGACACGGCCCTTGTAGTTTATGTGTGTCCGTCAATAAGAAGCCGTCATGTCAAATTTTATGTCTATATTGACTGCAACAAAAAGGATTTCCATTCAAAAAAGCGACACTTTATGGGAACTACCCCAAAATGTGGAGGGATCACACCCTCTGATATATATGTGAAGTTTCGTTTCATAGGAACCCACCATGGTCATTTTGAAGATGATTTTGAACAATAATGTTAAGAAACCTTCTTAAAGGCATTTGTGCTACACTCCTACTCACTAGAAATGAATGAAATTAACAATAACTGAACGGACTAATAAAAAAAGGCAAAACAAATGTGTAATAAAATATTCTAAACATATGTTAGTCGTAAGAATCGCTATGGTTAGAATCTGTCATAATCTATGCAGAAAAAATTACATTTTCCGCCATTTTGTTTTTACTACATATATTATATTTTTGACCAAGGACTATCGAATTGTGTGCACAATATATATTTTTTTTTTTTTTGGCATTTTGGCCATGCTTACCTGACTGCATGATCTCACAGCCAACTGATCTACAGTGCTGCTTTCTAATATTTTCTCTGTTTCTCTCACACACACCACAAATAAATCTGTTTGAAGTGTATCAAAAGTGCGGCTCAGTTGATTGTTCTTGTAGCTGTTTTTGTTGTATTAGATTTCACTCCGCTTCTATCGCTAACAAAACGAAAAAAATAGAAATAGAGTTGCTTAAAAATCGATGCTCGTTGGTCAAAATATCGAATTTATATTTCAATTTTAAATGTCCTGCAGCGTTCAACCTGAAACTGACTGACTGAGTGAGTGCGCATCAAAGCGGGCCGAATTTGTAGACAGAATGTAAGCAAAGTGAAAGGATATCATGTACATACATATTTATATGTGTACGTGTCTGTATATATATATGTGTGTGTGTGTGTGTGTGTGTGTGTATATGTGTGTGCATGTCTACCATTGTCAATAAATTTAAACAAATATTTGCATAGGACAAGATAGGCAGGCATCTCATAACAAATGGTTCACTTAATGTGTAAAATAACATCTTAAAATTTTGATACTGCATTAGAAAATACTACTGCAAAAACGCATTTTTGTAAAATTTGGTGAAATAATACTTCTCTTCAATTATTAAGTGCAAATTGATTTAGCAACAAGACAAAAAAAAAAAAAAATTTTAACTATGTAAGTGCGAAATTTTAGTTGTACTTAAAGAGAAATCAATTCGAACATTTTGAATATTTGCAAATCTCAGAAAATTTGTTGATACACTTTTTGTGTGAAGAGATAATTGGAAATCAGTTTTTTGTTTTTTTTTAGTCAATGAAGCTGCATGCTGTTTAGTCGGAATTTTAATAAATTTTTGTTGAAACTTAAATAGTTGAAATTTAAAAAATTTTGCAACTATTTTCAATGAAATTTTTGAAATCTGTCACATGATCGTCTGAACAGAATTTATATATAGTTTTAAGTTGCTAACACACACACAACACGCAAACACACGCACACACAGACACATACATACATATTTGTATCCATATATAAATTGACATTTGCAATATATTTGAACAAAATACTAAGCTGATTGAAAGTATTTTATATTAGTTAAGAACTATTTACGAATGTCATTACGTAAAAAACGAAATTTTTCTTTTTTTAAATTTAACGTTTAATTTCAATGCACATTAAGTATCGATTTTCAGACCAATTAAACAACCGACAAAAGCATATATCCCTGGCAGCACTGGCGATCTGTTTGCAGCACGTTCGTTTTGCTAAGAGTGGGCGCCATTTTGCTAATTTCATATGTAGATGGCGCTGTTAAATACTCGAAATTTGGCAGTTCTCATGTAGATGGCGCTGTATTATCATGTAGATGGCGATGTTTTTGCTAATTTCATATGTAGATGGCGCAGTTGAATACTCGAAAATTGGCAGTTCTCGTGTAGATGGCGCTGTGTTCTCATGTAGAATGCGCTGTTCTTGCTAATTTCATATGTAGATGGCGCTGTTAAATACTCGAAATTTGGCAGTTCTCATGTATATGGCGCTGTATTCTCGTGTAGATGGCGCTGTTTTTGCTAACTTCATATGTATATGGCGCTGTTATATTGCGCAATAGACCGATAACATCCGATTAACCGAATGTTATCAGCTGTTGTGTACCGGTGCGCCATCTATCTAATATGAAATGTTATTGGTCTGTGTTTTAATCAAGTTAAGAATCGTTATTTTTCAAATTTAGTTAAACTCTGAAATCAATATAAAAGCAGTATTGAGTAAAATATATTTAATTTTCATTTAAGCTGATCCAGCTAAGAAGACGTCGAAAAGGGAATTGCAAGTTTTAAGAAATGGAACTTTTTCAATTTAAAGAGACGGACATAAAATTCGTTGCAATGCAGGACCAAAACATTAAGTCGACCAGATCTCGACCACTGCTGTTGTGACCTCAGCTCAACACTCTGTCTTTCAATCGTTCGTCAAAAGGCTAGTTCAAGATACATACGACGGTCGATTCAAGACTCCTACGCAAGGACAAGGCAAACAATTTAATGTAGACCTTAAATGCTGCTACATATATAGAAAAAAGTCAGACAATTAAACAATTTTAACTGTACTTGCGGTGTTTATAATGGAGACTTTTCTTTTGTATTACATAGATTTGTATATAGCAGCATTTAAGGTCTACATTAAATTTTTATTCTTTTACCATCGGATGGAAATTTCTACCCAAATATTGACAATCTCATTTTTTTTTCTTAGATTTTTTAACTGAATTTTAAAGTTTAAACGGCACAAATGCTATACTTATACGATAAATCATTAATTATCTTATTTGTAAGACACAATTTTACTATTATATGCCACATTTCTCCTATAACATTGAAAATAGTTTCAAAACTGTATATATTTCATATAGTAATAACAGTAAATTGAACAAAAATGTATTAGTATGTTGAATTTTTGTCGTCTAATCAGAGTATGAAGGCAGCAAACACTTCTGATCTGCTGGTTCTACTGCATTAACTTTCAAGTTTTGACGATGTAGAATTAGGTTCTACTTTTCAAAACCTAAAAATGCATCCTGGCGGATCCGGTGGGCGGCAACTGGGGAACAATCTACTCCTAACCTAATTTTTTTTTTCAGTAAAAACATTTTTTTTCGCTTCATTTTCGTAAACTAATAAATAAACACTAGCAATTTGACATGCGAAATTGGTCTATAAGGTATCGCCTTGTTCGTCCCGAACCCCCCCCCCCCCTCCAAAATTGAAGAGATCGCTCTGGATCCGCCCATGGCTTAACTTGCAAGTATCATATATTTACATATGCACAACGTTGTTTCAACCTTTTTTTTTTTTGGTTATTTAGCATATTTTGAATTAGTTAATGTGCTGGCACTCATTACTGAAAGTTGTACATAGTTATTAAAATTTAATACATACATAAATTTATAATGACTTTTGTACTTTCATAATTTGTACTTCCATAATTTTGTTTCTAAATATTTTAATATAAATAAATTCAAACATATATTTCTATAGCTCAACAATGTTTACGCATAAGATTTGGTGGAGGCTGTTTTACCCCTTACCACTAATTTCATGACTTTCATATAAATACACCCTTGAGAGATGAGTTAGATTTAAGTTAAATAAAAATGGAATTACATTCTTAAAATCTAGATACTGTACACAGTTCTTCCCCTACTTGCTTTTCAAAGTCTTTCTATTTACACATTTTTCTTTTGACTCTGAACACACACACACACACACACACACTACACGCACACATAGACTCATACATACATATTTGTATCTATACATAAAATATGTATTTACATTCAACTTCCGCGTACTGAACATCAAAAGTCACCCTTATTCATTTGTATCTGCAAAACGCAACGTACAAAAAAGAATCAAATATGTAATTATATAATTTGTATAGATACACACAGAAATTCATTCACTCTTTCCACTTTTGCAATTTATGATATGTATAAAACAAAATAAAGCCTATATAATCTGTTTAGCCCATGTATTTATATACATTTGTATGTATCTTATGAATAATAAACCATTTAGTGCACTTTAAATGCACTCGTACTCATTTTTATTTTATTTTTTTTTAATTCGAATTGCATTTTTTACATTTTCAATGTCAGCGAATTTAAACGAATCAAGGGCGTCGTCATTTGTTTTTGTTTTCGTTTATTCGTATATTTTGCCGAAGCTGTGAATATCCTCTTCGTTAACCAATCACAAGCGTCGATTGCTTCGGCAATATTCGGTACGTTAACCAATCACATCACAGCGTCGGCTGGTCGTGAAATTTTTCGGAAGAACGAGAGAGACTTCGTACGAATTCGTACGATTCTTTTTTGTTTCCTTTTTAACTTTGTTTCTTTTATTTGATTTTGCTGTTGATGTTGCCAACAACAAATGTTGCGTGTTATGAAATGTTGCACGACGCGGAAATTTGTTGCTGATGCTTTTTGCTGCTAAGTTTAGTGGCAAACATTTGTTATACTACTACATATTTAGATATTTTAATGAAAATAAGAAATATGAAAATAAAATCTTAATAGGGAAGTTCGAAGTTCTTTTTATTTAAAAATTAATTTAATTTTATATTTTACGATTACATTTTATATTTCTTTTCTATTAAATTTGTTCATGATTATTGCAGATTAGTATGAAATTTGTGGCTGCGTTCGTTTGTTTCAACTTTAACATAATAAAATAACATATTGTAAATAAAAGCAAAACAATTTTTGAAACAGTGTAACAATTATAACACATTCCAGTTGATGTTTTTTTAACACTGCAGTAAAAGATTTGATTTCATCAAAAGGAGAAGCAGCTTTCAAAGCATATTTGAATTGTCAGCGGTCTGATAAATATTTATACATTTTAAACTTAATAACACTTATAGTTCGCAAATAGTTTTTGCATATGCGCTGTTAAGTTCGTTGTTGTTATTTTTCGTGTGTGAGTGGCCAAAAGTGCATCTAAAAGTGAAAAATATAAAAAAAGTCAAAAAAAAAAACACTCAATAAATGATAAAAGGAACAAACATAAATAGTAATTCGTTTTGCAATTTAAGTAAAACGATTATTAATACAAATTCGCTGAAAATTTGAAAGAAAGCATTTTAATATTTCCGGAGAATTCTTGTGCGCTCTCCGGCAAATTGCGCGCTTCTCTCTCCTCGTTTTCCGAGTTCACACTTCGTTTCTTTAACAGTAAAATTTTTGATTCTCTTTTGCTATTTATTGTATTTTACTGTATTTACTATACAAGTATTTACTGTTGCTAATAATCCATTTGATTTCGAAGCAAAACTCCAAGTTTTTCGGAGATTTTGAGCAAAAGAAGATTTTAAACGAGAATATCCTCCCTTCTGAGCATCATTTCATTCAACGTCCGATTTCGTCGTATCTTATCTCTTGTAGAAGTTTGTGAATATACAAACAACCGTTTATATTTTGGAGTTGGCGATGAAGCACGTGAGTAAAAATTTAATATGAGCTGTGGTGGACGGCCTCTTATTAGCAATATATAATTGCAAGTAGCTAAGAGACTTCTGTATGTTCTTGTCTTTGGTGTACCTCAAGTCTCTACATTATAGTAACCAGCAATTAACCAGTGCCATGATTATACACTAAAAGACAATGCACATATTTCATTTATTGGAACGCGATAATTGATTTTATACCAATCCAATAAAACATTTGATTGCTCTTAGCCCGCACCAAATCTCCATTACATTGTTTAGTTTCATTACAGATGCTCGGCAGAAGTTGGTCGTCGAAGTACATAGAAAAATTTGTTATTGTTTTTTTTGGTTTCTGAACCATTGACCAAACTTCTCCATCAGAGGTTTGCTTAGTTTTCATTTGTATTATCTCATCTTTCATTTAAAGCTGTTCGGTTTAAGCTTTTCAAAAATTAGTTGTCCCTTTTCACAATCAATTTTGCGTATACTGTGTTCATAATCAATCCTCTTCAACTTATCCTCAGTACTTTCATCTGTAAAAATAGCATCTTGGCATTGTATCTTCAATAACAATTTACAATATTATTTCATTTCATATAACCTGTATGTAAGTAATCGAACTACCAATTTGACCAGTCACCATTAACATTTTTTCTTATATGATTTTTGCATCTATTCAATACAACTGGCTAATACAACTGGATAATTTCGTTCTGGATAATTTCGTTCTGGAACTGGATAGTTTCGTTCAATACAACTGGATAATTTCGTTGGGGAAATTATACGAATATAGTAATAGTACCTTGTTTTGTGGAGGTGCAAAAAAGATGCTCACCAAGGTTTGGCTTTTATTTATGTATTTTGTAAATAAATGGTACCCAGCGCGATGCTGCCATTCCCCCTGTCTCTCCTACCTTTACCACTCCTTTCCTATGATCCCTCACCCTACCTTCCCATCCCCTAACTCCCATTCTAATTCCCAGCCCTCTTCCCCTTCTACTCCTTTCCCAACACTTCCTTTACCTCCCCCTCCCCTTCCCATTACATGTGTAAACAACATTTTATCCCTCTATCTTAAATGGTAACCAGCGCGTTGATGTCATTTCCTCTACCTTTACCCCTCCTTCTCTATGTTCCCTTACTCTACCTCCCATTCCCCACCACTCTTTCCCCCTGCCCCCTTTAAGTTCCATCCTACACCTACCTCCCATTCTAATTACCAATCTACCCGTTTCCCAACACTGCCATTTCCCGTTTTCTTGAATTTTTCACACATTTTAATAGTTATTCTGCTATTCGAGAAAGATCATTAAAATCGGTCTAGACTTTCTCACTCAGATTTGGCTAACCATGTGGCATGAAACCGGACAGAATAAGTCAAAAGACAATGAGAGTATACAAACAGAGGAAGCAAATGAACAATAAATAAAAATATAATTAAAGCAAAAATACAAATACATATAAAGATTCAAAACTGCAACAGTAAGTTAACGATAATATGCACATTGCTGTTAAAACTGTTGGTGTGACACAACTACTTGCTACGTTCACATTTAAGAACCGATTTTGTTGTTAATTAATAAAAAATACATAATAAAAACTATCCTATCTTAGGCTCGCCAAATTAATCGTTCTACCTTAAGTTAAGTTTCAAAAAAAAAAAAGAGTATTTTTTAGCGGCGGCATTTCAATTAAATTTTTAAAATAAAAGAACACTTATTGTAACATAACAATAATAGTAGTTAGACATATGCTATCGCGACACATTTTGTAGATCATGATGTGTTCTACAAAGTCGTAGTACATTATTTTGTTCTATCATCAACAGTTTTCGCAGTGCACGCGATGTAAGGAATTTTTTAGGTAATTTTGTTACACCTTGTGTTACATTATTGGAGTTTTAGTAAGGATCTCCATTTTTTAAGAAATATAATACAGCCTATGTCACCCGTTATTAGTGTAGCTTCCCAACAGTAAAAGAATTTTTCAAATCGGTCCAGTATTTTCGGAGCCTATTCGTTACAAACAAACAATCTAATCTTTCCTCTTTATAATATTATTTAGATTAAATCAATATATAAAATATTACAAATTAAATATAATATATTGTCAGTTAAACTAATTTCCTTTAAAATTTAAATCCACATTCTACTATCTACCATTTTTAATATTATTTCATTTTAGCGCAAATTGATATTGAAATTTTGACGTTACTGCGAAATGAAAAGTATGAAGCCCCTCAGCCAAATGGTAGTCATCATACTAAACTAGAACAATTGCACGAACTGGCAATGCTTTGTGTGTCCATTGAAGTCAAAAAGAAAATTACAAAATTTAAAGAGACGCTTCTGTTATAATTCGGGGAAAAGTTTTAAATGGTTTAAATTTTTTTTTCCTTCCCAGAACCATTGTAAAACGAATAGTCATGACACTGACACCAGTTCATAACCCCATTAGGACCGGAGCGACTGCAAGCGCAGCGGTAACAATACTTACGTATGTACATACATATATGTACATATAATACCAGAGTAGGTAACAACTGCATTTTAACAAATAAGGAGTAATATTTTTATAAAATATTTATATTTTATATCTGATAATAGTAATTTTGACGCACCGGATTTAGACCAGTCAAAATCTCGATTTTAGTTAGACATTGTGACACTGGACGCCTACACTGGCAGCTGTGTTGAATGCCTGTACTGTACTGTATCGGCACTGGCAGCGCCTGCAATGATGTGCACGCGTTTTGTTATTCGCCGTACTGAATTCATTCGTTGCCGCCTGTCGTACTCCACCACCACCTCTTTGTAATTTCGTACTGTGGCGAAGGCGAAAAACATCAAATGAAATGAAATAGTCGTCTTGTGTTGTGTTGAGTTGAGTTGAATTTAGTGCGCCGTCAGACATTCGCTCTGCTGGTTGTGTTGGCCGTTGGTTGGGGCGAGTGTTGTGCGCATGAGATAAAATGGCTAACGAGTTCATCATTTTGTTTTTGTTCTTTTTCTTTCGTACTAATCGTATCCTATTTATTGCTTTCATTTTCGATTTCGCTTTTATCAGTTTTTATTGAATTCAATACCAGTAAATGTGTTTGAATTTATGCTTTAAAAAGATAAAATGTAAATTTTTTAAATTTATAACATTTATTTCTTATATGACTTTTGTTAAACTGACCGTAATACATACATACATATATACATATGTATGTAAAACTATAATAAAAAAAAAATATGTTTATATACATACCTCTGGAACGAAATTGACCCGGACTGATGGATTTAAACCGAAACGGTAAACCGAATCGGTTCGGTTCTTCTTCTTAAGTTGGCTGTCACTGTCATTGACATGCATGCCAAGTTTGAGCGGGATGCGATAATGAGTCTATGTTTGACAGCTGCTTGTTTACGACTCGAAAAGTTTGTATGGCGATTTTGGAAAAAAAATTTAATCATGAAAAAAAATGTAATCATTCAAATGTTTTGAGGATTCGAGAATGCAAGTATTTGGGTGGCATAAAGCATTCAGTGGGAGTTGTGAAATCGTAGAAAACTTGCCTCATGCAAGTCGTCCGACCACCTCTGTTAACGACAAAAACATCGAAAAAGTGATGGAAATAGTGCTCGTGCACATTCACTAGCCCCCATAAACCCGCCATTGGTTACATAACGAACATCGGGAGAGTGAATTCCAATTCACTTTAATATTTTTATATCTTTATATATAAAAATCTTCTTTACGTGTGTACGAGAGTCAACTCCTCCAATTTTGATGAAAATTTGTGTGTGTGATTCGTGAATGGTTTAGATTCACAATTTGATCCACTGTGGATGCCGCCGAGTGTTCCTGGCCCAACAAAATTTAAGATAGAGGGATGAAATGTATGTGGGATCGAAGAGGGAAGGGGAATGTTGGAAAGAGGTAGAAGGGGGAATAGGGGCAGGCATATAGGGGAATTGGAATAATGGGAGGTAAGGGAAGGCGTGTTAGAGACAAGGGGTAAGAACGGTAGTGAAATGAGAGGTAGGGTAAGGGGCATTGGCAGCAACCACTTAAGATAGAAGGATGAAATGTTGTATACATATCAATGGGATCGAAGAGGCAAGGAGAATGGGAGGTATGGGAAGGGGCTGGGTAATGAGTGCATGGTAAAGGTTGGTAGGCGACGGGGTGAAAGGTGGCAGGGGAAGATTGAATGAGTGGCAGAGGCAAAAAGAGGCAGGTGGAGAAGCAGAAACTCGCCGGGTACCAGCTAGTAGTTTTATATAATAATACAAAAACCAAATAGAAAAATTGACAGCATGAAATAGATATGCAGCTGATACATTTAATTGTCTTTTGCATATACTGATTCTGAATTATAAGTTTTAAATGTCATCGAACGAAATGTATAATGGGATAAATGTATGAAATATGTGCTTTGAGAAAACGTAAATATTTCCATAATTTTTACTACTTTCGTATCAACTAAACCTACTTAACTAGGCAGCATTCTTTTGGACAGACGGTTTACATATGTATGAAAGTATGTATGTATGTATGTATGTATGTATGTATATATGTATGTATGTATGTATGTATGTATGTATGTATGTATGTATGTATGTATGTATACCCAAACCAGTGGCGTAGCGCGTCAAGCTGTGTGACTCCACATTAATAGCAAACAAACGATATGAATAGTCCACTTTAGAGGATAAACTATACGCCACAATGAGCTTTACTGAAATGTACCGGTTTTCACAAATCGAACGATTTGATTTTAGCAGTTTCGGTTTCAAAAAAATTTGCGTTAATTCATTGGCGAATCCAGGGTGATGGGACCAAATTTTTGTTCAGTATAAAAATATATTTTTTTTCGCTAAATTTTCATACAAAAAATAGAAAAAAAAAAATCTAAGGTATTGTAGCATATAAAATAGTAGTAGAGTACAAAAACCACCCCCCCCCTTCCCCACAAAAAAAAGAGCGTTCTGAATCCGGCCTTATTTATTTATGAATACGATTGACATGAAATCACAAGCTCCAAGTCAAGTGTATTGAAATCAAGGAATTTACTCGATTTCTATCCACCGGAACTGCTACTGCAATTCGAATCTGCAACTTTCGAAAAGTAAGGAAGCTACATGGAAGCTTTATAAAAAGCATATTTTCAGCATCAAAAAATAGAGCTGAAATGTACATATCTAAGTATACGGTGTAACCTAAAAGTAACCGAACTTTTTAGTTATGAAAAAAGCATGGTATTATGTTTCATTTAACTAAATACAACGTTTGGAATGCTCAACCAATTCATCCATAGACTTTTTAGACTTTTTTGCGATATTCTTTACCACCTGTGTCACGGCTGCTTGTATGACTGGAATGTCATCGCAAAATAGCTCCTTTCATTGCAGTTTTCATTTTTGGGAATAGAAAATTATCGCACGGTGATAGTTCAGACGAATATATACATATACATATTTAATTTTTAATTAAAATTCAGTTTATGCAAAAACCTTTTAAAGATAAGATTTGGCAGATCAAAACATTGCATTTTTGTTTTTAAATCAACTTCGTCTTTTAGTTGTCAAGCGGCGTAGTTCGGTTCGTCCATATTTTATTTTTTTATATTGCTTTTATTTTCGCCGCAAACGACTCTTTCGCTCTTTTTTAGTTCAACAAAATGCGATAATACATTACGTTGTTTTACATTTTTCGAAATTCGAATTCGCTTCTACAAGAGAACAGAACACAAGCAAATTAAGAGTACAAGAGAGCGCAATTTATTTTACATTAACAACAAAGCAGTGTTCGTTCAATGGAATTGAAAGAGCGGAAGTGGAGTGGTATGGTATGGGTTGAAAGAAAAGAGGGCGAAAAGCCAAAAGCAAAAGCAAAACACGATTAAAACAACAACAACTTTGTACAAAAAATTACTTACATACGTGTCGACCGGCGCTGCCTCCTCCCTCTTCTCATCAACAACCCTTGCAGAACACTCGAATGTTCGTTTTCGTTCGGTTTCGGTTCGGTTCGTCTTTTCTTTTATCGCTTCAAACCAAAACATTTTATTTGGCGGTTTTTTCATTCTCTTTTCAACTTCGATTTTTGTTTGCTTCGACTATTTTTCATCAAGAATTTAGTAATTTAATTATACAATATTATTATTATTACATATTACAAGAGCCAAGGGAACACGTATGTATGTATGTACATGTGTATATATTCTTGATCAGCATCAAAAGTCGAGTCGACATAGTATAGCAATGTCCGTCCCGTCCTGCGTATGTTTTAAAACGAAATCTAGGCGGCTATAAAATATATGTAGAACCTCCAAACTTGGATTTGTTAGATTCGTCCGTTTATCAAGCGGAACTCGCTGACACGCGAATGGTCGAATCGTCTAGGGTAAAGTAGAAACAAATCCACCTATACTCAGACAGCGAAGTATATATAAAAGCGCTGGTGTCCTGTCTAAACCGGTCAAGAACCATCACTGACTGCCGCAAATGAGATGCCTGAGCAGAACAGTATCCGCCTCGTTTGGGTGCCAGGACACAGCAATGTTAAAGTAACTGAATAGCAGATGAACTTGCAAAACTAAGTAAAACGACCCATATTCGACAGAATAAGGAGTCGATTGGCATACCGCTGTCAACTTCCAAGCTGCAAATCAAAACCAAAACTATTAAGACCGCAAACAATAGGTGGTCTAGATTTACCATGTGTAACACCTCAAGGCAGGCGTGGCATAAGTATGACCGGAAAATAACTCAATCTCTACTTATGCTGAGTAGAACAGATGTATCAATCTTAATAGGAGAAGTAACAGGACACTGTATCATAGGCCAGCATTCCATGAGACTGGGGGCCTGCTCACAAAACTTCTGTAGAAGTTGTGGTAATTGCGAACAATCCGAAACTGCTTATCACCCTCTATGTCACTGCCCCGGACTGTCCAAGAGAAGATTCAAGCACCTTTCTAAATGACATATCTGAAACTTTCAACTAAGAGATCAAAAACTTATTGAAGTATGTAAAAGCTTCCCAATGGATGTTAAAAGGATAGGGTTCGAGTATTATAGGAGATTCATGTAGTATCAGAACGGGCCGTGTGCGGCCTAAGTTCTGGGTGAGCGATTGTAACTGACCCAACCATTCTAACCTAACCTAAGCATCGCATCAAAAATTTAAAAAATTAAAGTTGACACCAGTGTCGACAAACAAATAAGGCAGTTGGGCGTTTTACACAAAACAAAAAACTTTGATAACTTTCTACACAACAGAAAACAAACACGACAAAAAATAGTACTGCCACTGGTGGACGTAGGCCACATGATTAAAGAGTACCAGTTCGGGTTTAGAAGACGCCACGGGACACCAGAGCAATGCCATCGCGTTGTACAACAGATACTGAAAATCCTAGAAAATCGTCAGTTTTGTTCTTTCTGGATGTTCACCAAACATTTGACCGAGTGTGGAGTTCCTTACTTTTGTAAAAGCTCAAATCTCTGCTGCCGGCACCATACTATGAGGTATTAAGTTTTACGTCAGCTACGAGGCTAAGGAATCTGAATTAAAATCCGTCCTAGCTGGAGTTCCACAGGGCAGCTTGTTAGGCCCTGTCCTATTCACGCTTTCTACCGCAGACCTCCCGTTAATGAGGAACGATAACCTAATGATAGACACATTTAACAATTTTTCTCAACGGCGATGCCATCTCAATGAGCACCACAGCAAATTTACTTGGCCTAACATTAGACAGACGGCTTACATGGCAACCCCCACATAAAGCTGAAAGGAAAGCAATTGGATCTCAAATTCTTCAAGATGAACTGGGTGTTGAGTTTGAGGAACAAGATACTGTTGCACAAGCGAATAATAAAGCCGATATGAACATAAGACATACAGTTCTGGGGCACGGCTTTCAACTCTAATGTGAATATCCTGCAAAGGTTTCAGTCAAAGCTCCTGCGTAGACTCGTTGGTGCAGAAATCTGAAATTTGTTGAGGTGAAAAACGCAAGATCTTGATTTTCTTCTTTGGAATTAGAGACGTAAATTAATTTGGCAAATTGCTGATGGTTAGAGTGAAAATTGTCATTTGCTATCGTGGCAGTCAATTCTGTCCATAATTTTGATTTACATAATTCGATGAATGGTCAGAATGGTCTTAATTCTACACTTAGCTAGTTTTTCGTAATTTTATTTAGAAAGAAAAGTCAATCAGTTCCAGTTTTAAAACTTTTATTGATTGTAATTTAAGATTAAAGGCAAGTGTAGAATTTAATTGAAATACATATTTATTATTATTATTATTTTTAGCAAACCACCAGTTTGGGTCAATGGCGTTGATAGCTTTTTGCCATGGAGAACGAACCTTTTTAACAAGAGTCAAGATAAAAGTTAGTAAAAATCGACTTTAAAACGGAGAGTTTAAATTGCAGATTTTATTTTGTACAAAGCGTTTAATTGGTTGATACATCTAAGCGCTTTTGACTACAGTAAGATTATCATTGTGGACGGTAGACCACGCAAATGACGAAAGCCCACCTCATTGTGGCTGCAGCACGAGCAAACTTTATTATAAGCGCAGTACCTATGCTTTTATTAATACAAACATTCAAGTATAGTAGTAAAAGCATATGATGATTATAGCTTGAGGTTTCGACATATGATGCACGAACTAAAAAAAAAAAACGACACCAAGAGATACGAAATCAAACGCCTTCTCGGCAGAGTTACAACTTAGGGATACGTACAATTCAAAGTTCAAAATTGAAGATAATACTGAGCTGTTATACAATTTAATGAACTTCGATATTATTAGGTTTGTATACAGGGTATCTCAAAACTAAGTAGTTTATTGAAAAATTCTTTATTACATATTAAATAAACATTTGGTGATTTTATTTCTTAAAAATGATATTGTCCAAATGTAAACCGTTGCGTTCACGGCATTCATTTAATCGAGCACTAAAATTTCCTATGACGGCTCGGCAGGTATTCGCCGTGATGGCTGCCATTCGTGACGGATATTTTCTTTTAATTGTGCCAGGGAAGTCGGTTTGTTGCCGTAAATTTTAGATTTGACGTAACCCCACAGGAAAAAGTCCATAGCAGTTAAATCGGGACTTCGTGGACTTGTAAAACTCACGTACGCACAACGCACAACGCACGGTCCGCTCCCAAGAAACGCTCCATAGCGACTAAATTCCCAAAACCTAGGCTACCGATTGACATACCCCCCGCGCCCACGGAATAGTTGCGTTCACGCAATCAGCAAATCAAATGTGAACTTTCTTTTGAGACACCCTGTACAATTCAATAAGCTACACAGTTTGTAATTCAACGTATTATTAAGAAACCAATTTTTTTTTCCGAAAATAAACAAGAATGAAAAACTTTGTCAATGCATACGCGTTATTAGCTTAGCAGGAACTTCATCTGAGATTTGCTTATATCAACACAATAAATCATGGAAAAAGAAAACATAACAAAAATTTAATTAAGTAAACGAACTCAAATTTAAATTGCAAATAAAAAGAATAATTTGATTGTAAAACAAACAAGTAAAACTATTTTTAGATCTGAGAAGCTCACCAAAAAATGTTTGACAATGATCCATAAGACTTATATACCTTCGATAGCTCAGTTGGTAGAGCGGTGGACTGTAGATGTGAAAAAAAATTAAATATAGATATCCATAGGTCGCTGGTTCAAATCCGGCTCGAAGGATTTTTTTTTTATTTTTAATAATTTTTAATTATTAATATGTAACCCTGGTAATAACACTAGTCAACAAACAATTTTGTTATGCTAAGGCTTAGTTACAAGAGCTATGCTAAAATACCTTTTTTTTTTGGCCGCTGTATCAGAAACTGACTGGAGTGCTACAACTGCAACAAGGTTTTGTATAGAATTAAAATTATCACACTTTGTTATAACATGAAAAAAATAATAGCTTTAGGTGAAGAAAACTTTAAATACTTTTCACACTTGTAACGCAAGTAGTGCAATGTTAACTATTTAAATTATAAAACTTTGTGTTGTAGATCTATAATATTACAATATATACTAGAGTCTCGTCGCCCTGCCCGCAATGACATATTTGTTTTGTGAAATTTGTGGGCATTGTGGAAGATTCTTTTACTTAATACTTTGAATTGTTCCTCAAATTTGACGTTTTACTTTGGAGGCGTAACGTAGCACACTTTTTCACTGTATTTCGAGCATTATCCTTCACTTGTGCACCACATAGTAGCATTCTTCTTCTTTCAATAGTTGCTGTGATTTTTTTATTTTACTTTGTAAACGTGGAACCGCGTAATTTTCCAAACGGCTTTTAACTCTGCCGGTTTAATTACTTTTATATGTAGGAGATAGGTTTGTATATTGAACAACCTCCAAAATATCGTGTTTATGACAGTGGAAACAACAACAACATTCAAACTGTTATCGCCATTAAAAAGGTAACATCAGTTCTGATGTGATTTATGAAGGGATTGGATAATTGCACCATCATGTGTTGTAAAATGTTAAATAATTGTAATTCATACAATCTTCTCAGTTTAAATTTCATCCAATTTAAGTATTTTATATTTTATTCATTGTGAACTACAAACATTTGAACGGTTGAAGTGAAGTGAAGTGAATTGGTTCACTTCTGTCTCAATAACTTTGTCAATAAGCCAATTTGTTCCATTTGGTACGAGAAAAATGAAATGGTTATACATTAGTTACCGACACATTCCGAAATGTATGTATGGTTTCAACATTCCACATAGCATACTTCTGTAGAAATCAACAACTTGTTGGAAGAAGAGTTTTACGGGAACATAAACACCAGAAATAAATCCATTGCGTGGTCAGCAAGATCGTGTGATGTAATACCGCTGAACTATTTTCTGTGGAGGTACTTGAAATTCAGCCTTGGAAGCCATTATCGAGCACACAATTCGTGAGCTACAACCTCAAATCGGCCTCAAGTAGTGGAAAATTCCATTTCCAACTTTTTTTCTTTCAATTTTATGTTCTATACCTCTTAAAAACACACTGTAGTTGTTTTTACACTTTATAAAAATAAAATCAAAATTGAAATAAGCTAAAGATAGAAAAAAGCCAAAATTATATTTATATACGAAAACTAATTTAAATGAATTTTTGGGGTAAAAATAAAAAAATTCTCCTTCGAGCCGGATTTGAACCAGCGACCTATGGATGTCTACACTAGTTTTTCTTCACTTCTACAGTCCACCGCTCTACCAACTGAGCTATCGAAGGTAGATGAAGTGATCGGGCTCGCTCGGGTCATAAGCTTACGTACAAAAAATTGAGCGAGAGAGCGTGCGGGCAGCGGCATAATTTCAATGTTTGCTTCGGCTCAGCTCATGCAAATAAGCTTTGTGCTAAATGGGCTAGTTTCGCTTACATAGTAAAAAAGAAAAAATAAAAATAAACAGAAGCAGTAGCAAAAAAAAAAAAATATGCATACATACATATACGTCACCAAAAACGTTTATACAAAAAGCAATGCACGATGATGATGATAATGATGATGTTCCCATTTAGCAACTTTCGCTATTCAGAGTCGTCGCCTTTTGCTAATGTTGTTTGTCGGAGCGGAGTGGTGGAGCGTGTGCTCGAGAGATTGAAAGCTCGCACGTCATCATCATAATCGTCTTCATCGCATCACATCACAGCGATAAATACAAAATTCGCTGATGAAAGACTTTGTTTATATGTACGCAAAGAGGCAAGAAGAGCAAAATGAAATAAACGACGATGACGTCTTTACTTCGTGCCGTGACACGAACGCAAAACTAGATGTTGTGTGTTTTTAATAAAGTGTTGAAGGGGGAGGGGGCAACGAGGCCAAACCACTCATTTCGTACAACCACTTGACGGTTGACGAAAAACATTGAAAATTCAACGCTGAGAGCCACAGTACTCGCGTGAGTAGTAAAATGCAAGAGCAGAGAGAGTGAGACGGCGAACAAGTAAAGCGAATTGGATCGATGTACGGTGGAGAAAAGTGGGAGCAATGCAAGCAACGGATTAAAACATTTCTCGAACAATCAAATCAACGAGTAGCAGTTTGTTGGAGTAAAGCAAAGAGTAAAGATATTTGTTCAACTGTTCGTTCGTTCGTTCGTTTGTTTTTTGTTATTTTTTTTTCAATCTTGTATCTGTCTTTCTTACTTTCGCATGCCACTCCATTTTTATTTTTCTCTGCCTTGCCGCCGCGCCAGTCTCAGAGGAATGCGCTGCAGCATTTCAAGTTGGTTTTGGGGAACAAAAGAACAAAAGTTTCTTTGGCACTAATTGAAGCTCATAATTTCTGCGAAACTTTTACAATTGCATTTGAAAAATAAATGGGCACTTGAGCAAGAAATATAATAGAAATTTTGAAATATGTTCACTTTCAGTTTGTCTAGCAAAAGTTTTGGTAAAGAAATTGTCTTGGTAGATTCGAGCGCATGAACTGTGAACAGATTTTTTCTTATTGTTTTGTCTGCAATTTTCTTTAGCAACTACACATTTCATATAAATGCAATTATGCCTCAAAATAATAAGTGTACATTTTGCAAGGCAATCAGTAATGTTGTCTGGTAAAATCTGTACATTCTGTACGTATTAAATAAAATAATAAGGGGCTCGACTATATTATATCCTTTTTTTTTTGTAGCAGGTCTTGACTTGCCTCCAAATTTAGCTTTCTACAAATTATTGCCCTAGTTAGTATAGCGTCGCATCTAACATATTTTCACATATTCGTATTTAAAATATGCGACAAAATGCTACAAATATGCGTAATATATTTATATGTAATTTGTTATTGCAGTCCCTTGTAAATTATTTCATGGAACACACTTTATATAAACTGATTGTGAATTATATGTTTGTCATTTCATCAAACGACAAGTAGAGCATGGAATTTGAACCATCTTGAACGTCATTGAACATATTCGAATAAATAAATAATTAAACACGGAATATCAGAACATGGTTGCGCATCCAAACAATCTTCTAGTCTTGCTTATAGAGGCCCATGAAAACTGTATTTTGTAGTGTTCAAGCAACAAATTTTTTAATATTGCACGGCTTATTTAACACGTATCCCAGCCGTCACAAATAAACCGTTCGCTAAAGCAAAAACTATTCCAACAATTTTCGATATCGCAAAATATATCATTATCTATAATGTTCTTTATCGAACTATCGAGAACGAATGTTCGAATGCCACAAACTATTTCGTGTGGCAAATGCTATTCGAAAAAGATTCATTAGCAACTGCCGTTATCAATAGTTTTGTCCGAAAAAATGTTGAGAAATGTTTCAATAACGATATTATTTTCGAATTTTTGGTCGGCTGGGATGTAGCAGACTTTGTACCATACATAGCAATAAAGATTTTTTATCCAAATTCAAATTCAAATCAAAAGAAAAAAAAAATCGTTTGTATATTTTTCAAAATTAATTGTAAGTCATAAACTTTTTGCTAGCAATTACAGGATATATTTAAATTTTAAGAAGTTTGAAATAAATAAATAGCATATAGAATTTGTGCTACTAGACATTAATCACATTTGTTGGCATTTTAATATTATGAAATTAGTGTTTAAATATGATTTTGAGCATATCAGGAATCTGAAAATATCTTTAAATAACAAAGTCAAGACATATTTTGATGCCTGAATTGGAATGACAAAAAAATCTCTAGTCATTATTCAGGCACTGGTTTGGTCTGCTTATATCGCCTCATTGTGATGACACTCAGAACTTTGCAATCATTTTCTTGTATTAACATTTTTCATTGCCCAATCGAAGAGCACTGAATTTAACTGATTGAATGTAACCATTCAATGAACGGAAAATTTTATTTTATTGACCAGAAAATGCTGTGACTTAACACACCTTTGTATTTGCAGGTGTAATCACCATGTTACGGTCAATCGAATTCGCTTTCGTGCCATGTTGGAAGTCTAGTCCCTAGTCTACCTCAACCGCCCCCCCCCCCTTGTCAATTTGTAAAGTAAGAAGAAGAAACTCAATAAGCAATCACAGTTTTCACAAAGTATTGTTCCTAACGATAAGCACTGAGCAAGAGCAAATAAGCGACCAAGCGCAGAAGAATAAGGAGCCGTGAACAACATAAATGATTGTTGTTCGATCCTCAAAAATTTCTGTACCTAGTTTTAGAACGTTAACTGACAGACAAACATACATATCAGAGATCTGCAATGAAATCAAAAAAGGAAATTGCGCTTGTGAACTACTTACGAAAATTGAGTGACAAGCATGACGAGTGGAAACGAATAGTGCGCAAGTGTGATAGGCATTCACTTAAAGCGGAGATAGGGCAAGCTTCGGCTTGCGAATACCATCAGATGTGACTAGCATATATTCACATGTCTGAATCGTGCGAATAGTAAATCGCTGCTGCTAAAAACTTGGCTCCAATCACAAAAAATAAACTATAATTCATGAATCAACGAATGCACTTATTGAATTGCAAGCCACTTGATCTGAACACATGCAAATACTCATATATACATACACATATACTAGTATTTAAGTATATTGACGGCGAGAGAAATATAAATAGAATGCGTATACGCTCTTTATAAAAATACACGAGCACATGAGCTACTTGCGTGTTACAATGCATGAGTAGCTCATGTTAATTCGCGAATCAGATTGGCTTTCGCAGACAAAGTGTCAAGCCAAGCCGAATCATTAAATTTGTGCGAATGCTATTCATATACACTATTTCACAAGTAAGCTAGTTGAGTTAAGTGTTTCATGAAAATTTGAATGGAATCACAAGTTAAGCTACTCACTGCAGAACTCTGATACATGTCTCAACAGGATAAATGTGACAAATAATTTAAAATTCTTCGTAAATGTACCATCCTTTAGTATACTCATCGGTTTATTTGTTTAAATGATTTACGTTTGAAATATCAAAAAACTTTGAGCAGAACATTTTTATCACTTAAAAATAAAGCTATAAAATTGTTATTGATTCAATAGATCTGGTAAATACCATACAATGAACTTATTTAAAAGGTGTAAATTAAAGTAAATGTACAGTTTTTGAGGTGTGGTCATAGCTGGAAAACTCAAAATTTTCAATCGCACTAACTTTGAAAATGAATACCATTGAATTAAGCGTACTCGAATTGGGTTTATTACCCATTTGCCATAGTTAGTAACTCAAATAGTATTATTGGCAAATAGCTAAAAGTCATACTAGTACAATAGTTAAGTTAATCAAATTGATAAGGTTTCATTCTTAAGTATACAAAATTAATATAACAAAATTACTTATATATGTATATTAAATAAGTAGTAAGAGATAAACAAATTGTATAGAAACGTTTGTTCATTTATCATCAAAGAAAATCGAAATAATAGAGTTATGAAATAAGCAAATTGGATTTTGTTGTCGTCTTTGTGTGGAATTTGATGCCAACTCTTAATTTATTTTTCGGATCGTATTGAAAAGATTTGTGGAAAACATTAGATTAGTTGACACAAAATTCACAAAATGAAATTCGATACTTTGGCGCGCTGTGCTCAAATGCATTCGTTTCGAGTTCAGTTCAGGCACGGCACCTCACGGCACCCGTTCCGTTCAACTTACTAAGTATTTTTGCGTTTACATATACATATGTACATATATACGAATATGTATGTATGTATGTATGTATGTATGTATGTATGTATGTATGTATGTATGTATATATTTGTAGATTGTATATCAATTCGCGCTTGTTCGATCTTCAGGTCTGGTCGAGTCGTCGATCGTTGCTATTGATTTTGCTTCGTTTTGCTTTCGAGTGCAAGCGTTTGTTTTATATATTTTTTGTATTTTTTACTCGGTAGTATGTTCAAATACAGATGCCGATAAATGTATCTGTGCTGTCTGATGGGACCAGAGAGCGCAAATTAAATACGAAAATGCGAACAGACAGACAGACAGACAAACGAACGAACGAACGAACACAACAAGAGGAAAAACATTAAAACAAGCAACAAGCAACAACAACAACAACAAATCTTGCATAAATGGAACCAGTTTTCAAGACATTCGAATCCAGCACAGCACAGCACAGCACTTTGCTTTGCTACTCAGATTCAACCTCAGCAAATTTTATGCGACGTCGTAGCGTCGGCAGAGAAGCATATCGAGCGATGTAAGACAGCGACCGGACCGGGGGCCGTCTTGCGCTTGGTGGTCAGTGGGACTGGACTGGACTGGAAGGCAAGACACAGACGTATGGACGGGCAAACAGACGGACAGGGCAGGCCTGACTTGACTGGTCGCGCATTCCGACGAACGACATCTGAATATTAATGTTGTTGGGTCGGGTCGGTCGGCCTGTAGTTCCATAGATCGATCGGCTTGTTCGTTTAGATCGCAATCGAGGCATTTTCGAATCTTGTGTGACAATTTGGCGCTTTGTAAATGATTGCATGGAGGCAACAGACTCCTCTCTAACTCTTTCTCACTCTTTAGTGATTGTATATACATACATATTTGCAAATGGTATTTTAGACATATACACATACGTACATACATACGTAGATATGTGCGTGTTTTAAGTTCAAACGAGTTTTCATTCAAATTGCCAACTTTGACAACTTGATATAGATTTTATGGGCCCGGTTAACTTTATCGGTAAGCAGTGTCTCTGAAATGGAATTGACGCTCATCAAATACAATAAACATGCTTGAATTGTGTTTCAGTTCAGTTAGATTAATTCGTTCTTCTGAACAGAACAGATAGACAATCTTGTACAACAATCTGTCATTCCAAGCGTATTTTTGATTAACCAACGAATACCACGTTAAAATTGTTAAAACCTTTTAACCAAAGTGGTGATTCTTGGCCACTTTTCCAATAACATTTTCTTCAGCAATGAGGCCCATTTCAAACTCGCAGGGATCTGAAAATGCTCAAATAATTAAGCAAAAAGTCACTGTATGCCGCGCATTATGGTCTGAATGCTTCATTGGTCTGTATTTTTTTTCGAAAATGACGCTGGAAAGACTTTTACGTTCAACGCTTCTGGCCAGGAATCGAAGATTTTGAATTGGACTTGCAAAAAAAGAGAAAACGTGTACTTTGGTGGAACCGAAGCATAAATACTCTTCACAACTGTCCTGTTTTTATATGGGAGCTATATCTACTAGTCTGTAAATAGCGGTCATTTTGATAAGATATGTTATTAAAAAGTTTCCATACCAACTTTCAAATCAATATTTCAAAGATTGAGATAGAGGCGGCAGACAGACGTACATTGTTAGATCGACTCATCTTCTAGTGCTGATCACGAATATACAGCTTGACGTTATGCGGTCTCCGAAGCTTCCTTAAGGGAAGTATAAAGAAAAAAAAGGCACAATACAAAAAATACAATCCACTAAATACTTCAATCAAATACAGTCATCAAAAATTTATAATTGAAGCTGACTTAAAATGCTAAAAATGTTGATTGGTGAACAAAATTGAGTTTTTGATAGAGGCAAAAAAATTATATGTAACATAACTTACTGATCAACTTTTAAAATTTACAGACTTTTTCTGCTAAATAAATTCTCGAGGACTATCTAAGTATACAGAATGAATCAGGCTCTAACCATTATTGATTAATTTAAATGCTAAAAATCAAAGACACAGAATTGCAGAAGTTTCTATCCAACCATTAGCAATTTATAGCCCATCAGCTATATAATGCAGTCATCAAAATGGTACAAATCTCAAAATTTTGGAAGCTGGCAGAAGTCAACGTGATACTAAAGACTGGCTTTTATAAAACAGTTTCCAAATAAACATTTAACTTTCGAAATTAATGCTGCTATGTTTTTGGATGTGGCTGTATAAAACTAAAGAACACTAATTTAGCACACGTAGAATGTAGATACATTATCTCATCTTCTAATTTGGGTATGTCTCTTGTATCAAGTTTACGAAAAAGTGTAAACAAAAAATATTAACTCACAAATAGGTAGACACACTTCTATATCAATTTTCAATATACTTATTCTTTATGGTCTCGTTATTATTAAAGGGTTGAACTAAATAAAGTATACCGTTGAGGATGGAGGACGTTACTCAGTTAATACTATTGCATTTTCAAATTTTTGCAATTTGTTTTCAATCGAGGCAAATATTTCGATATTTGTGTAAGTAGTTTTTGAATTTTTTATCGCTCGCTAAATAATTTCGTTTTACCCGCTTAAAATCCTCTAACTATAGCATATTTGTCTTTGTTTCTGTACATTTATCTGAAATCTGAGACGTTGGCCAAGTTATGAAAAAGTTAGCTTTGTTAGCCTAAATTGTATCAGAACTACTCTAAACTGGCATATTTTGAAAGTAAATTAAGAGCCTAAGATAAAGATGTCAAGATACTTGATAGATACAGTCAAGTTCAAGGCGACCAAAATTTGTAGTCCTAATTATTGGCTCATCGACACTGTTTATGTTGAGACCATTTACCACCTTTGATCTTTGTCTCACAGTATCCATTTTGTAATGCATCGTCATAAAGAATTTGAAAACTAATTAAAGCCGAATTGAGTATACAACCAGCAACCATATCGATACTTCGCGAAGTATGGTATGAAATATACAGGAAGCATAGCTCGTCCCATAGTAGCAGAATATTGACTTTAGTTACGGAAGTACAAAGGTACACACAATATTTTAATAGTTTATGGGCGCGAATTTTAAATATACTAGTACATATACGGGGAGTAACTACTTACGAACATGTTAAAACATTCTGAAAGAACTACTTTTATTTAAGAAAAGCGGGTCGAGTAACTACGAGACAACACCTGCACTTACATTTTTCTATGGAGTTGGCTTACTCCAAGTGGTTTTCTGAACTTCGTCCACCCAAGTTTGGCTGTTCTACCGAATATTTGTTTCCTGTTTTGGTTATTATATTCACGCATCAGGAAACATCGATATACTACTTATCCTCTATAGTATGTCAATATCAATTAAATACCCAACTGTCAGTTCAATCCTGCTTGAACTGAAAGTTGAGTACTTAGCGGGAGATTTGAATTTTTTCAAAACGAAGTATTTAGAAATAAATTTGTTTTGGAATAGATTTGAGTCGTTTGCATACCACTTCCATTCATAGGGCCAGCTAAAATTCATAATATATTGTATTATCTCAAATAGGTCGCTAAATTATACATGATTTAATAAATACTTTAAAATATTATTAAAAGTTTATATAAAACAAGAACACAATGAGCATAAAATACCAGCATAAAGTATATTTATTTTCAGTGATGACTGTACCTTTGTTGACAAGGCATGTCAAATAATGATATAGGCTTCCTAGCGATATAATCTACCTATACCCAATAAATCGAAATATATATAATTTTTATAAATGCCGAAACATCTTTTAGCTTGTAGCTTTTAAAAATTAATATGGATCTACTCCACCTTTTCATGTTTTCCCATCGGTTTGTGTAAGCAATATTTACGAATTTAAGAATAACTCAAGAACACATTACAGTTTCTACTGGAAGTAGCTCATTGTGGTCCGAGATGCAAGATAGACAACTGTTTATATTATTTATTTGATGGCAGCCGACACTGTTCAGCAGATATTTACAGCCCATGAGTAACTCTGATTTTGTTATGTGTGCTATCAGTGCCTTGATTATAGCTTGGCTTGGACAACTGTGAAAATAGTAAACTTTTTGTACACTCAGTTCTTCGAGAATTTACTCTGAAGTCCATATGAGGGCCACTCGCTTTTAGTGGCAGCTCTATCAGTGTTGCCTCAAGATGAAATATGCTATCAATGATTCATTCTATATAGTACGTTAAACAAAAAAACATAAATTAACTAGCCATGTATTCAACAAATGTGTTTTCTTTAATTAAAATTTGTAGACTCTTCCAAAACACGTGTCTTTTGAAGAAAAATTTTTCAATATATTGACCACGACCCGCCAGAAAAACATATACTTTATCACATTTTTTTATAGCGAAATACGAGTTTACACTTCTTATGAAACTATTGCATTCAAAGAATCTAGTCTAAATATGCAATTTATTAATTGTGTTCTCCATATGTAGTTTCTTTGATACATTTTCATATAGCAATGTATCAGATAGGTACATACAAACATATTTCTCAATGCTCTGTGAGTAGTCGCTTTAATATTGACAGTTCAATGTCGACAGATTGCCAATCGTGCTGAGCTTGTTATCTACCGCCCCTAATTGAAATCAACAAACGACAGTTTCAACCATAAAAAAAAGAAGCAACTTCCTAATCCAAAAAAAAAAAAAAAAAAACGATACGAAAAAGGAAAACAGATAACAGGTCGTTATGGAGAAAATGAAAAACCAACAGTAAACCACCCTCAAAGAGAACGAAGAGTTTGTTTTGGGTGTCAAGAAGAAGAATCAGTGAAAAATATGAAATAGAATAGCATAGAAAAGCTGTAAGCGACAGTTGAAGGACATAATACAAAGAAGGACAACGAGGACCCACATCAAACTACTATTTTTATACAATAAGAACGCTAGGCTAGGCGCTTTTACCTTCCCTTTCGTTACACTTTGCTTTGCTCTATGACAAATGCTTTGGGCGCCATATTCACTCGTGCCCGCTCTCTCTCTCTCTATTTCTTACACTTTTGTATGAATTGTAGGCGGAAGACTGTGGTGAGTGTGAAAAATTGTTTTCCGCTCCCAAATCACCCTCTCGCACACTTTCGTTGCGACTCTTTGTCTCTCGCCTAGCTCGTTTGAGCTCTCAGTTGGCAAATATTTAATTTTTATAATGCCGGCCGACCTTAAAGTAAGCAAGCGGTGCGCGGGTGTAGAGGTGGTGTTTTATATGAATAAATGTGTGGGTGTATGTATCTATAGGGTGTTTGTCTGTAGCTGCGGCATTATTGAAGCGAACGCAAACAAAGTGTGTCTGTGCTTTAATAATGCTGAATAATGACGTGAAATAGTTTTAGCTTTATATAATATTAATGTACAAAATAGTTAGTTATACATATTCTCTATTAAAAGGTTGTAAAATATTTAAAATAAATTATATATTAACTTATTTTGAAACCTAAAGTATACAAAATTTCTAACAAAATTACATTTTAATTGAAGAACCGTTAATAAAAAAAAAACACACTATTAAAAAGATTTTCATTTTCCAATTTAAAAAGCAATTTTTTTTATAATTTTATTAATTAAGTCAGAAAACAGCTTTATTTCGCTATACACTTTAGTGTCATCCTTTTAAACCAATTAAATCTCATAAACGTTCTGCAACAGCTCGACAAATTTTGCCCCGAAGTTATAATTTTATTCATTAGGCGAGTAATATGAATGAGGGTGACCAGTGTGACCAAAGTATGCACGATAAATGCTGCAAACCTGTATAGAGCTTTGCTGCTAATCTATGCTGGTTATTACATTATATTTAATGCATGAATGTTTCTCTTACTGTATCCGTAAAGTTATGAAATATGCCATGTTCATTATTTAGTGCCAAAACATAATTTTGATTGTCTCACATATTTAAGTTTAAGAAAACCGACGGGTTATCTTTTAGTACCAGTATTTAAGTACTACAACACGAAAAAATTCACGACTTTGAAATACTCTGCCGCATTTCGTACTTTAATAATAAATTTGTAGGATTTTTAAAAAGTTACGGTTTTATATAAAAAAAAAATGTGTTTAATAAAATTTAAAATTTTTTTATTGTAAAATTTAGAAATAAAAAAAAAAAATAAAAAAAAATAAAAAAAAAATGGAACAAAAAATATATTTTTTTTTACTGGTTTACCTTGAAAAGCAGGATATATAGCCCTATTATGAGCGTTGTTGGTGTAGCATCCTTTGCATGAACCAAACGAATCTAAAAATCTATGTTTGGAGGATTCATCTTTCCAAACGTCGTTGCTCAAACATACGAAAAACGGACGGACATGGCCAGATCGACTCAGCTTTTGATGCTGATCAAGCATATATCTACTTTATGAGGTCTGCCAGGCCACTGCACACATTTAGTAGTAGTTTAATTATACTCTTACCGTAATAGGTAACTACTGTCCATAAAGCAACTTTATAGCATATACATGATTCTTATTCTTCTGTATACATACATGATTCTTATGTATGTATATAGAATCAAAATATTTTATAGATATTATAGATATATGAAATGTTCATAAGTCACTATTTAATTGACCTGGATTAAATATATGTATACGCTCTCCTACATCGCAATGGGCGCCATAACTGGCTACAGTACAAATGAAATCTGTTGAGTATGATTTAACTTGTAATATCTTCTCTTCAAAACTGTTCATAAAATACTCCAAGCAACAGCAATAAAATCAAACTAATCGAATACGTTGGTCACCCTAAGTTTTAACACAAAATGGAGGCAAACAATGTCATGACATGCAGTGTTAGTATTCGGCTTTTGAGGGTTTACTTCGTGCGCTGCTTCGTTAAGAAAACAACAACAACAAAAAAGGACGGTTTCGTATGGATAAAAAGGAACAAAAACAAATAAAACATTTGTGAAATAAATGAGGGAAATGGCAAAGAGCAAACGTACACAACCCAACCAAAGCCAACCCAAGCCAAACCAAGGCAATCTGTAGCGAACTGACAAAGTTTAGTACGTTCTATAGAAATATGTTCGATCATCGCACAAAAAGAGGAGTCGGTTCAGATACAGCAGCTACATATACAGAAAAGTCAATCTCACAGATACACTAAACACAAACATCCATGCAAAGTGTTGTACGTATTCATTCACCCCTTTGTCATTGACTAACTATTGCGAGGGTTGTGAGGGGTGCGTTACAGCACAGTGATGCGAATTGTGAGGTTATGCAACATATGGAATTGGCGTTTCGAGTTGGATCGGGTCGCCGACGACGTGTTTGACAAAGTTGACTTGACGTTGCTGTTGAAGCAGTTACTACAAAATATATTGTCTGCGATATGTGGGGGAGGAGGTATATCTGTGTACGTGCAGTGTACTTCCTTCGTGTCAGCATTATGCCAAAAAAGCGCCCCTGGGGATATGCTGATATAATTTGTTTTAAATCCCAATGTTTCATGCGTGTTGACGTTGCGCTGATGTAAAGTGGAATTTATGAGAATGGCGTGAGCTATATTTATATTTCGTATTGGATTACATCAATTACTTCAATATCTATCAATGTTTTATTGCGCTTAAGTAAGAAAATACAATACTCAATATTATGTATTCAGTTTTTTTTTTCTGTTGTTGACAATTTGCTGTCGTCTAGCAAAAATGGAGGTTGCCAGGACAACCTCGCAGAATTTGTGGTCGAAGCATTCACTGACTGAAACCTAAAGACAAATGTTGCATGCCGTTAAACACAATGTGGCTGTTTTGACATAAGGTCTTCATTGTCTCGATTATGGTTATAGCTTTGCAGAGAGTGCATAAAATGACCGCAAGAATTTGCCACAGTTTATGCAAGTTTAAGTGTTTCTTCAATTTGTAAGCGTAGAGTCTACGCCGTAGACTATCTTAGCAAAAGATTATTGACTACAACAAAAACCCTTAGTCATCATACAACATAATGTTTGCAAAATATGATAATCATCTTACTTTTATGCTTAATAATCGTAAAAAACACTTGCATGCATGATGTAGTGTGAATTTAACTAAAGAAAATTGCTTTTCTAAAAGCAATTCGCACATTCGGTTAATATTTCTTCGAATAGTAGAAATAAACAAAAAGGGGTTTCTCGGCTGTGCTGACGATCCATTTGCTTTTTTGCTGTTTGACATTTTTAAAAACGTCCGTAAAAGAAGAGGTCTAAACGCCTAAATTTTGAAAACCGAACGCCATCCTTGTGGATTTTATAGATAAACCTGCTAATTTTTCAATTTAAAAAAATACTTCAAATTGTTATTTTAGCTTTAAGAGACTTAACAGAAAGAACATTTGAAGAGAATCAAAAGCTTCGGTTCTGTCGAAATTAACGTTTGTAACCTGTACCCATAGGGTATATTAAGTATGTATGTGCAAATGTATGAAACAGCCAAAATAAGGCAATATAAAGTATATATGTATGTATATTTTTAGTATAATCAAAATTCGAGAGATAGAGATTTCCAGGTTGAATATGGCGCAGCTCCATAGAAACCTACCCACCCTCATTTTTGAGTTGCTGTTTCAATTTTTGTGTTTGTTGCTAATTGAAATCGAAACACAAAATTTGGTGTACCTTCTACTAAAACAACACCTATAGATCCAGATCAGAGGTAGGCCCATGTATGAAATTTATTTGTTTTAGTTGTTAATTAAGGTAAAGTTGCAAAATTTGGTATATTTTGCGTCAATTCGAATAATATAAAATACATAGGTCCAGATTGGAATATAGTGGATGGTGAATAAAGTGAATGCCTCGAAATCGCGCACACTCGACTATAGCGTTATTTCTTGCTTTTTAATTTGTTCTAGTATGGTTCATGGTTCTATCTGAAGCATTTATAGCATTCATGATGGTTGTTTTTGTCTATGTGGGTAGGCTGATAAGTCTTTTCTGCATCGAAAACGATACAAATTCTGCATAGCTAAATAAATTTCAACAGCAAAGTCAATGAAATTTAAAAATCTGACAGTCTTACTCAAAAAATTTCATGCTCTAATTCTACACTATGAAAATTCTTGCGCAAGTTTATCAAATAACCTTTGAAGCTTACTTTAAATCTAAACAAATTTCCAATTTCATTTCACGTCACATAATTCCTCCTCTTTAAGCAATATTTACAAAATCATGAAATGAACAAGATGCGTGAAACGAAGTGTTAACACATATAATCAAAAGTTCATATCAACAATATTCAAAACAAGTATGAACAAATAAATAATAATATAAATCGCAATAAAAATATAAAAATGGCTCAAACACATTGCATTTTCATTGTTGCCGACACTTGGAAACTGAAAACGAAGCCTCCTCCAATTTAAATTTCGCTTTAACAAACTCACATTCCATTTCGCAACAACTACAAAATGTCAAGATAGCTGCACCAGAAGAAATTGACATATCGAACACACATTTCAGAATTGACTGTCAGTAAACCAACTTACATCCAAGCGTTGAATGCATAAACATAAAATAAATAAAATAAATAAAACAATACAGAAAAGTTCAATAACATAGAATAAATTGATACACTTCAATTGGTCGGTGCATAAACTGGTTGTGAATTATAAGTACATATGTGTGCAGTTTCAAACGAACAAAAAGTACTGTGAACAAAAGATACAATACAAGGTGGATCTACAAATAACAAAAAAAAAAAAGTTTAGACGAATTAAAAACGGTCGTGGTGATTTAAATGATGATCCAAGACCTGAAGCATCTAATCGTGCTAAATTAGTGGCAAAAGTAAATGAAATGATCGCTATCGATGCAAATTTCACTGTCAGCATGCTGGCAGAAGGATTAAATTCATATTACTTCTACATAATATTAACTGAAGATTTGGGTAAAAGAAACGTGTAAGCACGTTTTGTTCCACATCAGTTAAGTGATAATCAAAAAATCGCTCGTGTAGTTAATGAATTATTGATGAAAGAAACAGATTTGACCCCTCGACCACCCTCCGTATTCGCCTGATCTATCACCGTGCAATGATTTTCTCTTACCAAAATTGAAAACTGCAATGACACAAGGTTTTTACGATGACATTCCAGCCATACAAGCAGCCGCAACACAGATGCTAAAGAACATCCCAAAAAGCGAGTTTAAAAAGTGGATCGTATTTTGAATAAATATTAGCTTTGAAATACAATATCATGCTTGTTTTATTATATAACTATAAAGTTCGGTTATTTTTAGATCACAGCGTCTATACTTGTGATCATGACGTAATCATTTCACGAAATGGGAAAATGAACACGTCGTATTATCCAAACAAGTATTTTCATAAAATAAATAATAATTTCACAAATAGCTAATATTTCTATTCTCGAATTATATTTTTTCGAAAAGTTTTCAATTTGAAACTGATAGTCAAACTTAATCCGAAAAATTGTTCGGAATCGAAAAATGTTCAGCTTATAAGCTAATGTAAACAGGAATAACACAACTAACATCAATTATACATATGTATGGATGTACAAACAAGTTTAAAAATACTTTTCAAAATACAAAAATATTAAATATAAATTACACAAAAATGTTTAACGGAAATAAAATTGATACGATTTCAATTTCTCGGTACATAAACTGGCTGCGAATTATAAGTTTGTATGTAATTTCCGCAAACAAAAGTACAGTTTAACAAATGAGATAAAATTGACAATAAAAATATATTCTGCGGACAATCCAATGAGTTACATGAAAAATTTATCCGTGCTCCGGTTTTCGAATCTGAATTGTTCGGATTCGGTTTCGATAAAATGGTCCGTATTTATTTCACTTTCAAAAGAATTTTGCGATTTGAATTCGCTACGAAATTCAAATTCTCCAGGTATGGAAAACTCAAATCGAAGAAATTGTTCTGAAAGTGAAATACGGACAATTTTAACGAAATCGAATCCGAAAAACAAAGTCATTTCATAAACAAAATCGTTATTCAAAACTTTATTTCATTTTTGGAAACGATTTCGTCTCTCATTCAAGGTGGATTTACCTATAATGCTGCATATTTCCCTCTGGTAACTTTCTTAAATACTCTGAGCGCAAAACAACACAATACGCAGAATTATACCATAACACCACATGATTTAAGGAAAAAAAAAATGCAAATCGACCCAAACCATCTACGAAACAGTACCCGATATACTCTGACCTGACTTACACCTCATAAGTATTTGTTATATTCTCACACTCATTCGAACGCATACTCGTCTGAGTAATACTCTAGTACTCACAAAATTCGGATAATCTTATAAAATATGTAAATATTTGCTTGTATCCCTCGACACATCTGTGTTGAAAAAAGTAAACTAAAATACGAAAATATGAAATGCTGGATATGTTGATTTGCGATTTTGTTTTCTAGAAACGATTGGCGGCATAAGATCCAGCATCAGGAAGAAGCACTTCTTTACTCAAGTGTTAAAAACCATGTGCTATGAGAGATGAGTGTTTAATTGGTAGAAAGATTATATTCTGTACCTCTACTCACAGCCTGGACAGTGATCCAAGCGGGCGCAATTACAAAAACAAAGAAAATGGAAGTTGCTAAATGAAATTTACAAATTTATTGAATTGTGATTTGTCAGTACAGAGTTTTTTTACATAGTTCACGGACGAATTAAAATAGAAATAAGGCGAACATTTATTGTAGATAAAACAAAGAGATCGGTGTTAGTTATAAAGCGCGTAATTTGTCGTAGAAAGGGGAAATTTTATTGGCAGGAAGTGGCGAGTTAGCCGAATGGGGACATTTATTTATATGGACTAAAGAAACTAGGGAGAATCAATCATCAAATCACCAATGAGAATTTTATAAAGAAAACCAACAGAGAGCATAGATCAGCGTGATAAGGGGGTTGGAAGAGTAATCTCAAATTTTAATACTCTACTCAAAATGAGACAAGGGCATATTAACTTGTGCAAATGTATGTAACAGGCAGAAAGAGGCTTGGAAAACCCCATATTCTTGAACAGCATTAGACACTGAGTCTACTGAACTGTGTTCGTTTGTCCGTCCGACTGGATGTATGAGACAACGGATCTCAGGAACTATAAAAACTCGAGAGTTCAAACTTGCACATTTAGATTATGCTTGACCCTATGCAGATGTTTTATATCAAATTGATGCGACGCTTGCAGGATATTTCGTAGTCGTGACCACACGACTGCTTTATTTTGACTTGTTTTTTAGTACAAATGCGTATATCCCTATATTATGAATACAATCATAAGTGATGCACAAGGCTCACATGCCATATGGCCGCATTGTTGAGCTTAATTAAGGAACAAATTCCCTTGCTACGTGTTGAAGTTTTCAAAATTTCATTATTTGCATTACTTAATTCTGAAAAATTAAAACGGATAAATATATTTTGATGTACTGGGTGTCTCAAGAGAAAGTTCACATTTGATTTGCTGATTGCGTGAACGCATCTATTCCGAGGGGCGCGGGGGCTATGTCAATTTCGGAATTTAGTCGCTATGGAGCGTTTCTCGGGAGCGGGCCGTGCGTTGTGCGTACGTGAGTTTTACAAAAACGGTAATTCAGCGACTGTAGCGCGTAGAAAATTGTGCAGTATTCGACATGTTCGTCATTTAAATGGTGCGCCAAGCCCTCGACTCATTGAAAAATGGGTCGACAAGTTTGAAGATACCGGTTCAATGCTGGAGAAATCAAAATCCGGGCGTCAAAGGTCTTCGAGAACGTTCGAAAACGTAGACAGTGTTACTCAACCCGGACCTTTAGATTTTTAGCAACTTCACACATGGCCAACAGGTCTCTACCACGAGTCCATCAAATTAAAAATTGATCTCCAGGAGAGGTGAATAAATGGGACTCCACCTCCACCCTATGGTCTTTTTACTGTGGGGTTACGTCAAATCTAAAGTTTACGGCAACAAACCGACTTCTCTGGCACAATTAAAAGGAAATATCTGTCACGAAATGGCCATCACGGAGAATACCTGCCGAGCCGTCATAGGAAATTTTAGTGCTCGATTAAATGAATGCCATGAACGCAACGGTTTACATTTCGACAAAATCATTTTTAAGAAATAAAGTCCCAAAGTGTGTATTTTAATATGTAATAAACGTTTTCTCAATAAACTACTTACTTTTTTTTATCGATTTTTTAAATGTGAACTTTCTTTTGAGACACATTGTAGTTTTGACATTGGCATTGATGACTGCTTGGAATACCATTTCCTCAGCTCACCACTCCATATCTCTACTATGTTTGTATATATTATTATCGATTCCTATAATATTGAATTAATGTCGTCGACCAAGAAAATTAACAAACATTTTTTTTTCCGATACTTCGATGCAGCTAAATCGAGACAGCTTATCTCGAATATATGCAAAGCGCCATCTTCTCAATAATTTCATATATGTACAAATATCATCCGCTAAATTGAACATCTACTACAACATATAGTACAAGTATATGCATACATATGTATATACATATATAAAGTTATCTCTTTTTTGTTGTTATATCTTTTAGCATTATTTTTGTTTTGTTTTTTGCATTTATGTAAATTAACATTTATCTGAAAAAAGAAAGCAGTAATAATATTGTACAATGCTATAAAATAGATACGCGCTGCTTGCGAAGTAAAAAAACTAAAATACTTTTAATTTGCATTGCAACCAGTTTATGGCATTCCAAGCGACGGGCGACGGCCTTCAGTTTATTTGCAAGTACGAATACAATATCGAAATTGGAATGCAAATTAAAACGATCAATAAAACAAATATGTCTGTCTGTGCGTGTTTGTCTGAGTGTGAATGTAAATGTTTGCATGCATCAATAAAATCAAATGCAAATTTTATACGAAAGCGCAGAAAAAATGCGACAGTCAATAAACAATTATACATATTATACATACGATATTTAAAACCAGAAACGAATTTTGCTTCAGTATAACTGACTCTTTAATGCACTTTATTGTAGATGCAATGCACATTTAGAAGGTATATTCTGTAACGTCTTATGAAATTTTGAAATTCATGTTATTTTACATTGGAAAATTTGTTCCCATTGGAAAAAATACGAAAGGACCTGCATTCCTCTGGCTTACAGAGGTGTTTCTGGAAATACAGTAATTTCCCGAGAACAACTGCAGAGCTGCTTGCATTGATTTACCATTAGGTCTACCGGGTGAAGTTGGGTATTATTATCCATAGTGCGCCCGAGTTGCAGAGTTATGCCGTTCCTTATACTGATTTAAACACTTTACAGCCAACTGATAATAAATATATTCTTTTACAATAAATGTAAAGATTATACGAGTACATCATATGTAAATACATACATAAAACAAGAAAAAGAAAGATAAGAAAATTCTTAGCGTGAGGAGCGTGCGTTCGCCATCATGGCATACATTTCGAATGGATGTTCAGTGTTCGCAACACAACGCAACTTTCGAAATCACTTTGATGTAGCCCCATTGCGCCCTGTCCCGAAGCGGAAATCAATTGTTACATGGTCACTACGTTCAGACAAACCGCAGGTGTTACAAGGCGAAGAACTGAAGCACTCTGTCCCATCAGATCACCTGACAACAATGCGCTCCGAGCGACCATTCACACGAAGGCGAATTCTTCACGAAGACCTTCATTACCATCTATATAAGCTGGGGATTATGCACGAACACTCCGAATGCGACTTCAATTCGCAGAGGATCGCACATGAGCCACTTCTCGAAAAGGTTCCAGAGGACGCAGTTGTTTTTTTGCATGGTTTTCACTTAAAAGGATGTGTTAACAAACAGAACATGCGCTAGTTGGCTGACACCAATCCCCGAAAATTTCCTCAACTGGAAATATTGGACCGTGGTTTTTTAAAGAAAATGAAGTCTCAGTGACGATGAATTCAGATCGGTATGTAAACATGTTGCAGCAATTTTATTTTTCCACAAATTAATTAATTGGACTTAGAAGACATTTTGGGGACACTTCAACAGCATCAATGGCTGTTTTAAGGGAACATTTCCCGGAGCGACTCATCTCAATAAGGAGCGATTTGGTTTTATTGTGGAGTTTTTGTATTTTTTTTTTTTTTTTGAAATTCCGTTTTTATGTCATCCTACAAGACCTGTATGCCAAAAAACCGGGCAGAAATTGCCAACATACCCGCTGATATAATGGTAATTTTGATGATTGATTTTGGTAATCTTTTTTCTCTGTGTACTCGCATGTACGTACGAACTTAATACAAAAGTGCTTAAATTTAAATAATTTATAATTCATATTTGGAATAGATTTCTAACAATTGTGCTGAATGTAAAAATTTACACAAAGACCCCATATACCCCATATAAGGTTACAATTGGAATTCGAAATTTTAGGGATAGTGTTCGTACATTTTTTGTCTTTTGATTTACCACCTATTTTTTCCCCCTACAAACTATAATACAAAGCTAGCTTCTTACAAGTTATATGTGCTAAATTGATTTATTTATTATTTATTTACCTATTTATACATTTAATTTTTTAACTATGCTTAACTGCTTTAACTTGCTTTTTTAGAATCCGCAGACACTGATGTTGCCCAGAGCAAAAGAAAGTGTTTAAAGTGATAATGTTCTCCCATTAACGTCAAAAAAGAGAAAGGTGGAAAAATATACTTTCACGGATTAGCAGTGTTGGAGAATGAAATGCTGCGAGTGGGAAGCAATGGGACGATATACATAGCTATGTATTTACTTGGTGTCCTGCAACAAATACAGGGTAAATAAAAGCGCCACGGTAAGGCAAAGAAAGTGGCAAACTACAATAATAAGAAAAGCGGAAACTTCGGTCGAACAAAATCTTTAAAACTCTTCATACTGGAGTTTACTTCAGTTTTTAAATTATTGAAGTGATATTTAGATTTACTAATTTTTATACGCTGTATCCATAGCGTAAAAGAGTATATTAACTTTGTGCAAATGTATACAACAGGCAGAAGGAGGTGGGGCTCACTCTATGAAGTATTTATATTCTGTAGCAACATCAGAAGGTGAGTTGATATACGTCCGTCTGTCCACCGTCCGACAGAATCTAGAACCGATCTCGCACACTATAAGAGATAGAGACTTCAAGATTGGATATTTAGACTCTTTTTTCCCTTTTCAGTTAACTATTATTAACTATTATTAAATGGAAATGCCAGCCCTACTACATACAAACCTGTCCTCCATTTTTGTGTTTCTGCCTGTTGTATACATTTGCACAAAGTTAATATACTCTTTTACGCTATGGGTACAGCGTATAAAAATACCGTGGCGCTTTTATTTACCCTGTATTTGTTGCAGGACACCAAGTAAATACATAGCTATGTATTTCGTCCCATTGCTTCCCACTCGCAGCATTTCATTCTCCAACACTGCTAATCCGTGAAAGTATATTTTTCCACCTTTCTTTTTTTTGACGTTAATGGGAGAACATTATCACTTTAAACACTTTATTTTGCTCTGGGCAACCTCAGTGTCTGCGGATTCTAAAAAAGCAAGTTAAAGCAGTTAAGCATAGTTAAAAAATTAAATGTATAAATAGGTAAATAAATAATAAATAAATCAATTTAGCACATATAACTTGTAAGAAGCTTGCTTTGTATTATAGTTTGTATAAAAATAATTTTGGGTTTTGTTCTTAACTACGCTAGAAACTTCAAATGATGTGTATATTATGTAAATCCTAATAAAACATACCGCATAGTTATATACATATGTACATATATAGGGTAGCCTCATACAAAGTTTCACTCCATTTTCAAGTTTTTTCATGCATTTTTTTTGTTTTGTTTATAATAATTAATTCTAATTTTTCCATAATAATAAACTATGCCGCATATGGCCAGATCGGAAAACTAATAAGTAGAATCTATACTTCATATAAGGAGCCTTAAACAATGTACAGGGTATCTTGAAGTCGAGCACACTCGACTGCACCGTTTTTTTTTTCTTGTTAAAATTGTATAATAAAATTTATTCATTTTTGCATTATTATCTTCTTTTTGAGGCTGTGGGGATGAGATAGAGGGTTAGGAAATGGGTTAGAAAATTTATTTTCATTTGTGTATATAACGTCGTATACGCTTTGGACTCCGGAATAAACCAACCGATTGAGCTCAAATTTTTAGAATTTGTCTGAGATTTTCGCCAAAACCATCATAGAAATACTTTTGTTGAGACTAAAACTGCTGGAAAGAACTCGCAGACATTTTAAAATTCGCATTTGTTCAGCTCAAAAAGGCAACTGCCTCTCATAATTTCCATAATGTAGTGATTACGCGGCTGTATAATGATATAGTTTAATTTTATGATATCTAAAAGCATGTCTATTCGTGACTTGATAGTCATTGTGTTTTTTGATATTTTACGTAGGATCTTGTTGAAGTATCCTACTCTACTGCATCCAAAACAGCGTTTTCAAAAGTTAATTCGAGCACTCTATTTCGACTTTCAATAGACCGTGAAACACTTCGTGTGTCTTGTAGAAGAGTTAATGTAGACTGAAATACAAATCTATTAGCGAATGCTTGACCGTAAAGCATTCGCGCATCGCTTGATTTGTCAACTGTACTTATCCGCGTACTCTTGATTCCAAGACTTCATTAAAACAACCAACTACGTACTTGAAAAAAAAAATAAACAAAAAGAAGTCAATGTAGGGGTTTCTTTTTAATTTAAACTAAAAATTGACTTAATTAGAAAGATAATTTTATGCCATTTCGGGGCCGGCGGGAGTTTCGGGATACTCGAGAAATCCCTCAAATTCCCGCAAATTTTAAGAGTTTCCCGATCCCGACCGAACACTTAGAAATAGTCCGGTCCCGTGCACATCTCTAATTGCAGTGTACAAATTAAAATGTATTCTAACTGTAAACAAAACACAAACAGCTGAATTTACGGTAAAACAACTGATTCGAATATGTATCTTTCAATCGAATTCTAACATTGCAAGAAACAATTCGATTGAAAATGAATTTCGATCATCGAAATTTTTCGATCGAAATGTATTAATCGCGTGATAAATACACATGCATACATACATATGTACCTACAAATGCGTGTATTTCAACAGTGTAGAGTGAAAAACTCAAATATGAATAGCATGTGTGGAAAAAATGATATCGTGTTGCGTTGAATGATGCAAACTGATATATTCTGTTTGTCAATTAACCAGATTAAGGCGCAAATTATCTCTGATTGCGAATGTAGCGCCCACTTACAGCGCGGATGCGCAAGTACACACGGACACACACACACACACACAGACTTTAAACAAAACAGCAGCAGTAGCAACACTACAAACAAACAACAACAACCACAAAAAAACCAACAAGTGATGTGATGATAAACAGCTAACGAAGGAAGAAGAAGTAAAGTTTGTGTAGCATGCCGAGAAGTATGAGGAGAAGATACACGATATACTATACTCGAACGAAAGCAAAATAGCACAGCACAGCACGAAGCGACACGACACTCAACGAAACGAGTCAATGACGAGACTCATTGCGCTCGTTGCTAATTAAAAAATACTCGCCACGAAATAAAAAAATAAAAAACTTAATTGCGATTTTATTCGAGATACGTGACGAATGAAAGATAGACAGAGAGAGCGAATAGCGTAGTGAAAAAGGGTGAGCGTCAACAATCATTGCATTGCTCTTTTGGCCGCCACAACATTGCGCCTCGCCACACCGTTGCACGTTTCATTGCAGGTTGTCAACGAACGCGCGTGTTGCAGCTTCTTCTTCCTTTGCAGCCTTTGCTGCAAGCCGATCCGATCAATCGTTCACCGATGGAGTGAGTGCTGAAGAAGGCAAGGCGGGGTCGTAGAGGCAGCGGCGTTGATTTCAATTCGTTTGGTGCGGTTGTTTGTGGGCGCCTCTTTGCACTGTCTCTACCCTACCCGTCCAATACCTGTACTGAACTGAACTGAACTGCAACCGAAACGAAATTGTGAACGTTAATAAAGATTGATTTATACAGTTGTTTGTGGTGTGGTTGTAGGCTTTGGCGGCGGCATTACGAAACACACTACATACTTGCAAGTACAATATTTATGTGCACACTTCCCTTCTGATTGAAAAGTATCCGGAATTTCTCAATAAAAACGAAAACACTACAGGGGTTGACGCTCGAAGTGTTACCAAATAAAAATACTGTAATTTTGTCATCCATAGTGTGAAATGGTATTATTAGTTTGTCTGAAAGTTTGTAACGCATTAAAGTATATATATATATTTATATTGTATGATCTTGACGAGACGTGTCGATTTAGCCATGTCCGTCTGGATGTTGTTGCGCATTTTTTGGGCATAAATGTTTATGCAATCCAGTTGAAATTTGGCACATACATTTCTTTTTATTCCAGTTCAATAGAGTATTAAGTTTGACCCGCCACGCCCACCATTTATTGTAGCCCTCAGACAAACCCACCACCCACTTTTAAGTTTTTATATGAAAAATGTATTTTTTTCTAGTCAATATCAGGTTAATAATTGATATGATTGTTTCTAGTGGACGGGCGCTTCATATATACATTAATGGATGGCACCCGCCCACTTTTTGTGGTAACCCCCATACAAACCTACTTCCCACTTTTGTGTTTTTTATGAAAAAAAAACTCCTTATTTCAATCAATATAAGCTTGAAATTTGATTTGGTGGATTTTAGTGAACAACCGCTTTATATACATACACAAATGGGCGTGTCCCGCCCACTTTTTGAGGTAATCCCATACAAAATCACAGCTCACATTTCTGCATTTGTAGGAAAAACGTCAATATCAATTTGAAATTCGAGCTTATAATTGCTCGCTTAATACACATCTACAAGTAGGCGTGTGCCGCCCACAAATCAAATATCGTTAATATTCGATTGTTTATTTATCAAAACACTTTTCATATTAGTACTAAAGCGTAACATAAGTACAGTGTTATCAGATCAGTATAATCATCATCATACGGTACACAAGTATCGAACTGGAATTTTTTTTGGTAAAAAACAAAAATAAAACACATAAATTAAATAAATAAATGCAACAAGAATTATTTTATAAAAAACAATAAATATTTTTCAAATTAGGTCCAAATTTTAACTAGATGAGAAATTTTTCTGAGAAATCAATAAGAACAAGAAAAAACGTTCGGGAGAAACGATATGCTTCCATAGGCTTGTAAACAAAATAACAGACTGATGCTTGACAAAACAAGAGCGCGCTGTCATTACCCGTTTAATAGCTACAGCAGCGTAAAGTTGGTAACACTTCGGCCGCCGACTCCTGTATTTACTTTGACTCCTCTCTTAAAAGGAGTCTCTATTGGATGCACTACACATATTCCAAAATTTCTTCCAGCCTTCACAAAACTTTTCAGGTCAAAACACTTTGCGCATAGTAATAATTTCAGTCATGGGAACAAGAAAAAGTAACACGGTACATTGTCAGGACATTGCGAAACGACATTAGCATTGTTTTTGGTCAAAGAGTCGTGTACAAGATGAGAATTTTTGCAAGATATTCCGCAAATTTGGCACAAGTCGTCCTTCAATTTATCTCAAGTCCAAAATATCGTGCATAATGCTCTGCAATGTACCGAAACCGACGGAAAAACCCAAGTTATGGCGCACGAGCCATCTGACAGAAGCCCTGACCAGACAGTTGTACCAACCTCAAGAAAAAAATGAATTTGATTATATAACAAAAGAGATTATGAGAAATTCCGAATACTTCTTGGTCAGAATGTACAGATGTTGTATGTATGTATGTATGTAGACGAACTGAATTTGAAATTGAAATTGTTGTGGTCAGATTAAACAATTGGTTACATACGTATATACTTAGTTGAATTTTATTCGTATTTGTAGCATGTTTTAGCTACCTGCAATGCATGTGCGCAAATTTTATAATCACAACTACTACTGTATCGATTAAGATAAAATTTTATGCCTTTGAGCTACTGTATCGTTTGCATCATTCATGATAATTATATTGTGTCATCATGGAAGTGATTTTCTAAAACTCAATACAGACATATGAAGTGTGTCTATGACGTTAACCATAACTTCAAAAGCAATGACATCAATTAAACACCTTTTTAACTCGGAGAAGTAAAATGAAGTTGAAGATAGCTCAAGACTCAGCAGAAAGCTTTGCAAAGTGCATTATCGTTCCGAGGAACTTTGTATAAAACCTTGCCGCAGTTTTCTTTTTCTAAAATCTAAGGTAAAGATTACGAAGAGTTCTGATATTATCAAAATGTTTAAGATTTTCAATCGAAACTTCAAATATGCTCATGATTCAGACTATTTTATGTTTTCTTTGTTGACGGGCGGCATTCATTTTCTCCCAATCCCCTCAAACATCTTCTGCTTTAGCAAAACTTCAGAGTTTGAGAAAGAGTAGTATTTCAATTGTCAATTATTTTAACAGATCAAGTTGAAGAAATCAGATATTTGTCAATCTAAACATTTTTTGCTCTAATTTAGTATAATTAAAAACAAATTTTTTTACACCTATATTGTACATACTTGTACTTATATACATAAGTGTATGTATTTTTTATGTGTAAAGCCTAATACTGAGATGGATGAAAATTTTTGATGATGAAATTGTTAAATATTTCTGCTATGTCAAACAAACGAAAACCAGTGCTCCCAAATCGACATGAAATACTAAAATCAGATATTTATTAGGTGAAAAGTCAACACATTTTGATTTTTCTTTGAGTTTTTCTGACGGAGTTGCAAAAGGTCACACTGTTTGTCACCTGTTTTTTGAGTATATAAAGTGTTTTCGGTAGCAAACGTTTTTGTTATCCGAGTACTCGATGAAAAACAGTCCGTGCCGAATTTTTTGATTGTTGTTTGACAACGTTTTTTTATATGAATTTTTTTTTATATAAAAAATTTTCATCGATCTCAGTATGGAGCTTAAAATAAAAAAAATAATTATTAAAGTACGAAATGTGGCAGGGTATTTGGAAGTCGTGAAATCACGATAGTAGCATTCTTTCTTCTGAACATATTGAACTAAAATCGGATATGAAGTCCCCCATGTTCTTATGCTAAACATATGTCACAATGACCGTACCACTTTTAGGAGTAGGATCATACAAATCCACCACCTATTTTTCGGGTTTTGCATTAAAAACTTTTTTATTACAGTCAATATCCACATGTAATTCGATATAGAAGCTTCATATGGACACGGAAACTTCACATATATATTAAGGGACGTGTTTACAAACCCACCGCCAAAATATCAGTTTTTGTATGAAACACTTTTTTATTAAGGCTTTATCAATTTGAAGTTCGATATGGTGAATTTTTATGGACGGAAGCTTCACATCTATACAATAATATGTAATCCGAATTTGTGTGACGACTGTTACGCTGTGCACAATCTATATATTTTATCAAAAGCGGTTGAATATCTTGGGCGTAAAATGCTTAAGCAATCATAACTCACACAACGAATCAAACACACATAAGCTTTAACATGAAATACAAGAAAAGAAAATTCACATTTAAAAAATCGATAAAAAAAAGTTAGTAGTTTGTTGAATAAATGTTTATTACATATTAAAACACACACTTTGGGAATTTATTTCATAAAAATGATATTGTACAAATATAAACCGTTGCGTTCACGGCATTCATTTAATCGAGCACTAAAATTTTCTATGACGGGTCGGCAGGTATTCTCCATGATGCTGCCATTTCGTGACGGATATTTTCTTTTAATTGTGCCAGGGAAGTCGGTTTGTTGCCGTAAACTTTAGATTTGACGTAACCCTACAGGAAAAAGTCCATAGGGGTTAAATCGGGACTACGTGGAGGCCAATTTATGTCATCTCTCCTGGAGATCAATTTGCCAGGAAAAATTTCATCCTGATACTTTAATTCTTGCACCAACTGAATTTTGTAGGGGTGCAGCTTTAAATCTTTGTGTAAAATGAGGAACAGCACGCTTCCGAATCGAAAGGTCCGGGTTGTCACGAACAGACTGAGTAACACTGTCTACGTTTTCAAACGTTCTCGAAGACCTTGGACACCCGGATTTTGATTTTTCCAGCGTTGAACCGGTCTCTTCAAACTTCTCGACCCATTTTCCAATGAGTCAATGCGCATCATTTAAATGACGAACATGTCGAATACTGCAGAATTTTCTACGCGCTACACTCGCTGAATTACCGTTTACTCACGTACAACACACGTAAGTGCACGGTCCGCGCCCGAGTAGCGCTCCATAGCGGCTAAATTCCCAAAAGTTAGGAAACTGGCGAAACTAGGCGAAATGCTCAATCCGCAACAAATGAAAATCGGTAAGACAAAAGATTAATAAGCAATGTAAAAAAAAGAGCACAGCTGAGTGGAATACGTCACCTTTAGTTTAAATTCACCTCACAACCTAACACATACATACCTATAAGTAAGTACAATGCATAACACACACGAAATATGTACTTGGCTTGCGCTCGCCGTCCCTGTCTCGTGCCTGAGTTAGTTTGGATAATTGGATTTATTTATTCTATCCATAACAAACGATTATTCCAACCATTTCGATTTGAAAAATAAGTAAGCAAAATAAGACTCTGCGAGTGCTTCGTTGTTATTTTGGTGACTGTATCTCAGTCTGTAGTTGTTTTGTTTGGCGCACGATGAAATATAAATAACATCAAACGCATAAACGCCATAATAAACAAAATGACAGATTGCGGTCGATTGAGTCGATCGCTGGCCATACATAGTAGTAATTATTAATTGGGATGTCCTGCCCCCTTTTAGTGGTAAGCTCCACAAGGACCAACCGCCCAAACTTTAGGTTTTATAGGTAAAATTGTATTATTTTTAAAGTTAATCACCTTAAAAATGAAATTAAAACGTCAAATTATCACTAGAGTATTAACAGGTTTGAATGTAATTCATTACATGCTTGAGAACTTCGGTGCAACCATTGTTTTCGATTCTCCCTAATGGTTAAGAATATAAGGTATCCATGGCGTTGGCCGAAGTTGAAAGAATTTCGCCACATGTTACCTTTTACGGTCTTTCACCGTCTCAGGGTGGAGTTTTCTAAAATCGGAGTTCATTTATTTCGTTTCTAGAGTATACAAATCGGATTCAAAGACGATAAGAAAAAATTGTCCCTTATAACTTATTCTCTATATATAATCTATTCTCTTAAACAGATCTACTTTGCTTTATATATTTTGACATGCTGAATTCGAATCCGGAGTCAGAATTACTGTTTCAATCTCCATTAAATATATAGATGATGGAACTAGTCTGACTCGGATATCGACTTCAGTTCAGCACGTCAAAATACATACCTAAGTTAAGAACGTCTATACCAAAGAACAGATAACTGTTTTTTTTCTTTCGTGTCTTTAAATGAAATACTTTATATGAAATACTTTAGTTTAAACCTTGTACTACTGCAATCGAGAAGAAGAACTGACTTCACGTATATCGCCATCCACGCATCCGACTAAAAAGTGAAAATAAATTACAAAATCCAAAGCACTGATGTATACTATATAAAGCGTTTTAGACTTTTAAGTATAAAAACATACTAATAGTATGTGTACAAGTAAATATTTATATGTACAAAGTGGTATACGACATGCATACTAAGCAGCTATAAAGGAGCGGTAAGTTCCTGTTTAATCTAATGTTCTCTAACGTATGTAACCCTTTTTTGGAGTCGGAAATGTGGACATTTTTTATTTTATTTCTTCGTACACAATTGTAAATAATGCGCAAATGCTTTTATTTACAGACATATATGAATCTATTTTAACACCGTTCGCTAAAAATTCTACCATTTCAACTTAATACCAAAATACATGTATCCAATGTATATATACATAAGATACGTATGTATCTTATCTCTTTGGTATAAAAAGTTTGTAAAATCAAAGTTTTTATGACATACAGAAAGCAAGCAGGCATCGTTTTGCCTTTAAGCCAACCTTTTTATGGTAAAAAAAAAAACATTTTTTGTTGTTGTAATTTTTTACGACATCCACTTAACGTCTGCTGCGGATCACTGCTGCTGAGCCCACCCACAAATGTGTCCGTCTGACAGTTCACAGCTCAATCGAAAGCGAGATTTATTCACGCGATGTGGCGTTGCTTGGACCGGTCGGCGGTACCTGCGATGCTGCTACTCTTCTCTCGCCTCTAATGAATGAAATGAATAAATGACAAAGTGAATGGATGGATGAATGAATGAATGGACGACAGCGACAACACAACGACGAGAAAGATGACTTTAAAGCCAAATGGGTCTTAAATTTTTTCTCATATCTGAAGTTGTTTTCTGTTTTACCTGCCGACAATTTGTTGGCATCAACTCATATCGCGCACAAACCAAAAGGTAGAAAAAAGAAACATTTTAAAGGAGAGCGTCGCTCTGGGCGGTCGCCATTTTTTATGAAATTAACGCCCTCATACAATTTCAAGTGAGACAAAAATTAAACTTCATTGCTTTCGTTTAAGATTTTGCTGTGAATTGAAATTGTTTTTCTTGAGCATAAGTTGCTTCTATTTATTAAATTCTATGCGTTAGAAATTTATCATGGCCTCAAGCTAGCTAGCAAGATACAAATGTATCTACAAGTACGACTATGTACGAGTATGTATGTATGTATCTATACAGTAGCGTTTCTCAATTTCTACCACAGCACAGTTAGATAAAGCAACAACAGCTACATTTATTTCAACTTCGTCGTCGACGTCGTGTCGCACTCATCGCGGCACGTCACGTTTCGTCGCACTTAAAGTTTTACGAAGCCCTCAACCAACACCCCACTTGAATATGTTTCCTCTTTCCAACCAACAAGCGTTCATAGAAAACTTTTTGTAGCAATGTTGCTGCTTTCCTTTCATGCTTTTTCTATGCTTTATAAATTTTTTTGGCTTTCCAGCTTACACACTCTGTGACGTCTAGCTTCCATTCATTTGTGTTTGTGTGTGTGTGTGTGTGTGTGTGTGTGTGTGTGTGTGTGTGAATGTGTGAGTTTTTCAAGTTTCTAAACTCAATTGTTTTTTCTCAAAGCTTAAGAAACTGAAGTAGAACGTGCAAACTTACAAATTAAGAAATATGTAGTACAATAAGTAACGGTTATAACGTTTTTAGGGTATTACCTAAATCGACAATTATAAACGCATCTCAAATCTCCGTCTCCGTCCCAGTCTCCGTACTTTAGGCATTGAATAGTCAAGTTTTGTAATCAGCAGCTACATTGATAATTATATGATGCTTCCTTACGTCTAGAGGTCATTGTGAATGATTCTTATCTTAATGGTTTATGCATATCCATGGACTTGAACGATCATTAATTTGCTTTAAGACTATAACCATTAGTGGTCCAATCTGGGCCTAAGTTGTAAAAGTTATATGAAAAGGATGTCCGAACTTTGCCGGCTATTGGCGACCATATTTGTTTATCAATATTTGACACCAAGTTTCATTTGTGTTCTATGAGATTTGTCATTTTAACTTAAATGAATCTATGTTGCCACATCGTTTGGAAATTGTCCAAATTTAAATTTTATAATAATTTACTTTACACGTCAAGAAGCTTACAACCCGCGTACGAAATGCACGTAAAGAAAAATATGTTGCAGCAGTCAGTGTTGAAGCCCACTAAAATGTAACGTTTTCAAGTCGTTCAGCAAATATCACTATGATTTCGGAATATTTCTTACCGAATTTGATGAAAGTGATGGGGACTACTATTTTCAACAAGTCAGCTCAACTTAAAACACAGCACGCATTACAATAAATTTATTACATCTTTCCAGAAGTGGTCCACCTGGTCGCCAAGATCATGTGATTTAAAACCATTGAACTATTTTCTTTGTGTTATGTTAAATTGCTTGTTTACAGCAATGGTCCCAAATCGGAAATGTACCATAGTACATATAATCTATTTTAAAGTTTATGATTTCCTTTCGATCCATTCTAATATATTCATGCTAATTGATGGACGCGATTACATTAACATTACTTTTGATACTGATGGAAATTATGTGCACGCTATTCTGTCAATTACACCTCTATTTGCTGTTACATGTATTTCTATAAACATATTGTTGTATACCCTTTCACCCAATGTTTTCGTGAGTTATAAATTTTGTTGTTTATATTTTTATGTCTGTGCGTACGTTTTCGCAATCACTAACTTCCTGCTCGCGTTGGGTCGTACCTTTACAATTTTTATTCGTGCGTGCCCGTGCATGACTAAAAAATCGGGTACGCGCACATCTCTACTTCCGTCCATTAAAAGCCACCATATAATAAGAAGCATTTCACGCAAAAAACCATTTCACGGCGAGTGATCTGACGAAAGCTCCAGTCTAGACGTTAGGAGTTTTATTCGTATCTGTAGGCCACTATGTTGGCTCTCCAGTGCTTAAGTGCTTAATATTAAGTCTGTTTAAGGCATTAAGAAGATTTGTGCCTTTATTATTGGAGAGTCTGGAACCCCAAATGGTGTGTTTAGCGTGAAAATCACCAGCGGCAACGAATCGATGACCTAAAGTATTTATACTGTCACGATATTGAGTTTGTAAAGTGTTATGTTTAGGTGGACTATATACATCAGATAAAGTGAAATGGCCAAATTGGTCGTTTATTTGTATGCTAGTTGCCTGAATATGATTAAGTTGGTAGTCTTCTAACAGATTGTGCCTCAGATTGTTCCTGATTATGATAGCAGTACCCCCATGTCCTGTGCCGTCCGGGTGGTTTGTAGCGTAAACTTTGTATCCATGGATTCTAACGTACATCTTCTTCGTGAAATGTGTTTCCGAGATGAGAGCTATGTCCACCTCAATTTCTTGTAAAAATATTTGAAGCTCGTTGACATGGTTTTTCAAACCGTTTGCTTTCCAGGTTACGATACGTATTTTAGTGTCCAGTGTTTGTGTCTAACCTTGACAACAGCATTGCTGTTGTGTTTGTTGAACCGGATTGCTGGTTTTCGCCGCTGCCTGAGCATAAGTCAGACCATATTGGGCCGTACTTTCTATTGGATTCATCCCTTGTTCCTCTGAACCTTTATTTGGCTGTATTTTTTCCCTTAGGGTTGGAAATCTGGAATTTTTAGCGTCTTATAAACGTCGCAACCCTTGTAGTTTGCAGTATGAGCCCCTCCACATAAAGCACACTTCGTTAAGCTATCACTTAACATTTTACAATCTAATGTTTTATGTTTTCCTGCACACTTGACGCAGATTGGATCTTTAGTGCAGAAGTTTCTTGTATGCCCGTACTTTTGGCAGTTAGTACATTGTGCTATTGTTCGCTTATGGTTTGATGGTTCAAATACTATTTTCGTATTGAGAAGCGCTGTAATTTTGTATATAGTTTTATTATTATTCTTATTTTTCAGCTCTACGAAAAAAAGAGGCAGGAGTTTTTTTTTTTTAAGTTCTGTGCTGAACATTATGTTTGTTATTTCATGCCCAAATTCGTTTAGCTCGTTTTTAAGATCGCATATGTCTGCCGAGTGGTGTACGTTTCTCAGTAAAACCTTAACTTAACTTTTAACTGCAAATTTGGTACAGAGTTTTCTTATAAATAGTCGACAAATTATCATAAATATTAGCACATCTCGGACTTGTTTTGTTGGCGTAGAACTTTGCATTGAATTATAATACTGAGATTACATAATTTCAAACTGAAAATTTGCTTTATTAGAAATATAATTTTATGCCAGCAGTGTTTAAATATGATTGGGAGCCGCATCTTCGCAATTGTTCGCATAATATTGTCTTCCAAGTCGTCCAAACTTGCTGGTTTCTTCACATGAACCAACGACTTCACATAACTCAGAGAAAATAAATCAAAGGCGTTAATTGCAGGATCACGGTGTCTCGTTGTCATTTTGAGAAAAAATGCTTTCGACAAATGTTTCCTTCAGTAAGTCGATTGTTTGACGCGTTGTATGACGTTGTATGTGTCGCCGTTCTGCTCCAAAAATAAAATATCAGTTCAATAAACCTCCCATTCAATTGGTGCACGAAATAATCGCTACACGGAACACATAATTTTGTTATTCCAACAATACAAAAATAGTTAAACAACATCGCCAAAATTGTTGAATTTACCAGCCTATCAATTTCAATGTGTGCGACAGAGACGCAAAAACAAATTACAATTATATTTGTTTACAAACAATGAAAATAGTGAAAAAGAAAACAACAACTAAAGAATTGTTGGGCAACACTGTACATTGTATATCAGGGGATGTGTGAAAGGGAACGGTGGAAATAAAATTGAAACAACGTTTGATTGTTGTCAGCTTTTTAACTATTTACAAAGCACTATGAAAAAGCAGAGAACAACCACACGTTGTTAAATAAATTATTTAGCGTTATTTACATAACATAATTTTTACAATGTATATTGTTGTCTCTACCCATGTTTTTCTTTCGGTGTAACGTTCCTGTCGCCCATATTTTTAAAGAAGTAAGGATCAATGATTCCACCGGCCCATAAAGCGCACCAAACATAGAATTTTTGTGGATGTAACGATGCCTCGAATCGCTATTGGATTTTCTTCAATCCAAATGCTTATTGACATGTCAAAATTCAAAAAGCATGACCCTCATCACTGAACAGAATGTTGCAAATTAAACAATCAGGTTGACTTCCAGTTATCTATCAGCCCATTGACCGAACGAATGCCACAAACGATAGTCATTCGGCTTTAATTCTTGCACCAACTAGATCTCATAAGGGCGTAGGCCGTGATCTTTACATAAAATGTTCCATAAAGTGGATGCACTCAGTTCCAATTGCTGCAGACGATGGCGATTTGACTCATTTGAGTCCTCCTCAATACTACGCTCTACAGCAGCAATTGTTTCGTCGGTGCGCACAGTACGATGATTTTGCGGATGCGTATTATCATTTAAAGCAGCGATGGGAAAAGAGAAGCACTCGTGCGGATCAGCTGTTTTATTATTACGAGCTCACACGTACACGAAGAGGGAATTCAATTAACTGTGAAATATACAAACACTACCCCATACATAAAACGCAACAGTGTTAGTGTGCCCTTCATTGATTTAGAGTATACGTAGTGCGCAAACGATCCACGGTTAATCGAATTAGTCGCTCGGATGAACGATTATGTCGACCGTAAATGGACGGTAACATTCCCGAACTGAACCACGATTTTCGAAATAAATTTGCACAGTTTTTAAGCGTTGGTCTGGCGTCACTACATTCGTGATAAAATGGCAAACCAACCTAAGCACAAATGACAAAAGCGTTGCCAGATCATACCAATTTATGACAGTTTAATCACTCCAAATCGAACCTCGCATATATATATATATATATATTCTTCATCAGCATAAAAAGTGGAGTCAACATAGCCATGTCCGTCCATCCGTCCTTCAACAAGATCTCGGGGACTATAAAAGATAAAGCCTCCAAACTTGGATTTTTAGATTCGTTTTATTCGCGCGCAGATCAAGGGTTTAAAACTTTCGATGTCACGCCCATAACGCAGAGTTCGAATATATATCCTTAAAATTTACGTTTTTCAAGGTAAAGCAGCCGATAAAGTTTATTGTTTTTTTTTCAATTTTATTCATAAGTTTAAAAAAAAAATATTTTTTTTTTTGTTTACAAAACCAAAATTAATTATTTTCATTAGAGTATGAAATCCGGTAGCGTATTTCAAAGTCGTCAACTCAAGATGGTAGCATTCTTTCTTATTTAAATATTTTTTAATAATTTCGGTGTGAAAGTAGAAATTTTTAGCAATCAGTCCATGTCCTACAATGTATATTATTCAAAGTATTGTCCATCGTTAGACACAACATTTTCCCATGTTTTTGGCAGCATATGGATCCAGCGTCGGAAGAATGGCTCGTCGTCCACGAATCGACCCATTTTTTGGTATCGTCGTAAGAAGTAAAGCGCTGCTCAGCCAGGGCGTGGGTCATCGTGGTAGTCAGAAGGGGCTATGTCTGAGCTATAAGGCAGTTGGAGTAGCACATCCCAATTCAACGCCTCCAACGTTTCCTTGACGGATCTTGCAACACGTGGCTGAGCGTTGTCATGTTGAAAAACCACCTTGTCGCATCTTTTGGCATATTCCGACCGTTTTTGCTTCAATGCTCGGCTCAATTGCACCAAACAAACCATCACGTTCACCAGTGATGGTTTGGTTAGGTTCAAGCAGCTCATAGTACACAACACCCTTCTGATCCCATCAAATGCGTGAGCTTGGCAACATGAATATTCGATGCAAAAAACTCTTCCGATTATGGCGTTGAAGCAGCTGTTCGCAAGTGAAAAATCGCCTTTCGACGTCTCCTGGCTTCAATTCGTACGGCACCCAATTTCGTTGCTTTTGAATCATGCACATGGCTTTGAGGCATTTGCCAACTGTTGACAAGTCAACTCCAATGATTTTGACAATTCTTGAAGGGTTTGACACGGATCTTCGTCGAGTAATGCTTCCGATTCTTCATTTTCAAACTTTTTGGGCTGGCCCGGACGTATCCTCCGTATAAAAATCATCACTTTTAAGCCGACGAGACCAGTACTCACAAGTTGAAATCGATGGAGCATAGTCCCCGTAAGCCTCACAAAGCGTACGATGGGCTTCAGTTGCTTTATTCTTCAAATGAAAGCACAAAAGCAAAATTTCCCGCAAGTCGAAATGTTCACAGAGCAAAAAAAATATGTTGTTTACACTTCAGTGGAATGAGACATACTGAAAATTGAAGCTTTTTAAATAGGCTTTACGCTATTTTAAGTAAAAAAAAATACCACTCGAGGCCCCGGGGACCCCTGGCTAATGCCCAATGTGCAAAATGCTACAATCTGTAGATAAGTTAAAATATATCTCAATCAGAGTGTCAACCAAATTAAGAAACATGAGTACAAACGCTGGAACCCTAAGCCTACATATATTTCATAAATTCATGTTTATTCTATTGCAAATAAATTGTCAAGTACTGATTTCTACAATACTGTAAAGGTTCCGCTTAGTAAGATGCGCTCCCATTATTTGAACATGGCAGCTTCTCAGTACGATTATGCCATGATAAACTATGCACATTGAATTCCAAATTTTTTTATTCAATATGTCACTTAAATTACTTTAAAACTTCTTTTTATAAAGTTTACAATATATTAAAATGTGTGCATTTATTATATCCAAAGAGTTGAATGCTAACCTCTTAAAAAAAAAATCTTCTTTGAGCTTCTTATCTTCTTTAATTTGTTATAATTTTTCATCTTTAAAGCGTTATGCACTATTTTATAACAATACATTCATAAGTATGCTGTAGATCCTCATACTTTTATCAGCTTTAATTCTTAAAACTGCGATTTTTTAAATTAAATCATCGCATTAAACTAAAAAAATCGCTATATTGTCATCAGATGAAATTGTATTTTCAATATTGAAAACCACAAAATCACTCTGAATGGGCGTAACCAGAAAATCGGACAGCTCAGCATTCGGCATTCTGCACTCCGCACCCTCTTTTTGTAGACAACTCACACTGTATAAATTTCATTTATGCGAATATCATCAGCATAAAAAGTTATAGTTTAATTGTCTAAATTGCCGACAAACAGCTGCCTGCCACATCAAATGTAGTACGTGTATAATATGCAGTTTAATAAAATCCAAAGATTCGCAGAACTCTAAAGCCAATTGGTCATGTTTCGACCTCGAAGTTGGCAGGCCAGACCAGACCAAGCAGAAACAGAATCGTTGGCTCGTTGTTTAACTTGTTCGCTCATTATTCGATTAGCTTGAATCTCCCTCCAGCGACAATATAACTTTGAGTTTTGTTCCGCCTACAGAATATGCACAGAGACATGAGTGCAACAGGGCAACCACAACCACAACAACAATAAGAACAACAAACACATTACCACATTGGCAGCGTTGTCAGCATTGTCAGATCGCACGCAGGGCAGGGAAAAGTGCAACAAGGCATCGAATGAACGTATGAACCACAGAAAGAGCGAACATCGAGAATGTGAACGAGAAATCCGAGAATATCTAAAATCAAAGATACACGCAACAAAGAGAAGATGCAAACCACGAAAATGAATGAAAAGCACATAATCGCACAGTGGGTAAAACCTCATTGATTGCACCTAAAAGTTATATAATTTTCTTATCCATCCATGTGCATCCTTTTTATAGCATGTAGCATTAGGGGAAAAAAGTGTTTACTAAGTTCAAATGTTTGTGCATCAAGAGTCAAGTTGATATAGACATGTGCATCCGTCCTTCGTATATTTGAACAACGAAATCTAGAACACTATAAAATATCGAGCATTCTGGATATTTCGAGGTCATGAATTCACGACTGCAACATTCCTAATTATTCTACTTCAAGAAGATCTATCGGCATGGAGACCAGAAAACGTAAACTTACTATTCGTAAACTAAGGCTCGAAGAAATTCCACCATCCACTCATCAATAAATTTTTTAAACGAATCTTTACGGATTTCGGCACCAACCCACCACATATTTTCAATGAATGAAAAACAGCATATGAAACAAATGCACCAACCCTTAAAACTGTTTTTAAGTGGTTTCGAAGATATTAGACTTGACTTTTTACGGTAGAGTACGAGTCGCGAGAAGATTGGCCAAAAAACATCGACAGACGACAGAAATGGGGCCCTGGTAAAGGTTAAAGCTAACAAAGATCCACGATTGACACAAGAAATGATTGCTGAGGAATTGGAATTAAATGCCATGTTGGAAAGCGCAAAAATTAAGAACTGTGTTGCTACTTTTTCATAACTACAATACGCTTTTTCGATCTGTGGAATATATTTTTCCGTTACCTTTGAAGCGTTAAGATGACTGATGTTTTCATGTTGACCCACGGAAGTTGTCGTTCAGATGATTGTGATGATGTTGGGTAATGATAAACTTAGGTTGTTGACAAGTCTGGTGCATTTAAAAATAGCTAAGTGATATTTGGCAGTTCGTTTTCTCCTTCGACAGCCTATAATTATTTGAAATAATTATAAGCTGGTTTTTTCCGAACATTATTTTGGGTGTCAACCGATAAGTGCTATAATCGGTGGTAGCTGCATACAACAAGAAGATTGTTGTTGTTGCTTCGATCGACTTTAATGTTGATTTGGCACACTACCCATAGATCGACAGTCCGTAGGATTCCTCATATACCTCACGTCGAATCCTTGATGTATACCATTGAAAAGTGGTAGACTCGGTCGTATGGTTATTTGATCGCACACGAATTTTTATGTTGGATACGAAGAATACGGTTTTCATTGGTTTTTATATGTCTGTAGTTTGCCCACATAGCTTACATTGTACGAGTCATCTACATCTACGAGTGACGCAAGTTGCGGGAGGAATATATAAGTTTTGTAAGTTAGCTGCTTCTTGTTAACGTTGTAGTGACTGGGCGTGGAGGAGTCAGTAAGGGGTTTACAGATATTTTAAAATAACGACCAGTTTGCTTTGCCTGTGATATATTTCTTTAGGGATTTGGTTAAAGTATTTTTGGTCACTCTTGTGAAGGTATTCATCGGGTTATTGATTTGGAACTTAGTTCTGTTGGTCATATGGATATGGTTGGTGTGTGGAAAATGTGTTGGTGATCCATTGTTGATGGCAGTAAGGTCGTTGGAATATAAAATAATGTATTCAATAATTTTGCCTCTGGGGTTGAAAGATGGAGAGCTCCATATTGGACTCTAGGCATTGAAGTCACCAAGGAGAAGTATGGAAGTCACTGAACTGAGTAATTTCAGGAAGTTCTGGAGCTGTAAAAATCTGTTTGTGAAAGTATCCTTAATATGCTTTCGGTACTTGTGGTGTAACCAAATGCGGGATGTGTGTTTTTTGAAGGGCAATTATATTGCGGCTATTCTCATTAATAAGAAGTTGTGTTATATTGAAAAATAAGAATTATTACGTTAGTCACCGAAGGGGATGGAAAGGGGGGGGTTGTGGAAACGAAGTTAATTTTGGATAAGTTTTGTTGTTGGAAATTTCTTGTGAAATTGTTAGTATTTAAATTTTCAGTTAGGTCGATATTATAATCGTCACCCACCATTGCAGAGAGATCGGAGCGATTATAAAGATTAGCAGTAGTTTTGAAGTACGAGTTGTTGTTTTAATATTGGTATATGTGATCGGAAGGTGTTTTTGTGACATTTTACAAAATTTACCTGTATGATCCAAAAGCTGACAATTTTTGCATCGCATCGGTATTGGAATATATTGGCGCATAATTACTGAGCGCCCAGAAATATTTATTCAACGACACCTTGAGAGTGTAGCTCCTTCTGTGTTTCTTCCTCTGGAATGTTGTTTAGATAATAATAAGCAATAATTTAAAATATTATGGTAAGTTTATATCTTAAACTGAGGAGACTTTTGCAATGGAGCAGTACACGCCACTCGTTGTTATCGTACAGCTTTATATTCAAAAAAAAACTTCTCATAATTGCAAACTTTGCCTGCGTAGCATGAAGCTCGTTTTTCGACGTACCGGTAAACAAACAAAAATGGCTGACTTAAACCACTGAAAAATTTTAAGAAATTCACGAGGAACCCCTTCACGATCAATGAATCATAGCATTGAAAGGTAATTTCCGACCGGATGCGGCCACTATTCTGCCCGAAACACTTCGAAAAGTGATGAAAATTGCAAAAAAAGAGCAAATTCTGGCGGCTACAATTTACGCTAGATCATATTGAAAAAATTATAAGAACAGATTAGCAAGGTTTAAAAAAAAAAAACTCACTTCGCAGGAAATAGTTTTTTTTTTTTTTAAATTATTACCAAAAAAATACCGAAAGTTTTGAATGATACAACCCATTATTTACATTTACATAGTTATGTGAGTGATAAGAAATTCGAGCTATTTCTCACTTACTTTCAACGGCACCTGCAAAATACGATATGTCACGACAAAAAGCACGGAACGCTCCCACCTCTAATTCCCCGTGACGTTTTACGCGGCCCTACGCTTTCCCCTGCCACTCCTTTCCCCTTCCCCCTTTCACATGCTCCTTCTTATTGTAACAAAAAAAAAAATGGAAGGAAAATCTAAAAAATCCAAAAAATTTTCTGTTTATCCAATCGCCACGAAACTTCACAGGATTATCCACGGGACTATTTTGAATATTGCGACGTCCGGACATAAGATGAAACCAGTCTGTGTATCCAGATTCTTGAAAAGCATAAAATTATATATATATATATATATATATATATATATATATATATATAAAATGAGACTCCTGTTACGCTCCCTCTCGTCGTACCATATGTATGTAATTGTTGCTAAATATTGATCCTTGACTGCTATTTGTGACTTTTGTTCCACTGTACTTTGTTTCGATTGCGAGCTTTAAAGAGGTATAATGCTAGAGGGGCAGGACTACTAATCTAGCTGCCCGAAGTCCGAAATACATGCTGACATTGATTTGGTTTGATGCTGTAGCTATGGACTCGGTATGTTGTGAGCAGGGGGAACGGCAAAGACAGAGCACGACAGCAACAAGGCCAAAATCGCACGATACTATGCCATTTCATTTCACATCGCACTGTTCGCTCCTTATTTCACTTTACTTTACTTTTCATCATTCCATTATCCTCAAATGTTGCGTATACGCTCTACAAGAGCATTCAAAAGCAACAGCAACAACAACAGAACTCCTACGTTCAAAATGGCAAATTGCCATGCAAGCACAGCATGTTTTTGTTATTGTTGTCTGTCGTTTGTCGTTTTTGTTGTTGTTGTTTTGTGTCGTGCTGCGTTAAAAGTGCATGCTGTGTATCGGAAAGAAATGTGGGGGAATGGGAAAAAATAAAGTGAGTGGCACGGCACTTGAATGACCGAACGAACGAAAGAGAGAAGAAACAGAACAGACTAACAAGACGCGACGCGACGTGAGCAAATGCGTTTTGCGTGTTTCGCATTGTCGTGTTGCTGTTGTTGCTGCTGTTGTTGTTATTGTTGTTATTTCTGTATGTGTTTTTGTTTTTGTATCTTTGCGCGGCATTTTCGCTATTCGACTGTGCAAAACATCCAATACATACATAGGTACACTCACAGATACACACATATACACACACACATACACACACACTGTGGCGCCTCCATAAGCGTTCAATGTCTTTCTGGTGGAGTAATTTGCGGTGGCTATTGCAACTGAAGAGCATAAAACCCATTATGAAGGCGGAGGTTCCAAATTCGATTTGTATTTCACACACAATTTTCACGTTAACTCTTTGTAGTCGTTATACGCTCAATCTCGTTATACTGAATAATTGTATTATACTGGACGGCATAGAAAACAAAGCATTACAACAACGTAGACGTGCAGTGTCATTCAAACCATTTGCTATAAAGAAGAAAGATTTCACTAGTTTAGAACAAAAAAATAGTTTCTCATAGACTTTCTTTTACGAATTTTGGAGCATACATTTTATAAATGGTATTTTTTTGTAGCATAATTTTCAAGATATTCTCAAATAACCGTATTTTGCACTTTATTTATCTAATCATTATCCGATTTGCATATATGTATTTCAAATCGTTCGTTAGGCAATTTTGTTCTCTTTTCAACGGTATGCTGTTTATATGGATCGGATAAAATTTGATGGAATTACAGGCGTTCAAAGTTTTTTTTTTTTTTTTTGGCATTTTAAAAGTATCTTAATTTCGATGGCTCCTTTTAATTACAAATTTGTTCATATTAACAAGTTATTTTCAAGACTAAAGAATATGCTTTTGTGAACATTTTATATGTGAATATGACCAAATCGAACAAGAAATGTATAAATTATTCAGAAATGAATAAAAAAGATGGGAACCGATATTTATTAACGGCTGCTACGTTCACAGCATACCACCGATTTTAACAAAAAAAAAAAAATATACCATTTAAAAGGTATTCATTTGCAGATGTACGCAATCTATATTTTATGAAAATCGGTTGAATATTTTGGGCAGTCACTTACAAGTTAATAAGACTTTGCGAGCCAAAATGTGATAGAAGATTGTATGTTTTACTTTGTATGCGCTTCGCTATTATTTAGGTGACTGTCTCTCTGTTTTAGTTATTGTTATGATGGGCGCGCGGTGAAGTAGCAGTAAGAACTAACGCATAAACGCAATAATAAAACACAGTATTCATAAATTGCGTTCGATTGAGTGGACCGCTGGTCATATATACCAACTTTCAACTTTCTTTCAGTCATCAGGCCTTCGTCTCAAAAGTCTTCATAACGCTTTTAAATTGGTGCGAAGTCCTGGTGGAAACACTCAACTTGTTCATCACTCTCCGCACACAAAACTATTTACCAGAGGTTCAGATTTGAAGATTGTGCTGGCCAATCAAGTACAGAGAGTTTTTCAACGGTCATCCACCTTTTAACAATCTTAGATATGTGTTTTAAGTCATTACTATGCGAACAGCATTTCTCATGATGCATATGGCAGTATAATGACGTAGAGAATTATTTTTCTGATCTCATATTATCCTTAATCCTGTGAGTTGGACCAAAAATTTGTGCCGACAAACATCCATGTTGTTGTCAACATGGTGCTTTTATAAATATTGGGTTAAGTCGTTCTCGAAGTGTTTTCCATCCGTCCCATACGAGTTAAAATAGGACACATTTCGACTTCTGCGTGGAAATTTCGGTAATGTAAGACGTGTTTATCGTTTTTATTTAAAATTTAAGGTTTCTTTAAAATGCCGTAACTTTAAAGTTCAGCTTCCAAAGAAATTCCTCCGTTTCCTGCTACCTCTAAGCAATGAATCTGTTATGTCGCTATTTACAATGCGAACTTATGATATCCTCAACGAAAATGTCTTTTTAATGATTTTTCTCCAAAAAACGTACATTAAAGCTATAGAAATTAGCTCTAATCGAATCGGATCAAGAAGACAACTGCAGTCGAAGCGAAGCTCTAATACCATTCACACGAAATTTTCAATAGTATTGTAAAACATAAAAGTGGGGGTTTAAATAGGGGCTACCCCAAAAATGTAAATGAAGCGATGTAGTAGATGTGTAAGATGCCGCCATATCGAATTTCAAGTTGATATTGACGTTTTTCAAAAAAAGGACGGGACACGCCCACTTAATCAAATTTCAAGCTTATATTGATTTAAATTAAGAATTTTTTCGTAAAAAAACAAAAAAATTGAACGGTGGGTTTGTATGGGGGCTACCCCAAAAAGTGGTCTTGGCGGGTCAATCTTGATACTCTATTAAACTGGATTAAAAAGAAGTGTGTGTGCTAAATTTCAACTGGATAGCTTAAAAATTGGTCCCCAAAAAATGTGCAACAACATATAGACAGACAGACGGACGGACAGGCGGACATGGCTAGATCGACTCGTTTCGTCGAGCTGATCAATAATATATATACTTTATGGGGTCTACGATGGCTCCTTTAATGCGTTACAAACTTTCAGACAAACTGATAATACCATTTCACACTATGTGTGAATGGTATAAAAATGGGTCCACGTTCTTATGGGGCCCTTAAAATAGAGTTGGTATGTTCATTAAATACTAGTCATCTGATGAGCGAAAAATGAGAGTCAAAATGTTCAAATTTAAAGCCTTTTCTCTTATATTTACCGAGATTGGTTAATAATTTGTTTTTACAAACAGACTGTCGGACATGTCTATATCGACTTGTTTTCCGATGCTGACCAAGAATATATTTACTTTATAAGATATGCCACGCCTCATTCTTCCTGTTGCATACATTTGCACAAAATTAATATACCCTTTTACCTTATGGGTACTACATGGTATAAAAAAACTGATTTAAATTATTTTGTGCAATGACTAAAAAGAAATCAATTTCATTAAAAAACATTTTAGAGTTGCAAAATTCGACAAAATATAAAAGAAGTTCATATAGTTGCAATTGATTCGAGGAGTACCTCCTTTAACGCTATATGAAAATTTGAACATCGGCTTACCAAAAATGGTAGAAGTATTGGAAGAATTAGTTTTGTGCCAAGACCTTGTTGTATCAAGCATAATTTCTTCAACAAAATAAGTTTTGGTGCCGAATTTCAACAGAATGCTTCGATTAGCTGAGTGTCCGTTAACACGAGAACTAGTTCCTCAGATTATTTACTTCCCTAACATGTTAATGCATGTTAAGCATTCACAGAAAAATGAATTGCAAAAACAGAAAATAGTTTGCTGAATGAATTTGCATAAAATTTGAGAAGATTAAATTAAAAAAATCTTGTTTTCCACATATTCGATACCAATCCGATCCCAATTTTAGTGCGCAGAAACCGAATATTGTGCTATGAAAATTTCTTCTCCAATTCATCTTCAGCTTTCCAGTTCATCTTGGACTAGATTCTAGAAACAAAACTCGCATGCTTCAAAGAAGCCAGAGTGTAAAATTAGTTTAGTAATCAACTCTTTCTCAATGTTTGACAATAATCTGCTACTGTAAATGATTTTCAAGATGTCGGTAGTAAACGAAATAAAATTGCTTATAAATACTTATTTGGTAAACCTCAATAATAAATTATCAACCAACGAAAAAAATATCAAAATTATATACGAGTACATATATCTATAAGAAACAATTTACCCAGTGCCGAACAAATATCATATAACGCCACTTGTGCAATTATCACGGGAACAATATTCACATCAACAAGACAATAAATAGATAATAAATCATCATGATGAAGGTTTCAAGTGTTTTCATTCGATTCGATTCCATTCCATTCAATTCGGTTTGTTTTGCTTCGTTAAATTTGTTCTTATTATGTGGGAATGCGATGAGATTTGATTGTAATTGCCAATCGCAAAAGCGAAAACGGGGCACGTACTACAAAATAAATCACAGCAACAAAAATACCAGTGGCTACGATAATACTATTTACACAACAACAACAACTAAATAAGAAGAAGCGAAAAAAAACCAACAGAAAATGCTAACTTCGGCGAAACCGAAGCTGTTATACACTACACATGCAGCTGCAAATTAAGTATTAAATTACTACATATGCGTAATTTAGAATACTTTTCCAATAAAATTTAGTACAATTAAATCTTACGAGCTATGTTTCGCTATATTAAAAATTTCAACCTCATTAAGCTAGTATGTTGCGATAAATGTGAAGCATGTTTCAAGTGGATAGCTCAGAAGATATGAAACTTTTGTCTTAGTATAACAACCAAAAAGTTGGCGCAACGTTGCCATTCCAAGAATTTTGGAACAAAAAAATCGATTTATACTAGATGTTCCGTTAGATTTTGGAATGGTATTCCAAGATGTACATATATAAAACTTTGCACATAAAATCCAAAATAGTGGACGTTGCGTTTGTGCAGTAGTTAACTCCTATAGTAGGTTTGACTGCACATTTCGAGATACAAAGCCTCTGTACAGATTTTCTAGTTGCTATCTAATTATAAATAAAAAACTTCCAACAAATGTTTATACAAAAATCAAAAAGTGTTCTTAATTTCTTTACATGATCAGCTTAGGAGTACAGAAAATCTTTATACACAATTTCAGATCAATATCTCAAAAACTGACCGATTGGTTTGCATTGCCACAGGCATGACACGCACTGAGATGGCTACAATGATTTACCGCGTCGAGCGTATCAAGAATATATGCCTATGCTTTATTGTATCTGCAACACTTTCTCTAAGGCGTTACAAACACAGTGCCAAAATTATACTACTATTCACACTATATGTGAAGAGTATATACATATATATGTATATATATATATAATTATAGCTAGCCAGTAGACTACAAAAACAAATACAATCCGATACGACGATATTGTTGGCGTCACCATCACTGTCGCATCGCGTCGCAGTTAGGTAAGTCCGCACCGCACTTGATACTCTCACAAAGCCGATAAGTCGATTTCAACGCTTACGATTTCAATGACTACGGGGCAATGCTGTGGGGGCGGTGCGGTTGATTTGTCATCGTGTGTGGACAGCAACAACGCGTTCAGTGGAAGAGAAAACGACATTTTGCTGCTGATTAAGTAGCAACTTTTTTGCACTAGTAGAAAAAACAAATAATAAAAACGAGCGACGACGATGACGATGACGACGCCGAGACCAGTCCCAACTCAACTCAACTCAATTCAACCCAATTCAGCTCATGCCATACGCCCACGCGCTACTTTTGCCACTGTCGCATTTGATTTTGCCGAAGCACCCGCAGCTCCCGTTGGTGCCATTGCTTGCTACTGCTACTGGGCTGAATTGCAAATCGAAGCGTGGCACGTGCGACTGTCGTTATATACCCACCGCACCGAGACTTGTGGCTCTTTGGGTGTCGTCTGGGCTGGTTGGCATGCGGCATGTGGCATGATAGCGGAGTATCTTCTTGGTGGCCGGGTGGCTTCTTTCGTCTCATCATGCTGCGGTTTGGTTGCATATTGACATATGCTTCCGCTTGAATATGTAGCTGTGAGTAAACGGCAAATTAAAACGATTTGCATAGGTAAGTAATAGCGTATGGGAAAGTTAATTAATTTTGGTCAGTAAATTGTAGTACATAAAAGTAGACTTTGAAACTGCACAAGCATATTTGATAAGCAAAGGTCCAAGAGCGAATGAGTACCAAATTCTCCTCTCACTCCAAAGGTCATGGCCATTCCAATCGATATTTCGACAAGCGGGGGAATAGTTTGCATCTGTATAGACAGACATTTTTTTGCAGCTAATTAAAAAAATATACACTGATAAACAGAAATTAGTATTCCATAATTGAATTGATCTGTAGCGGTGGCAAAAGTATGGTCAGTACGTGTTCAAGAAAGAAACTGAATTGATTGATTGATTCGGCGCAAAGGTAAAAATATTTGCGGCACATATTAAGTATAATGCCACCATGGCAAGGCCGAATTAGTTGAGAGCAGCTGAGAGAGTAATATCAGCACTTTGTACTAATTTCAAGTCAATAGTAATTTTTATTCTGAGACTTTACTCGAGTACAGTTTTGTTTGGTTTGGTTTTTTGCTGGATTAAAGAATTATTGAGTACGAATCTTTCTTGAAATTTCAAGTAGGATCTTGGTCAAATTATGTGCATATACTACATATGTATATATACACTTTGGGTGCTCTCTGATGATTTTTTAAAAGCAGCAGCAGCGCACATGGAATGTGGACTGCCACATATTTTGCCGAATAATATCGATTAGTAATTTGTATATGACGAATCTCTGACTTATTATACCCTGCACACAAAATATTTGCAACAGTATATTGGGTTTGTTGAACTGTCAAAATGTATTTGACATATCAAAGGATGCTTCGGAAAACCCAATAAAACCCATTTCCTTAATCAGATTTTGTTTATTTTGTTTATAATGTAGGTTCAATATCTAGGGTTTTGTTTTACACAGTTTTGAAAATCATAATGACTCCCATTGTCCATACACTAAAGAAGCCGATTTCTTTCGTTTATCATAACTCTTACCAGTATATCAGCGGGTATATTCTCAATTTTTGTCCGTAAGTTGGCCTTCAGGTCTTATACGTTCTTTAGGCGGTTGACACAAAATAACGTGATTTCAAAAATCCCCACAAGAAAATCGCACGGCGCCAAATCGGTGAAGCGGGCTGGTCACTCCAAATTGACCCTAATTGAGATGAGGTGCTCCAGAAAGTGTGAGCTGTTACTCCGTCCTGATGATACCAAATGTTTCCTAAGTCCAATTCATCAAGTCGTGGAAAAAAAAGTATTTCTTTCAACATGTTCACATACCGGTTTGAATTCACTGTCACTGTGAACTCATTTTCTTCAAAAAAACCACGGTCTAATAATCACAGTTGAGGAAATTGCACACTACGCTGCGACTTTAGGTAAATCCAAAGACGTTTCATGCAATTCTCGAGGATTATTGTCAGCCCAGTAGTGTGTGAAATGCACTTCATCGCTGAAAAAAAACAATAACAACAAAATCAGACCTCGACGGCAAATGCACGCTCCTCACTGTTCCAACGCATGATGCTGAGTGACCTGAAAGGAAATAAAACTTTAAAACCACGCCTGTCGATTCGTATTACTCCCGCCACGCTGGATTCCTACAGCCTGAATAGCGTTTTTCAAAATAAAGTAGTTATGCAGGTTATTTTCTTGATTAGCTCGACGAGACGAGTGTATCTAGCTATGCCCGTCTATCTGGATATTGGATTTCAGGATTGAAGTCGGTACAGAGATTTATTTTTATAGCTGTTTAATAGTGTATCAACATTCACATACCACACCTATTTTTTTGGAGTAGCCCTAATACAAACCAAAGAATATTTTATATAGCAGTCAATATCACATGAAAAATTGACACGGTAGGTTCTTATTCTCCACTTTTTCGGGTAGCCCCGATACAAGCAACCCGCCCATTATTGTTTTTTTGTATGGTATGTTACGCCCACTATAAGAGTTAGGCCCCAACCAACTTATATAACACGTTCAGGTTGTTAGATTTTATAACAATTTTTTTTTTACGCCTGCTAAGTTCAGAGCTTGAAACTTCGTGAAGATAACTTTTTTTTCTTGTTTCATGAACAAGTTGTGTATCATAATGGACTGCAATGAAAATCGCAAGCAGCAATAATTTTTGTAATGTTGGTTTTTTGGTTTTCGCAGCTAAAGTTAGTCTTGTATGCGCTTTACACTTCTAAGATTACCAAAAAGATTAGTTAAAAGTATTGCCTAATCTTTTCTCGCTCACTGAACTGTTTGCCGGCAATTTTGTTTGCAGATAAACAATAGATTTGGCTCTAATTTTTCCAAACGAAATTTTAGTCCGCACATCTTCAGCAGAAGTGGCAAATAGACTTATTTTGGTGCTTGGTTGAAGAAAAGCGACACAACTGACCCTTGTACTGTGACCTCAACATTAATGTTCAGTTTAACTGTTGTACTATAAATGTTCATAGGTTTTTGTATGATTTTTGTTCTTAATAAGGCTAGAAAAGTCAAATTTGTCATATGTGTCCAGATGGGACCACTTTAAGGGGTAGCCTGGACACCAATTTTTGAAATTTTGTATGACCTTTTTTTTGTTTTTCTTTTAATAATTTCTAATAAAATATCAATAATTGTTTCTGAACCGTTTAATTTATGTAAATTTGGTAGTAAACACATAAATTTGACCTTTTTTCGACGTTTTGCAACTCCTTTTGCAAAATGTCTAGTGAAATTCATGCGATTTTGTGACGTATGTTGGCCTTAAATTGTGAGAGAGAATCAATTATGTTGACATAAACCTTGCTCTTCCAATATCTTCAATAGAGAAAGTCAGGCGGAGTCAAATCTGGTAGACAATGTGGCCACTTGAAATAACGACTTTTCCAAATCAATCGATTAGGAAACAACCGCTTCCAAAAAATCAATTGTTATGCGAAAAGTAGGCATGTTGCGTAGTCATACTAGAACTAGTATTTATCTATGTCATTTTCATCGAACTCAGTTGCCAAAAAATCCACCTATGTTGATCTCCATTGACTGTTGCCGTTGCGCCATCGTGACTCCTTCTAAGCATATATCGCACCAGACAGTAAATATTTTTGTGAATGTAACGGCTCCTCAATAATTGTTTGAGGATTTTGAGTGCCTTAATAACAAAAATTGTACGTATTCCTTACTTACTTACTTACTTAGTTACTAATCGGTAATGGCCGCACGTAGGAATGCGCACCATTCGCTGTAGATTAATGCTCGCCGCCGGCAGTCGCTAGCAATCCGGAGCTTTTTCAGGTCATCATAGACCTGATCTTGCCATCTTAAGCTCGGACGTCCTCTTTGACGTCGTCCACCAATCAAGTTCAGGTTTCCGCCGTAAACTTTTAGTGCTAGAGCTTCGGGGTTCATCCGGATGAGATGACCAGCCCAGTGCAGCCACTGGAATTTAATGCGCTGGACTATGTCAACATCATAATACAGCTCATACAGCTCGTGGTTCATACGGATCCTAAGCTCGATGCCAACACTAAGGGGACAAAAAATCCTACGAAGAATCATTCTCTCGAGCACTCCTAAAGACGCTGTATCCGTTGATGTCAGGATCCAAGCTTCTGCGCCAACCATCAGGACAGCGACAATCCGTGTCTTTTGGATTTTTATCTTCGTAGTTCGAGAGAGGGCTCTACTTCTAATTGTTTGCTGAGCCCAAAGTAGCAGCGATTAGCAAGCGTGATTCTTCGTCTGATCTCTCGGGTAACGTTGTTGTCGCTGGTAATATCTGTTCCCAGATAGACGAAGTTTTCTACAACATTGTTCAGGTCTGGTTCAGGTCTGTGATTGAACACCAAGTACTACGTCTTGTCCTCGTTCACCGCTAGGACCATGAGACGTGACGGTTTCTAAATCTCCAAGAACGCCCTTACTCGCCGTTCGTTGGTGCCGACGATGTCTACATCACTTCCTTATGAAAGATCGTGTCCGACCGTTCTACGTATGGGCATTGGCGTAGGATGTACTCCATCAAAAGATTGAAAAAGTCACACGACAAAGCATCAACCTGCCTGAAGCCTCTCTTGGTATCAAAATGTTCGGAGAGGTGCTTTCATACTCTGACGACGCTTTGGGTGTGTGATAGCGTCATCATGCAAAGACGAACGATAGTTGCTGGTATAGCAAGTTCAGATAGGGCGTTAACAGCATACACACAGCATAAAATGTGGTTTTGTCGAATTAGCGTAACCGAGGACTGATTTTGAAACGAAAATCTCACGATTTCAACTCATTCTTTTAGTGTGTAGTGCTATGTGACAGCTAGTTGTTATTTTATTCGAATTTAACATCGGTTAAAAAACACACGCTGTAAGCTCGTAACATTATAAATAGAGCTAGACACCACTCATATGTCCTATAGAGCGCATCAGCAGCGATCGATTCGTTGAAGCAAACTTTCGACCAAATTTTCCGCATATTTCGGTCAATATGCCGCCAATTTCGGAATGATTTGCATACTCCAAAGAAAGAAAAATTAGTCAATGCACGCCACATTACATCTTCATCTCTATTTGAACTGTTATTTCGCACTTACCAATACATATGTCTTAAGATGTGTTTGTACTATAGCGCAAAAAGATGCTGATTTGCTGCATGACATTATTTCTACTTTGATGTTTCTAGAAACCATGCGCTTGTTTTTGTTCCAGTACTGTTAAATTATACGTGTTTCTACAAACTTTTTAAGCAGTCCCTTTTAAGCAAATTTGCACTCACACATATGAATTAAGTTTTCTCTTTTATATATATATATATATATATATATATATATATATATATATATATATATATATATATATATATATATATATATATATATATATATATATATATATATATATATATATATATATATATATATATATATATATATATATATATATATATATATATATATATATTTTTTTTTTTTTGTTGTTGTTGTTAACTCACCGCTAGTTTGGCGCAGAGTGTCTAAATTAAAAACACATGAAACGCTTGTTTGTTTGTTTGTTTTTTTTCGAAAATGTGCTAATTTTTATTTCGATTTTGCTGTTTTTCTAAATTATTATTACAATTTATTTAAATATTTTAATTTCGATTGAATAACATTTCGCTGTTGCCACAGCAAAAGTATCTAACAAAGAAATGAGTAGATGTGCTATCGATTATATTGCTTATAATATCGAATATATCGGTATATATAGTTATAAATATATATATATATATATATATATATATATATATATATATATATATATATATATATATATATATATATATATATATATATATATATATATATATATATATATATATATATATATATATATATATATATATATATAGTATTAGATATTTATATACACTATTTTAAAAATTAATGCTAATTAGCTTCGTTTACATTTCAATGTTTGCCACTTTGTGCTACACAATTATAAGCATATATGTATGTTTTTATATATATAAATATATATATATATATATATATATATATATATATATATATATAATATATATATATATATATATATATATATATTATTATATGTATCTATGTGTTATATTCATAAAGTAACTAAATAATAAACTAAGTGTAGAGCTTTAGCGCAATTTATTGCCTTTGCTAGCTATGTGTATATATACTCGTAAGTTTTGTTTTAATATTTATATTTCTTTATAAATTTGAAATGTCAAATGAATTGCATCCTGCCAGTTAAAACTAAATTCACAACTCAAAAATTTATCAAAATGTATCTTATGGATACGGTTATTTCATTTCTTTACACTTCTCTTTTTTTCGTCACTGTCTAATAAATTATGTACATAAATAAAAACGCGACGAAATGGAAACAAAAAACAAAAAAAATATTTGTTTGTCGTTTGAATAAATAAACTCTGCAAGGTTACAACAACAATAACAAAAACGTACATTAAAGAAAATAAATAAAAACAGAAAACGAAACATTAAGCAAAAGAAAATCAGGAGACAAAACTTACAAAACTAAGTAAAACAAAAAAAAAAATAAAAAAAAATTCAATTTTATTGCAAATGTATCTACGAGTATATGTATCTGAATGTGCTTATATATGTATGTATTTCGAAAAACGATCAACGTCAGCTCAGACGCCTGCCGTCTGCTTTAAAAAATTATTTATGTACAAAGTTCGTGCTGAAATTAATTGAAACGCGACGTATTGCACTTTTGTAGCAATATATTTATTGTGTGTTTATATATATATATATATATATATATATATATATATATATATATATATATATATATATATATATATATATATATATATATATATATATATATATATATATATATATATATATATATATATATGTGTGTGTGTGTGTGTGTCTAAATCGTCTAATACGTAACTATGTATCTACAAGATATTTTATCTCGCCATATACCTTGTGATGTGTATCTAAAGCGCAAAATCGTTAATTTTAACTCAATACCGCTGAGCAAATGAACGTTTTGCGCTCTATTTTTCGCTCTCCCTCTCCCTCTCTCTTTGTCTTAGCAAACTGTATTTTTCGATTACACGCTGGCGAACGCCTGAGTTACTTTTTAAAGCAAACACCATTATTTATTATTATTATTATTATTATTATTTAAGCAATTCGTATTCGAATGTTGCGACGCGTTTTTATGTTTTTTTTTTTGCCATTTAAGTTTCTTCGTTTTAATTTTTGCAGTTTTTTATCAGCGAAAACATTTTTATTGTTAAATTTTACTACCGTCTTTTGATAATTTTATTGTATTAAGTTTTTTATTTAGTTGTTTTTTATGTTTTCAGCTGCTGTTCTAGATTTAATTTATATTATTAACTTTTATTTTATGTTTTTGTTAGCTATTCTCCGCCGCTGTCTTAAAATCAACTTTTATTTTTATTTTTTTCTAATAAATATGATAATTTTTTACGCTTTTTAATTCGATGCTGCGATTTTAAAATATTTATTGTTAATTCGTCAAGCTTATAACTGATGTACAACATTAATCGAAGTTGCACTTATCCGTAGTACTTCAAAGCAGTCTCCAGGTTTATTGGAAATTAATTCGTTTTCCATATTAGAATATAAAACTGCAAAGAACAAATTAAATTTAATGAAAAATTAGTATAAATAAATAAGTTTTTGTGTATTATATGTCATAAATACAGAGAAAATCAATACGAAAAATCAATAGTCTAATACATAGATGTGTATATTAAAATGTTCTAGCTTAAAATATATGAAAAAGTACTATATACGTATATTAGATGCTTTATAACAGCGCAACCGATAAAACCCCGTCTACAAAAATGCCATTGATTTGTGAAAAAGAGAGTGAAAGAGAATCTTTTTATTTCAATTTTCTGCTACAAATTTCGATAAACTGCAGTGAATTTAGGTTGTTATTTTGTTTTTATTTAGCAGAGATTAATAGCTGTTCGTGTGCGCTTCGTCGGACATTATGAGCAAAGTGCAAAAAATTAATTTAAAATTGTGTGCTAATGTAGATTATTTTTATGTAGAACTATAGTTTGCGAATGGCATTAACGATTCGGAGAAAGGAATGTGAATGCTAGCAATAAGCAAAAGAGGTGCTCTCATCGTTTGAGGTAGAAAAAAACAGCAGTCAGAGGAGCTGGGTGAAAACCATCCCAGTATGAGTGGATCTGGAATTAGCGGCTGACGAAACCGTAGGACAAGTTCCGCGCACAGTAGCTCGGTATGCATCTAATCAACGATTATATCGTCTCTGTGGAGAAACATCAAGTCAAACGATACCAAATAGAAGTTGCGAAGAGTCGAGATAGTTGTTAACAGAGATCCCTGGATCAATGCTATGCCAGTGCCCACAAGCGATTGTTGTTGGACAATGAATTTAAACTTCCCTGCGATGTATGCGACAATGTAGACCTACATGTCGCTACATTCCCACTACATTATTCACAGAACAACATTTTAAAAATATTCTTTGAGAATCAAACCATCTTAAATAATCGTTCAACTAATCGCTAAAAAAATAAAACATTCCATACAGCTTGTGCAAGCTGTATGGAATCACGTATAATTTAACAGTTTAGGAAGCATACTTGATATAAAAAGAATACAGTCGAGAATTCACGACTTCGAAATACCCTGCCACATTTCGTACTCTAATATTTTTTTAAATATTTTTTTTTGTATAAAAATTGTGTGCGAACCACACGAAGCTTAAAATCCAAGTTTGCAGGTTGTATCTTCTATAGTTTTCGAGATGTAGTTGTTAAAACAAACGAATGACGGACGAACTCACAGACATACATAGTACATGGCTAGATTGAATCCACTTTCGATGCTGATCAACAATATATTTTACTTACATACTTTATGGGGTCTGTCTCACCGCCTTCCGCCTGTTACATACATTTGCAGGAAGTTAGCATATCTTTGGCCTCCAGGGCAGGGTATAATAATTGTATTACTATAAGTCATTAGGCTTGTCCTGGTTCTCATTTTCGAAAAGACTGCGAAAGTGAATTCGACAAATTGGTCATTTTTTCACGATTGGATTGAGCATGTGAATTTCATATTACTTAAATCATAGCCATAGTTTATGTTAACAAGAAGTATTGAGACTTGTGTAATGAAAATTGATATACATATGTGAAGTGTCCGTCCATAAGAAGCTACCATAACAATTTATCACATGATATTGACTGCAATAAACAAGTATTTGTATGTATGTGTATGTATGGGGACTACACTCAATGATATATGTATGTCCGTCAATACGAAGTTACCATATCCAACTTTAAGTTGATTCTAACTGCAATAAATAAGTTTTGCATAAATAAACCCAAAAGTAGGCGGTAGGTTAGTATTACCCAAGGTGGATTTATCTATAAGGTGAGCTATTCCGCTGTGTGGTGACTTTCTTTAATGTTTTGAGCGTGAAACTAAAAACGAAATACCCATATCCGCAGCAAATGAAAAAGAGTGAGACAAAAGATAAATAAGAAATGACAAGGAGCGCAGCTGAGGGGAATATGTCACCTTTAGTATACATTCACCATGGTATTAACCATAAGACTAAAGTTAAGACTAAAGTAAATTTTTCTTACGGTTTTCACCCAGATACCGCGAAAATTTATCCAAAAACAAGTAAGTCGATGTTATGGACTATAGTATATGCTACACACACCATATTTAAATGACGAAACCAGGGTTAAATTAAATTGATTTTCTCATTTCATAAATTCCGATCTCGTAGTATAAACGAAATAACAGACATACAGACGGAAGGACGGATATGTAGATATGGCTAGATCGACTCATCTAGTCGTGATGTTCACGAATGTGTATACATATGTTATTGAGTTTCCGATGCGCTCTCCGCTATGATACATACATACATTAGGATACTTAAACAAACCCTGTTTAAAAATATTTTTCTGGTATAAAACGGCGCAACAACATCCAGAAAACAGCGCGAAAATCTTGCAGTTCTTTATTCTACATGGATCGTTGCGTTGCAATGGAAGACACTGCCTGCTCTCCTGCGCTTCATTTAATTTTATTAGTTGCTGACAGAATAATTTAACCTACTATCTGCATAGTATATCGTATTGCTTTCTTTCACATCCACCTAATAGTCAGCATCAAGTACATTGGCTTCTATCTCGATCTTGGAGCAGTTTTAGCGCATATGCTTCTTCAAATATGACGCTTTTTAGACCTCAATATCGTATATATTTATATGTTCAGCACAAGTAATATTGAAGTCTTTTCAAAAATTACTAGATTTCGTTTTGATTGAGAGACTAAAGATTCACAAATTGAAATTCTCTACGGCAGATTTTTTGAAACCCAAACTACGTATTACTTTTCGTAGCCAACCTTCTTCAAGTGAATATGAAGTTTGAAACAGTAATTCATTGGTTGTTGATTTTGATAAAGCATCTTTACCTACACTTTAAAAGGCATAAAATTCATTAAATTTTTTGTCGTTTTCGAAACGAAATTAGAAAATCGTTAGAAAGTAGAAAAGTTTCTGAGATATTCCAGATATTAGTTACTACTAGTAACCCGACCCCTATCAAAATACTTAGCTTGAGTAACCGTAAAGTTTTTCAAACGGAAAGAACTAAAGACTTTTATGGAATCTAGTTGGTACAGTGACATGTTTCGGACTACTGTTCGATATTTCAATAATATGAAAAATTTAAGAAACAATCAAATCTAACGTGACAGGCTCAAATACAAGAAAACATGATTAGAACATCATTCAGATCAAGAAACTATATAATAAGATATAAGAACAGATTTCATTTCTGTTTTTCTATTCGCCATATACATATGTACAATATACGATTAATTTTTAATTAAATACAATATCTACACACAGGTGGTCATTCTATAAAGGGTGTTCTCCATCACGTTTACACTCAATTACGTTGTAAAGATGTTGAATTGCACGATTTAAGCAGCCAACCGAAGTTACAGAAACGAGTCTTTATACAATTTTTTAATGAGTTTTTCACAATTTATGTACTTTGTGCAAATGTGTTTTCTTTAAAGGTATAATTTGTGGCACTTAAGCATGAAAGACTTGACTGGTCGTCATTGAGAACATGAACAATACAGCGCAATTTAAAATTAAACAATTTATTCGAAACCAATATACTTCATGGGATATGTTTCAAACTTTCGATTAGTTCTAAATGCCAAGTCAACAAAAAGTTTCAAATTTAAATTTTCTTGAAATTGTTTATATGGGTTTGTTCAAATAGTAATACGTATCTACAGTATAACAAGTTCATAGTAAGTATATACGAGTGAGTGTACCAACATATTTTCATTTCTCTACAATCTAATGAGTTTTTCCTGAAACGTCACGTCAGCAAAGTTCGTTTGAATACAAACAAATTCGTACAAAAGTATCTTGCCGTAGCAGTCGCAGTTCGAGTCCGAAATTATAATGACTACTTGTGTGCGAACGTAATCACGAAATGTAATTTGTATAATGAGTCTTCAACGTTGACGGCGTACAATTTAGTGTATGTGCGTGCGTTTCTCTGTGTGTGCCTGTGTGTGTGTGTGTGTGTGTGTGTGTTTTTTTTTTTGTGTATCTATGCGAATGAGTGTGGGAATCGAGCCAAATTTTGCTCGTATACTATAAGAAATATGATTTATGTAGCGCGGCATCCGCAAACTGAATTTAAGTACGCTTTCTGGCCTATTCATAAAGCAGAAGTAATTTTTAAAACAACTTTATGTATGTACTTATAACATTTAACTTAAAAGTTCAAAGTTCAATACTCGTAAGCATATACAAAACTTAAATTTCATCAAATTAACTAACTAAACTATTAGTTCTTATGCTTAGCGTTGAAATTAGTTAATTTTGTATTTCAAAATATTTTCTACTTAATACTTAAAATCTATGCTACAAAAGTACAAGAGTATCCTTCAACCCCCAAAACACCGTAGCGAGAGCGTTGACTGTAGACACTATTTCGAGTGATGCAGATCAGAATTGCTGTCTTTATCATTCCCCTACCACTGTAGTGACAACGTATATTGCGTGAGCTCACTCAATAAAGTATCTGTTGAGCAAAATACTGTAACTGAAGGTTGTACCAAAAACAAACTGAGATCGCAATCTTTTATAGTATCAACATTCACTAATCTTGAAGGTATCAATTGGGCAGAAGTTTTTGCAGATAGGTTGAGGATGCAGCGTATAACTGTGTAATTAAAATTAGGCATTCTAGCCCAAAATAATAAAAAATTATCCAAAGCAACTCTTGTTAATACAGGGTGTCTCAAAAGAAAGTTCACATTTAAAAAATCGATAAAAAAAAAGTAAGTATTTTAATACGAGTATGTAATAAACATTTTTTCAATAAACTACACACTGGGAATTTATTTATTTATAAATGATATTGTCCAAATGTAAACCGTTGCGTTCCCGGCATTCATTTAATCGAGCACTAAAATTTCCTATGATGGCTCCCACAGGAAAAAGTACATAGGGGTTAAATCGGGACTTCGTGGAGGCCAATTTATGTCACCTCTCCTGGAGATCAATTTACCAGGAAAAATTTCAAGAACTCGTGCTGGAGACCTTTAATTCTTGCGCCAACTGAATTTTGTAGGGGTGCAGCTTTAAATCTTTGTGTAAAATGCGGATCTATGCACGTTTAAAGCAAAAGCACGCTTCCGAATCGAAAGGTCCGGGTTGTCACGAACAGATTGTGTAACACTGTCTACGTTTTGCGAACGTTCTCGAAGACCTTGGACGCCCGGATTTTGATTTTTCCAGCGTCGAACCGGTCTCTTCAAACTTCACGACCCATTTTCCAACGAGGGCTTGGCGCATCATTTAAATGACGAACATGTCGAATACTGCAGAATTCTCTACGCGGTACAGTCGCTGAATTACAAACACACAGCACATCACCACCCCCCTCCCCCGCCCCTTGGAACAGTTGCGTTCACGCAATCAGCAAATCAAATGTGAACTTTCTTTTGAGACACCCTGTACATACTACAGTTATGGAAGCTTATTCAACATTAAGTCTGGAGTTTTATGTATATGGGAACGCCCGCCAACTAGAGATGAGCTAGTCAGTGATTTTTGAGTATCAGCGATTATCGTTATTGTTACTTTGAAATCACCGTGATTTTCGACTGCTACTGCAATCTCTGTTAAATTAAAAAGCAAAAAAAGAAATTTATCTATTTTTTTTTTATTTTTTATAAAACCAACTCACACTTTAACTCAGTATTCTGAAATCTTAATATACCACATCTTCCCGCCCCAAATGCCAATATTTTATTAAGGAATACTTCTTCTGTTACGGGAGCTCAGGATGGATCAAGTGCCACATCTTTACTACAATTTGTAATGACAAAGGCAATACTACGTGAAACCGCAATTGTATGTTGAAAGAATTGTGTGTTTGAAGTAATTTTCTAGAGAGTATTGGGTACGAAAAATCCAAGAAAATATCAGAAAGAAACATTTCATGTTGAACTCCAGAGAAAGAAACCAGATGCTAGCAGAAGATTGCATTCAAAACAAGTGCTTAAATCAGGGTGAGTGATACTCACTGATATCAGTTGTGATTCGATATTGTAATTCACAGAAAGTATCAACGTATCAAGTTGATGCATGCTACATTACTGATACGCCGTGTACCACAGTAGCACTAGTAGGAAACACTTGATACTCAATCACTGATATTTACAATATCGAGTAACAACTGGTATCAGTGATTTGCAGGTAGTGAAATATCGCTCAACACTACCGCCAACCCTATGATTTTCAACCTTGTAGTAAAAGTCAATGTTGTTGATGAAATTAGGAAACAACGTAGCTCAAATTTACTTATTGCACATCCGTCTTGCTAAATCACACGAAATTGTTATCGGAGTGTGCATGGTTTCGTGTGACTTTTTTCTGATACTACGACTCAAATTACCACTCTGCGTTTTCATACAATTGGTTAGAAAATAAGTAAATTCGCGGTGGGCACTGACAGTTATTCCAAAAATCAGTCTCTTAATAGTATTTAAGGTTCTAAGAAGCTTTGGAATATGTGTATTTTATCTACAGGGAATAACTTTGAAGGTGACAAAATATAACAAAGAATAATTAACCGGTTTCGTTTTATCAACAAGTTCCTGGTACTTTTTGATCAAAAGGTATATATGCTGAGAACCTTTAATAGGGTTGCGTCTACCATATGCACCAAAGTTTGGTTTTTGTTTACTTTACTCTGCTCAATATTATGGAAGATGAAGATATTCAAAAAATGGCTCTGACTGTTGTGAATTTTTCATAGTTACAGCTGATTTCGGTAGTTTCAGAGAGGTTACACATTTGTCAATAATATTCCATTTATATAGTTTTGGTTTTAGAAAAAAAAACTTCGTTTTTTATTGTGTCAAATTTGGAGTATTGTCACCATAAACTTTTGTAATTCACGGCGTATTAACTATGCAGCATTTGCGGGAGGTTTAAGTTTTCTGATTTAATTGGAAAAAAAAGTGCAGCTGAAGCGCATCGAATGCTTGTGGAAGTTTATGGTGACAATACTCCAACTGACAAATCATGTAGGGTATGGTTTCGACGTTTCAAGAATGATGATTTCAGCATTAAAGACAAGCCTCACTCAAATGCAAGATAAGCTTACAGAATCATTGGGAGTGACTCAACAAACAGTCTCTGTACGATTGAGACGTTCAAAGATGAGATGAGATGATATTTGGAAACGCTCAATTGGGATATATTGGTGCACGCACCGTATTATCCGAACAAAGCTCCTTCTAATTACTGGTTGTACCAACGAATGCAGCACGATTTGGCAGTTCATCGGTTCATTTCTTTCGCAGAAATTGAAAATTGCCTTCTAACTTGGATCGCCCCTAAAGACGAGACATTTCTTCGAGATGAAATTCGAAAATTGCCAGAGAGGTGAGAAAAAGTCGTAACTAGCGATGATGGAAAATGCTTTGATTAATCTTTTCGTTCATTTTGTTCCGAAAGTAATACATTTTTGACCACAAAAAACCCGTAACCGAACTAATTTGTACACCCAATAATTTTGGAACTTTTTGAATTTGCTATTAATGAATTAATCAAATAAACAGAAAAATTAATTTAATCAAATCGAACATAAATTTCGTAAATTAGCCTCCTTAAAGCAGCAAAGTTTAATCAATTGAGGGTATACCTAAAATATTTTAAATGCTTGAATTTCGAAACTTAATAAAAATGTGTTCGTACGATTTAAGTTTTAGTAATTATTTCCACAATAAGATATCAATACACTCACCTGTTATTGTTATTGTTGTTGCCATTTGATATATGTTCTTCAAGCAGAGCTTGCCACAGTGGCCAATGTCTCGGCTGCAGTAATTTTGACGACAGACGGCATCAATGTTGCTGCTGTGGAAATTTTAGAAGATTCCTTGGAATCTGTCTTTGTTGTTGCAGTTGGAAATTGAGCATTTGAATAGGCTGCTGTAGAATTTTTGGATGATGTTGTTGTTGTTGTTGTTGCTGCTGCTGTGGTAGTGGTTGTTGCAGCAGTTGTTATTTTGGTTGTTGTTGTTGTTGTTGCAGCATTAGTAACGGATGTTGTTGTTGTTGTGGCTGTTGCTGCTGTTGCTGCCACATCAGCACCATTAGATGTCGCCACCTTTGCCGCAGATGCTTCAGCAGCAGCAGCACGTATATTTAGATTGGCAGCTACTTGATCGATGGTGGTTGGTTTCTTAATGGCGCGCGGTGAAGTGACAGTAAGTGTGGTAATAGTATTGTTGTTGTTGGGATTAGTTAATGAAATTATAGGTAAGCCGTTCGACGAACTTGAAGTAGTAATATGCACAGTATCTGTGGACTTTGCAATTGAATTAATGCTTATTTTAGATACACCAACAGCAGTTCCAGTTGCTGTTGTTGCTGTGCTCACTGGTATTGTTGTCTGATTTCGAAATGCCAACGCCGAAGGATTTGGAATATTACGCACAGATGCATTCTGTTGGCGCATTATACTATTCTGCTGTGATTTTGGTTTTGAGTTTAACGCTGACGTCTCAAAGAAACTTGCAACGGCGCTTGAGATTGAGATCTTCTCGCGTGCGGTTGCCGATTCGGAGAGCATGTGTAAATTTTGTAAATCTTCAGTAGTCGTCGTTTCAATGCCACTGCCAGTTGAGGAGCTGCCAATATTCTGTTTGATTTTATTCAGCGCAGCCTCTAAGCTATTACCAATTGTTGCTGGAGTTGACAGCGCCAGCGGAGGCGGCGGAGCTGTTGGCGATGTCTGTGTGGCATGCTTTGCTGCACTCTTCTTAGCTCGTTCCAACTCGTTGTTCGGTGTCTTTGGCTGCTGTTGTCGGCCTGCTGATAAATCAAGTATATCGACGCTGCCATCCTTCGAAGTGGGACGAAATTCACGCAAACTTGTTTTCGAATTGCACTCGAGCAGAGTTGAAGTCATACACGACGCAGTTCGATTGGTTTTGCCACTGCCACTGACAGTGGCAGGCTTCTTTGAATTCACCGACGTTGCTGCTGTTGCTGTTGCTGTGGTTGACGTCGTTACTGGAAACGCCAGCGGAATGGTGTTGCGCAGATTTATGAGCGCTGGCGGAGATGTACGATAAGCGTTTGTCTGGTAGCTAGTCGTTTGTGAAACGGGCACATTAAGCGCTACAGAAAGTGGCGGCGATTTGACAATAGTCGGCTGCTGTTGCTGTGCTGATTTGGCTTTGCCCTTGAGCAGCGCACCCAATGGTGGTCCCATTGAAGTAGTATTACGGCTTGACGGTGGACTTAGTGCAGGCACGGGCAACTTATCGGCAGAAAGTGTTTTCTGATTTGATGTTATGCGCACAATTTCCAGCGCAGGCTTGCCACCGCCGGAATAGGGAAAAGCAAAGTTATGCATCGACGATGACGAAGTTGTCAATGTTGTATTTGAACGTGGACGCGCTGTAATTGTGACGGAGCCATTATTGCTAAGCGACTGGTGCGCCAGCGCAAAAGTCAAAGGCGGCCGCTGCTGTCCAAAGTAGTGGATCGAAGGTGCATAAAGCATAGGCGTCGCTGCTGTGGATATTGGTGGTTGCATGTTGCACAATTTGGCATATTTAGCGGCCGGCGGTTGGCTATTCTTCTTTTGCGTTTCATCAAGTGAGAGCGAACGTTTCAACTGCAATCCAGCATTCTTATTTGCCGCACTGGCAATGGATGAGGGAGTTGAAAGATAGCGTTGCATGTTGTGCGGTGTCGACGGTGGTGGTGCTGCCGGTGGTTGCATACTACGTTGCATGCTTGCAGCGTTGGGCAAAGCAAATTGTGTGGTTGACTTTGGCTGATATTTCTCTGTGGATTTAATTAAAGTTGGCGTCAATTTAGGCGCTGGTTGCTTGTTTGAGTGATTCGCTGTTGTTGCAGTTGTTGCGTTTGTCGTTAGTGTTGTAAAAGCCAACGGCGCTGTCTTGAATAAGCTCGGCGGCAGCGGTGGTGAAGCAGGTAATTTCGGCTGTTTCAAAGCTTCATGCGGTTTTGCAGCATTTTTTGATTTGGTAATGAAATTAAATGAATTACATTCAGCTTCAATTTTAATAGACTCTGTAGGCTGTTGTGCTGCTGAGCATGACGCTGCCGCTGTAGTTGTTGTAGTTGTTGTAGTTGTTGTTGTCGTTGCGTTGCATGGCATTAAATCGCTTATGCTGCGCGCTTCCTCGCCGAGCGTTTTATTCAGTGCAGTCAAACTTGCTGACGTTGCAGCATTTTCTTCAAGCTTCAGTTTGTGCAACGCCACTCTTGATTCGAGTTCCACAGTAGCCGCCGTCTCATCAGCATTAGCTGGCATTGAAAGCGAACGCTTTAGCGCATCTAGTTTATGCTGTTTGTGCGATCCTCCACTCGAGGTAATCTTAACCTTCATTTTGCCATCCGTCTGCGAGGAAATCTCTGCATGTAGCTTCTTGCGTTTGCCATCTTTTGCTTCCTTTGAATGTTTCTTTTTGCGTTTCTTGTGCGAGGAGGAGGTGGAGTATGAGTTAACTTCTGTCGCGCTGTTTACGCCTAGCGGCAGATAACCATTCGAATTATTGGAGGATGCCGTCGTCGATGATGACGAACACGTTGACATCGGCGATGCACTGGGACTGTATTTGATTGCCGCTTTCTCATTTGTATCGCCTACTGTTTCGACCGGCGCCTGCACCGTCGACTCAATAGGCTTAAGTCCTATATTCATGGCATATGTCTCTAAATCCAATCCTGCCGTGGGTGCGCTTTCTTCGTACAGTGACTTGCGCCGTTTCAGCGATCGACTGTTCTCCAAACGTGCATCTGCCGATTTGGGCTTTTCAACAGCAAGCAGCTTCGTCTTCATGCTGTTCAGCTCAATCTTGAGCTTTGGCAGATTCTTGGGCGCTGCAGTACTCTGCGTTTTCTTCTGACTGGCGGTCTTCAGTTCGAAGGCGCCGTCATTTGCGTAGGAGGCACAGCCAGACGTTGGTATGCTTACCAATATTTCGCACTTGGCCGCACTCTTTGGCTTGCTGGGCTGCTCCGTGCCGCCATTTGTCGTCGTGTTTGCCGTGTAATCGCTACTATAGCGCAAATCATTGCTACGTAGGCTCTTAAAGTCACTATTCAATGCATTTGCTGACTCCGGTAGCAGCAGTGTGGCTTCATAAGCGTCTGCCACATGTGAGGTTGTTGTGCCGGAGCCAGAGGCGACAGTCCCCCCAACACGCTTGTTGCTTGATGTTTTCTTGCCTTCGCTCTGCTTGCGTGTATGCACCATTTTTACTGCCGCATCCTTATTCTTTGCGGTTTTCAATGCACGACCACGACTTTTATCCGCCGAGCTGTCATCCGCAAAGGTTACGGTCTTTGTGTGCGTATTTGACTTTGTGCTGTTTGTATTCGTTTTATCGAACTTTAGAGTCTTTGTTTGTTTGTCTGCGTGTTTCAGTTCGATGTTTTCATTGACCTTCGCCTGGCGATTATCCTCGCCTCTTGTATCGCTATCATAAACCAAAATTCTATAGCTAAACGCCATCGGTGCATGCTGAAAATTTTAGGGTTACAGGGAAAAAATATACTTAAAATTTGAGGCAGAACCAAAATATATGTATGTATCTTAAGTTTATAAAAATAAATTGAAAGACTGAAATGACCCATAAGTTGTACATGCTTGAATATACTCTCTAACATTTAACTGAAGGCACTATGTTTAGGGGTTCAATAAAGCTAAATAATTAGAGCGAAGTTCATTATTGCTGGCTTGAGAAGTGAACGTAGAAAATCATTATCAAAACGACAGATCAATAACAACGATGGTGAAGAGAGAAAGGGAAAGAGAGAGAGTACACATCAGACAAACAAGCAGCAAACAAACCACAACTAACTAATGTTAGTGACGTATGCACAAAATCTTTCTCTCTATCTCTCTCTCTTTTTTTTCTCTCTCTGTGTCTCCGATATGTTGAGAGAGATAATTGCAATTCTTAAATAAAGAATTTTCAAAAGTTGAGCTTTCTGAGTGATTAACATTTGAGAAATTCACGAAGTTGAAAACAGGAAAAAATGTAAGCTTCGCTAAATCTGGAACTTAGGTTATCACTGCAGACATTTAAAATCAGACTATTCATGGCCTTTACTGTATCTAGTAAGCATAGTACGAATGAGTGCTCATAACGATTCAAGTTGGATAACTATTCCTTCCATATTTTAATAGTTCTAGTTCATATTCAAAAATTTTAAAACAATTATTAGGAAACATAAGTATTTTGAAATAAACTGTACACCAAATTTGCACGTTTTAATTTTTATAGACTCTGAGAAAAACTTACGCAAACAAAAAGAGTGACAGACGTATACCCACGGCTTGATCCATTATTTACAATATATCAAGGTGATCATGAATATACCTACATATGTACTTTATGTGGTCTCCCGACTTCTTTTTCGCTCTGTTCCACATATTTCAACATTTTAGCAAACACATATATTTGTGCGCAGGGCATACATATATAATTGGTCGAAATCTTAGTTTAACGATATAAAGTACAAAAGAACTCATTTCATTGTAATAGTTAAGTTAAAAACATAGTGCCTTCAATTGAGTTTTAATAATTGTCCGTACATATTTAAGAGAGATATCAATTTGAAAATGTATCTTTATTTAAACTTACCCGCTGCCACTTGTAGCAGTAGCCAACATCCATTAGTGAAAACTCATTAGGTAAAATCTCATCCTCATAGATAACCTCAACGGCGATTTGCTTATCCTCTGGATCGATATTATATTTAGTGCAGAGAAAACGTTTCAAATGATGTATCTTTACACTAGCCGGACACTGTAAATAACGCACAGCGGGCGTTTCGCTATCGTTGCAGTTATTTAAGAGTTTAGGATGATATTCAAGAGACAAACTGAGGAGTACAAGAATAACAGAAAATACAACATATTTTATTGGACATACAATAAAGTTAATGTGCAACTATTGCTGGAAAATATAAAAGTTAAATAGTTCAATTGTATTTTTAACACGCACCTTATTGGCTCCGCCGGTGAAAAGAATTCCTGCAGTGGCGTCTGCTCCTCCTCATTCTCCACTTTCGTTGTTAAATCTGGCTTCTGCTCCATTGCATCAGAGTCGCGATGCAATGCCTCAAACTGACCCAAACTTTGGCATTCGCGCTGATAAAGCCCGGGTACAAGTTTATAAATAAATGCGCGCAGTATATTATCGGATCTGTAAATTATTATGAAATAAAATAAACAGTTTCTGTATTAAATCGCAAGCAAAGACAAGCAATAAAAACTGCCTTTGACGTACTTCAAATTTGTTTCGTTGATTTGCTTGCCACCGCTCGTTTTACATTGCGGACAATAAGCGTCACGCATTAAATGCTTAAGAATGCAACTGCGACAAACTGTAAAAATAAGAATTTATTGTAGAAAAGATGATAAGAAAACATAAAAGTGTTTATTGTAGATACATTTTAAGCTCGAAAACGGTGTTGCTTGCAACTTACATGTATGATAACAATAATCCACGGTAGTCGGATCGATCAGATATCCCTCGCATATGTGACAATAAATCAGCGCATTGAACTGTTGTACCGGCTTGATTCCGCAATGCCGGTGCAACAGTTGCTGCTGCTGTTGTTGCTGTGCGGAGCGTGTGCTACGCTTTAGCAGTATTGATGGCGGTGTAGCATCAGTAGTGGGCAACGCCGCCACTCCCGATGCAGCCGCAGCCGCCACCAATACCTGCGAATTGTTCTTCTTCATTTTGGGCTAGTTAAGATCATTAAAGACTCTCGTCTTGTTATGCTCCACTGTTAGAGTGCAAAAATCATTTTCTGTAAAAAAAAAAAAATTATATTTTTATAATCTACAAATTTAACTAAGCACTACGAGTATAACTGGTGTTCAAAATAACTTCTAAAATGGTACTCATAAATAAACTTAAATGTATTAACGTTCAGAAGCTGTGTGGCCGGTGGATACAAAGTAATGTAGTCGACAGAACAGTGCCAGGAAGTTTGTAAAATATTGAAGGAGAGATCGGAAACCACACAAAGTATATATAGGATGTCCCAACAAGAGTGCACAATTCAAATTTGGTGCCTTACTGCTTAGAAAATGAGACCGGAAATGAAATAACTGTGAATGGCATTCTGAAACATGATAAAGGAGATCTTGTGACCTCAACTGGACGATATGGATCTGGACGACATGTGGTTTCAGCAGTGGGGCGCATGATACAATCGATTTATTGGAGCAACAATTTCCAGATCAAATTAATTATATATATATATATATATATATATATATATATATATATATATATATATATATATATATATATATATATATATATATATATATATATATATATATATATATATATATATATATACTTGATCAGCTCGACGAGACGAATCGTTTGAAAACGTATATTTTTTTATCAATTTTTGAGATAATCCAAAATTGATGCTTTTTTTTCCTAATCCCATAAAGCATACGTATCAACATGCCACGTATAATTTGACTCTACTTTACATACATAGAACTTATACCTTCCAAAGTAAACAAGACTTTTGGAATATGCCATTTTTTTGGTAGCTCCACTTATGTGTGTTTTAGTTTAATTTCATAACATTTGATACACTGGAAGCGAAATTATTGCCGTCGGCCGGGTTGTTCTTCAGAATGTCGGTACAAGCCTTTTAAATGACTTCTACGTCCACACAAAAAGCTTTCCTTTCTTTGGCAATTACATTTTTCCGAAAAGTTAAAAGTCGCACGGTGTCAAATCAGGCAAATACGGTGTGTGGTTGCAACAAACGCCAACTTCCTTCTGCGTGCACACACACCTTTCGGTAGCCCAAATGCTTATACAAAATGCGATAAATTGATGATTTCGAAATGCTCAATTCCAATTCAATTAATTTCAATGAAGATTTTGGTTTATCTTTGTTGAATTCACGCACAATTTTGATGGAATCTGCGGTGAACGCAGTTTGTATACAGCAATGGGTGACCTCCTCCCACCATTTTATATAGGCTCAAACAAACGCAGCCCTTACTTTTAAGTTTTACGAGGTCATAAAACACTTCACACAGAGTGCAAATAGTACAATATTATAATTAAGTCACAATATTAGCAACGGAAACATCGGAAGTATATATATTCATGATCAGCATGACGAGACGAGTCAACCTAGCCATATCCGTATGTTTGTCTGCGCCCTATTCGCATAATCTTTGAAATATTGATTTGAAAGTTGGTACCGAGACTTTTTATATCCATAAACAACACATTTATCAAAATTACCGCGATTTACGCACTAGAAGGTATAGCTCCCATAAAAAAAAAAGACAAACTATGAAAACTATTAAATCTGAAGAGAGAATAATAACCAAAAGAATGTTTAGCCGCGAAAACACGTGTTTCGAATCCAGCTACGAGCCCAGTTCGTTGGCAACACATTGTATCTTTAGAACAGCAACTAGTTAAATAGCTGACAGAAATATTCTACTTTTCAACGGGTAGAATGGGAGCTTGCAACATTTTTAAACCTTTCAGTTACTGCCACAACTTCAATATTGTGGCAGTGAAGTTATGGTTTGCACACCTTTCAACGTGAAACAGCATACACTTTTTTCAGTAACAGTTTTTGACGTTGCCTACCAAGCATAGAAATTGCTTTGGGGGAAAAAGTGCTAACATCAAAGGATTCTACTCCGTAAAAATTTGCTTGTTTTGTAACAACATATTCAATACATTTTTTTTTTTGTTTTTTTTTCACGAAATGGACACGCTACTTTTGTTGCAACTGAACGGATTGAGCTGAGATTGGGCATACAGTTGTAGATACGATGACAATAACTTATTATAAACTCTTGGTAGTGCTATCTAAAGAAAAAAGCCAATATAATGGCTTTGAATGAAAAATAGACAAATAAAATGATTAAAATTTTCACTAGCAAGCAGAGCATCCTTTTAAGGCAAGCATAAAATCAAAGTTTGCTTTTGAAAAACATTTGTATTTAACAATTTATTACTGATTCATACTAAAACGAAGAATCCACATCTTGCAATTATTCAAACTTTGTGGAATATGCGAAATTTGAACACAGAAAACGAGCTTAACACGGCTTTTGGGTAAATATAATACTAATAATATAGTATAATACTCTTTATACTAATTACGGAAGTTACATTGCATACACGCACATATGTACCAGTGGATCTGAGCTCTCACCAACCAAGATTATGAACAATTTTAAGGATTCCAGTTGTCGGAAAAAAAATTGAATTCTTATCCAGAATCTTGAATATAGTATATAGGTTACGCCGGCTGACCTCTTGATTGAGATCACACATAGACCAATATGATCCTTTATGAGAATATAGCATATAACAAATGTAATTTGCATCAAATAAAACTTATTACTTTTTGTTATTTGTTTTATCACTTGTCACTCATTATATGAAAATAAGTCCCGACCTTTGGCGCCAGAACACCACAAAACTAAATTCAGCGCTGCTTGTATCTAATAGTAAAAATAGTGAATTCGTACTTCCTAATTCATAGAAAATCTTAAAATCTTACAATTTGTTGTTAAATCGCAATACTATTTAAAATATTACAGAATACTTTTCATATTCTTATCACTGACTTTTCAAATCAACCTACGTAGGAATGTATATAGATATACAATATGTACGAGTATATTTCCGAAGTCAGTTCACAGTTTCACATGTCAAATGGCAGCTAATGACAGCTAATCAACTGGCACATCAACACGAACCGCAACAGCTACAAAATCAGCTACGAGTATCTACAAGTAAAAAGCTGTGGCCAGCTTCAGTTGAGCTACAACTACAATAACAATAACAACAACAACAACGACCCCAAAAACGCCAACGACAAGCAAAAGATTGACAGCATACAAAAGAAAAACTGCAAAATGTAACCATCGAGAGTGTGCATAGTAAAATAAAAAAATAGCAAAATATAAAAAATATACAACAAAAAAAAAAAAAAAAATAGACAACAAACTATGAGAATAACCAAAAAGAAAAATCACATAGATGGCAAAGTATCTGAGCGTATCAACAGCACAATCATCAACATTATCATCATTATAATCATGATCATCAAAAGCCAAGACCAAAAAGAGAGACAGCTACCATAAAACCAGCAACAACATTAGGGACAAGCAACCATCCGTGAACCTAAACAATGCCAAAACTGAAAAAAAAAAAAACTAAAAACAAAAAGCCAAAGCGTAAAAGTATCTCAACTTGTACGCAAACTGCGCTCGCCAACACACATACATATACACACAAACACACACTCACTGAAATGACCGCCGCCCCCTGTGCCATGCCACCCAATGTGGCACATTGTATTGTACTCGAAATGTACATGAAGTGGCAACAGCAGCAGCCGCACTGTGGCATACAGATACAGATACACTCACTATATCCATGACGTTGACGCTGCTCCAAAAACTACTTTGACGCGAATTAAGCGCGAATGTAATCCAAAAACGTAATTCATATAAACGAAAGAAAATAATATAAGCGGCAAAATATAGTCAAAGCTTAAAAAAGCTAGACTCAAAGAAAATACACACAGATACAAAATGTTGCGCTACGAAATACTATCAGCTGTTCAACTGTTATTGATGCAAGTAAAGTAAGGATTTGACAGCATACGGAAATCCTATGCGCCAATTAGAGGGTTACCAGTTTCTGGTTCACTACGCGGCTTTTTGTTGACACCAAAAACACAAAGATACAATTGCACACATTTATGTTTAAACGTTTGCAGCATAATACGCATTGCACACACACACACATACGAGTATATGTATTAATATATATATCCACACTCACTTTAACACACATACACATACAAAATATGCATATGTAATAACGTTGCTTTCCCCCACAATACTATTTTTCTTTTTTGTGGGTGGCACAGCAGGCAAAACGTAACGCGGCAAACCCGGCAAATGCGTAAAAAGATACTTAGAACGAGATAGATAGTTTGATAATAACGTTGATAACACGGCCGCGGTAAAATTTTTCGTGTCCGCGACAGCAGCCATCGAGTATCCAACTGAAAAATTATTTCAAATTGGACTCGGCTCGGCTACCGCTGCACGTGCAAATGTGTTTGTGTGTGTATGTGTGCGTAGCAAGTACTCGCAATTGCGCTCTCTTAATACGAATCGCTCTCTCGTATCGCTTCGGTTTTTGTCAGTTTTGTATCTATTCACGAATTTAGTACGCAATTAATTTAGTAAGCAAAAGAGGAACACGAAAAAGCAATAAAGCGAATTGACTTTCATAGCAAAGAGTAAGAAGAGCGAACAACAGAGAGAAAATTGTGCGCGCGCAAGACAAAATTCCAATACGATATGTGCACGAAGTTTGCCGAAGTGCAAACACACACACACACACACAGTCAAACAAATTCAATACGCATCGTCACGTGTACGTGTGTTTACAAAATTCACACACACACAGAACAGAAATTCAATGAAGAGCGAAGAAAATAATAATAATAAAAACACGTATATAGGCAATAACAAAAAAAAAATAGGCAATTTCTGCTTTACTTTTTTGCGTTTTGCTCAAAGTGAAAATTATTTTTTTTATTTTTTTCGTATGCACAAAAATAAAATTTAATATCTTTACTTTAATAATTTATTACATACATATCTACATATGTATTTGCTTGTCAAAAGTGTTATTGCAGCTTAAAATATTTAACTACCGGCCAAATTAAAAAAAAAAAAAAAAAAAACAAGAACAAGAACAATTAATCAAACAAAAATCACGCACATGGAACAATTATACATTGCATTTTATTACAAAATTTCATTGATTTCTTACGTTGCTCTTCTTCTTCATCATGTTTTTCTTTACGTTTTATTCCATTGCCGACAACAACAAAAACAATCCACGCGTGCTTTCGCTCGTATTCCACGCTGTGTTTGTTTGCCACTTCTCTTATCGATTTACTATACAACGCAACGTTTTACTCTCTACCTCTCTCACACTCATTCGTTGTATTATCAACAAATGCAGTATTGCGATTTATCAACGAAGGCACTTGTAGTGAAAAATCTACCGAACGAAAAATCGTTTCAGAAGTTTAACTTTCCGGTAGCGTGCACGTTCGCCACGAAAACTTTTCGACGATTGAATGAATGATATTTCTTGTGCTTATATCGTATAATTGTATAGTCTTTTTGGATCCATTGGGGACATGGGGGAGGTGACTGGGGAACTGATGCACAGTGGGTCAAATTACTTGAAAGTTGAATAAAAATTATTCACAAGTTTTGTATCCAACGCTGTCTTGTGGGAGGAGTGTAACTCTACTACTCTTGGGGGAAACTCTACTAAAAAAATGTTTTTGTACTGAACAAAAATGCTGTTGGGGGGAAACGTTCCCCAGTTTCCCATTGGATTCGCCAATAATATATGCATATATATGTATATAACATGCTGCGGTACCAGGAGTGCGTTGGTACACCCCAATTTGTACCTTAAACAAAAATAGATGCTGATATATGACGAATTTTTATTTGCTCATATGAGCGGGGGCGTGGCACCACCCACTTTTTATGGATCTTATTTCTTATTACATATGTAACAAATCTTAAAAATCTGCGTCAAATAGCTGCTAATATATAGCGATTTTTTTGTATATGGGATTTTTTTTTCAAGGGATATAAAGCCTTTTTCTTCTTAAAAAAAAAAATATTTTGTAATTAATTATAAGCCCATTACACTATAAGGCATTGCACCTCACATTATTCAGGATATAACAAACCACATTCAAGCTGACCCAAAAAAAAAAAAGGCGTGCAGAAAAAGACATGCAGAGATTCGTCAAAACAGAATATTAACGACAGGATGTACTCTTTTAATAGTTCTTTTATTTAATTCTTCATAAATTATATTATATTAGTGTTAGTATAGATTTCGTCTATCTGTCCTTCATATGTTTGAACAACGTGATCTCGGACACTGTAAAAGAACATCCAAACTTGGATATTTAGATTCTTTCGATTTACGCGCAGATCAAGTTTATAACGAATTGAGGACGATACGGTCACAACTCCCACAATACGGCTATATGTCGTTGAAATTCACTTTTCTCAAGATAAACCCTGTCACAGCGACACACCATACAGTATATACATATAGACAAAGTGTATACATATATTAGTGATCAGCACGACAAGACGAGTCTATCTAGCCATGCCCGTCTGTCTGTAAGTCTGTTGCTGTGCATTGTTTAAAGATTATTTTTCTACATCTGACCAAATACCGGTATTTAAGCTTCTTTCGGTCCCACCTTTATAGAGTATCCACATTGATATGCATCGCATACTTTTGGAGTAGCACTCATAAAAACCCTCCACCCACTTTTGTTTTTTTGCATACAAAAATTTCTTTATTTAGGCCAATATCAGTTTGATATAAAATATAGTCGATTATTATAGTCATTTACAATGAGGTTTTGAGGTAGCCCCCATTCAAATCCACTGTCCACTATTGAACATTTGTATGAAATATCTTCTTTAGCTAGGTCAGTATCAGTTTGATATTGAATGTGGTGGCTTTTTATGGACAAACGTTTCACATTGACGTGCCCCACCAACTTTTTGAGATAGCTGGCTGAATGCCGGTATTTAAGCTTCTTTTGGTCCCAACTTTACATATTGATACTTTTTGAGACGGTTTTGTATGAAAAACTTCTTTAGTTAAGTCAATATCAGCTTGACAATTGGAATAGTTCTGGGAAATTTGTGTAATAACCACCACTGCAGTAATTTTTGTTTTTTTTTTTGTTTAATCGTTTTAGTCTAATCGATTTTTTTGATAATGTATTACTTTTTGTATCTTCGCTATTCTTATTAAACATATCCATCAATAAATCAATTTCGTCTCCAGTTCCAGATAAATTACTTGAGCCAGCACTACTTTCTTGAAGTGGTTGTACTTTTTCAACAATGGATGAAACTTTGGAATATAAATCTGGCAAAGCTGCTGTACAAATACTATCCTGTTCAGGAGTCTGCTTAACATTACATCGGGTGTCTCAAATTATGGCACATAAAAAGAATAAAATATACTCACGTTTTTCTAATTCAGAGACTAAAAGTTGTAGCTTTTTTACCAATTTGAGTTTTACAATGAAGCCAAATAGTTTAAAAGTCGCCCAAAACTAACTTCTCACTTTGAAGTTTAGTCGTTTCAATTTTAGCTGGTTCCAGAACGCAAAAAATTTCATTAATACCTTATAGGACCTTATAATGCCTTATATCTACATAGCATATATGTAACTAACTATGTTATATTTATTCAACAACGAAACAATAGCTTCACCTATATTTCATCGGATATCATTTTAAAGTTTCAAATTGCTCTATGCTTTTTCACACCACTGTAGAAACGAAGAGAGTTTTAGAGCGGCGTTTGCCGAATACGAAAAAGCCGAGAGAGCGAGAGAGAGCGGCATCGTTGTCGTGTTTTCCGTGCACAAATAAGAAAATACGCGTAGAAAAGAGATAGCATTCTTCGTGTTTCGCCATCATTACGTTAACCGCGCCCACCCTTTGGCATCCAAGTGTCTTGATTGGCTGTTTGTTATTCTTTGAATTGTATCTTTTGTTGTTGGTCTTCTTGTTGTTATTGTTGTTCTGGCGTCAGCATCTTAAATCTGTACGTAATGTGTTCGGCATTTCAAATATTTCATTACAAAACATTTATCGAAAGTTAGCGAATTCATTTTTTTGGTTTGTAGTGGTTTTTAAATTCATATGGTTTCCATATAGTATAAAAACGTAAAGCTCCAATATAAATTTATGACTCAGTTGGTGGTTAGAGGTACGGGTTTAATCCAAATAAGTCTACATATGCATACATGTTGTTAGAAAATCTAATAAAATGTTACATTCATATTATGAAATTTATTTAGTTATTGGTAAATAATTGACTGGTCAAAGTGCTAGGACTTGTCATGAGTATAGACATAACGCTTAGCTTTGTACTTAGCATGACAATTTAGTCTTGTATGTCTATCGGCTGACAGTGCTCGCGAAACGCAATCTTACGGTCGTTTTCATTTGATGTTTTATCGGTACAAACCAAAAGAGTTTCTACTTCAAACCTGTTGATAAAATGTGAATCAATCTTCAATCTGAATATTCAGTTTCTGGCGATGCATCTCCGAAATGAACGAAAACATTGTAATCGGACGACATAATTACCGTTTTTTGAATTTTTCGCTAATTTCTCAGGGCCCTCTGTACTAAAATATATTAATTTAGTAGGAGATATGTACATATGTACCCACATTTGCATTTAAATTTTAAAATAATATTATTTAGAATGTACTCACCTAGTCGATTCAAATTACACAGGTCAACATGGTTTAGTTGTTGGAAAGATAAGGGTCATTTCCGAAGTAATTTGCTGGTTAGGTACCCGAAAAACGGCGTTTTTTTCCTACTTTCGATGGTTATGTATAGGGTGCAAAAATTGTTTGGTGTCTGTCTCTCCAGTTACATCATTTAGTACCACTCTAAACTAATCCACTCTAACTAAACCATGTTAACCTGTTGTATTGTTTCAAAGGCTTAATGCAAATGCTAAGGACGTCGAAGGAATATATTTCGTAACTTCGAATAGCCATAACTTAGCGAAAAAAATCGTAATTGATTTCAGAAACTCTTAAATTAAATGGTAAGAATGGTATTAAGAATATTACTTTCTTTTCATTTTCTTATCAACTAAGCTGTTAATCCACTATCATCCCACTTTTCTTTTATTGTACCCATCATCATTGAGTTGTGCAAGTTATCATAGTCAGATTTATGAGTGAAGTTCATTAGCGAAAGTAATATTCGCTAGACTATCTTTGATTCATTCCAGTCACAATCTATTCATTCAGTCCAAAGCAGTCAGTAATAAATTTATTTATATAGAAAAATAGGCAATCACAAATAGTTTGATGATTCTTGCAGCAAATCATGACGTCCATCTTCATTCCTCTGCTCACCATTGCGTCTTAGAATTGTAAATAATACTTAGAGTTACCTTCTTTTTTGGTACCGTAGTTTACAACGACTGTGTATCAAAAAATGAACCCACAAGTAAATATATGCTTTCTAAAGTCTGCTACGTGGTCTGGTAACTTTGAAAAAACAAAAAAAAAAAAAAAAACAAACAAAAGTCTTAATATCCACTTCACGCACTGTCATCAGTTTTCACACATAATGTGAATAGTACAATCATTTTGTCCCGAAGTTGGTAACAGCCAAAAGTGGCGTTAGAGGGCCCATTCTTGACCATGTTCGCCTGCCTGTGTGTGAATTTGGAAACTAGTAATACAACTAGTATTGTTTTAACAATTTTTGCGATAATTTATTCAACTAGAGGTGGGCGCACGATGCGACAGGTGCAGGACTCGGATTCGAATAACGAAAAAGAACGAAGCTAAGCGGCCCAAAAACGAATTTAAGTAGAGTCATATTTTATCGAGGCAGAAAAAAGAGACCGAATTAATCATTGTTGAAGCAATGCTCTCCGGCATAAAGTGCGTCTTTGTGTGCCTGTCGATGCCAAGTGACTGTCAATTTTTTACGATTGTGAGTTCTTCCCCTGGCGACGTGGCATTGTCTCCACCATTTTTGAGAATTTTTCCGGTTGAAATCGCTGCCGATTTCTAATCGACAATCTCCACTTCCATAGTTCTGTTATTGTCGCAGACACTTTTTGGACACTTAATTTTCTTCTTCGTGCCGTTTTTTTTTCCTTTTTCCATGGCAATTGGAAGGTAATTGAATCCATCCAGCCAACAGATGTCATTTGAAGTTGGCTTTCTCCTCTGGCAAGTTTTCATTCTTGTATCTTCTATATGCGGGATATGTAAGTATTTCCAATAAATTGATTGATGTAAATAACAAAAATTTAAGTAATCAATTTCAGTACGACTTTTCTCCAAGAGCGACGAACTTGGACTGCGCATCATTTGCTTTCTATTCGGTATAAACATTGAAATCGTAAGTGTATCCTGTCCTTGATTCACATCATATACATATTTTTATTCCACGTTTTATCGGTTGCCTATATTGCATATAGTGCTTCATGTTTTATCTATCTTTCAGCCTTTTCAGCCAGACTCTCCCAACTGTTCCGGGAGTCCTCTCCGGCCTCTGAAGATATAGGTGAGCAGTGGAGCCATATTTCCCACTCCATGAATACGGCTGCCAAGGAGGTCAGCCAGACCTGTGGAGTGTCGCCAAGCTACGGCAGAGAAAAAAGCCGCTTCAAACGAACTCTGCAGTCGGGAGCAACGCGAGCTGTTAGAGAGCGATATCGTGAGAAACGGAGAGAGGAGAAATGCCTTTTCAGACGCAAAAAAAGGAACAAGAAAGGCGTGAACTTGAGGTTGTTGAGGTGTTATGTCAAAGAAATGAATCTCGAAAGTTTTATCAAAAGGTCAAGCGTCTGACCGAAAGTTTCCAACCCGGAGTTTCTTTCTGCAAGGACAATAATGGAAGTCTGGTTACAGATGCACAGGAATCACTGAGACTATGGAAAAGTCACTTCTCTAATCTACCTGGGGGCTATGAAAAGATTAATACCGCCGATAAAGAAGCGTACATAGATCCACCAATTAATGATGGCTCTCTTGTAGAGCCACCGGATTATAACGAGCTCGATTCAGTAATTAAAATGCTGAAGAATAACAAAGCGGCCGGCTCCGATGAGTTGCCAGCTGAGTTATTCAAGACCGGTGGCGAAGAGTTAATAAGGCGTATGCACCAACTCTTATGCAAAATATGGTCCGATGAGTGCATGCCCAACGATTGGAATCTCAGTGTTCTTTGTCCTATCTTCAAGAAAGGAGACCCCGCTGTCTGCGCGAACTACCGGGGAATAAGTCGCCTTTCAATAGGATACACAATTCTGTCCCGCGTACTGTGTAAACGGCTGGAGCCATACACGAATGCACTGATAGGTCAATATCAGTGCGGCTTCAGAACAAAGATTTCGACCAGTGATCAAATTTTCACTTTACGCCAAATCCTGGAAAAGACCCACGAGTACAATAAAGAAACACACCACCTATTTGTCGATTATAAGGCCGCTCTCGACACGCCGATAAGAACGAAGTTCTTCAACGCCCTATCTGAACTTGGTACGCTCTCACACACCCAAAGCGTCGTCAGAGTAGGAAAGAACCTCTCCGAACCCTTTGATGCCAAGAGAGATTTCAGGCAGGGTCATGCTTTATCGTGCGACTTTTTTAATCTCCTGATGGAGTACATCCTACGCCAAGGCCCATACGTAGAACGATCGGGCACGATCTTCCATAAGGAAGTGATGCTACTCGCATATGCTGATTATATAGACATCATAGGCACCAACGAACGGTGAGTAAGCAGGGCGTTCTCGGAGATTGAGAAACAGTCACATCTCATGGACCTAGCGGTGAACGAGGAGAAGACGAAGTACTTGATGTCCACTCACAGACCATCAGCGCGTCTTGGACGGTATGTGAGTATGGAGAATTTCAACTTCAATGTTGTAGAAAACTTCGTCTATCTGGGAACAGAAATTACCAGCGACAACTGACATCAACGGATACAGCGTCTTTAGGAGTGTTCGCGAGAAAGATTCTTCGTATGATTTTTTGTCCCCTTAGAGTTGGCGTCGAGTTTAGGACCCATATGAACCACGCTTGACATAGTCCACCGAATTAAATTCCAGCGGCTGCACTGGGCTGTTCACCTCATTCGGATGAACCTCGGAGCTCCAGCACCAAAGGTTTACGACGGAAACCTGAACTTGAATGGCGAACGGCGTCAGAGAGGACGTCCGAGCTTAAGATGGCTAGAATAGGTCTATGATGACCTGAAGAAGCTCCGGATTGCCAGCGACTGGCGCCGGCGCGCACTAAACTACACCGAATGGTGCTCTTTCCTACGTGTGGCCTTGACCGATAGACGGTTGTAGAGCCACCTAAGTAAGTAAGTTTTATCTATCTTGGAATTTTAATATACATTGGTGAATATACTGGAAAGAACTCTCACTACGAGTTGCTGCAAATGTGTCTGCAAAAGAGTGCAGAACATCGGAGATGTAATAATCTTTGGAAACGTCAATGGGCTTATCACATATATGACGCTACAACCGTTTGTCAGTCATGGCCGCAAGTAGGTAGGCGCACCAGCCGCTATAGTCTAGTGCGCGTTGATCTTCGAGATAGAGCTCTAGTTCCAATTTGCTTGCTGAACCCAAAGTAGCATCGATTAGTAAGCGTGAATCTTCGCCAGTCGTTGAGATGAAGCTTTGGTGGTTTTGCTTCAACTTATTTTAATGCATAATCAATGCAACGTCCAGAAATACAAGGATTTTATTCTGATTAAGTTTCGCTTTGATTAGTGCATTCGTGCAATTAGGAAAATTAGAGTAATATCTTGGAACTCGGTGCACTGACTGCTAGAATACTGAAAGATTTTGCACTCTCATTCAGTTGGAAATCAAGAAAATGTAAATTATTAAGACGAGTATAAATGTGTAGATGAAAAACTCACAGATAATTTTTAAATAAAACACAGAATAATTTTAATTTATTGATCAAAATTTACTTTATTGGCTCTAATTGAAAGAATTTATTTTATTGAAAGCCTGCTTTGAAATGACAATTTGGATTTCGGAAACATTAGGGTGACCAAACAAATAACGGGGTCACAATTTATCGGAGATGTCTTGTCATCTTAGGTAACAGAAAAAACTCACCATAAATTAATTTTAGATGTTTCATTATAGAATTGTTCTAACCTTTCACACAGAACGTTTACATACATACACCAAAAGAATTTGACGATTTAGTGCAGTGTCACAGATGCCAAGAATTAGGGCATACAAAGCTTTCTGCATATTGGTAAAAATCACCCAAAACCAGCAGATCAAACAGCAGCACGCACTGAGCTAATACATACCGACCAATCTGCGGTCATGCCTAGCTCGCCGGTGACACCTCCGCTAATCGTGATAAGACAAACAGTATAAACGATCAATTCAACCACCAGCAAAGTACTGAGACCAGATTTGATAAACTGCTACAACTGATGGAAAAGTAGATGGAGCGGTTTGACAGTATGTCAGAACAAATCTGCTCGTTAGAGAATCTTGTCACGTCACTTATCACCTTAAAATTCTCGTATGGAACGCTAAGTGCGAGCTCGAACATACCATCAAATCTCACAACGTTGTCATTGTGGTGGTAGTGCTATCATTATCAGAAACAACATTAAATTTTCTGTATGTATGTAGATCCACACCACATCTCTGGGCTCAAGTAAGCACCGTAGAACTAAATGCAGCTACTGGTAGCTTTAAAATAGCGGCTGCGTACATTCCACCACGACATCAAGTCATTCAAAGCATGTTTAAAACTGTATTTGATGCACTAGGAAACTGCTTTCTCATTGGTAGAGTGGTGATCTAAACGCGAAGAATCACTGGTGGGGAGCTAGAACCGACAACCTGAAAGGACTCGAACTGCTGAAGTGCATTCAATAAAATAATTATTCAGTCCTAACTTCAGGAAGTGCTACGTACTGGCAGCTGAGCCAAATCGTCAACCGAATATACTAGATATCGCCATCTGCCGTGAAATCGATAGACGAAGGATAAAAATTAAAGACTTCCGCGAGTTATTTTGCGATCATTCTGCATGTTGACGATACGGTTGAATGGTTAAATCGGTCTGGACTTGCGGCAAACAGCTATGGTGTGTGGCAGCTGTATCAAATATCGAAATACTTTGGACATTCATACGAAAAATCATAGGAGGTGTAAATGATCCAGCACATTTTTGGTGCGTACGTAAAGATGCATTACAAGAAAAAAGAATGCTAAGACCTCTGACTCAGTGCATTGCTTTTCAGTACATTTTGTTTGAGAATTGATAAAACCCTAAGTAACAGTCAGAGATATCGTGACATTACCATTGATACTGGATCTTTGGTACGAAATGAAAATAAAGTCTTCGACAGTTGACGGATTAAAACATATTTCAGAATGTATTAAAAAATGAGGAAACTTACCTTTCAAAGTCCAGACAGTAAATCTTAAGATCATCCAAACAAACGCCTTCTTTTGCCATACAGAAATAAATCTACTCTGAATTGTAATGGATGACAAAGAGCATGTCTGAGAGCTTGGACTTAGTTGAGTTCTAAAGACAAAAGAAATTCCCGTAAAAAAGGAGTGAAACTTTTTGGTTTTAAAAAAAAATTTGAATATTATGATTTAATAAATTGGACTGAAACAAAACTAACTGAATATTCCACAAAAGGGAGTTCCAAGAGCTGCACAGCTTCAGGCCCCACAAACTACAAGACTGAGCTGGCGGGTAGTGACTTTGAGTCTCAAGCTCAACTTTATTTAATACGTAAACTTTAAACGAAAGATATTTATTGTCCGATTAAAAAAAAAAAATGTTTCCGGTGTTCAATTCCGAAACTTTTCTAATGTACATATTGAAAAATTCGCGCGAAATCAATAGCAACCAATTTTTAATTACAGCTGATGATTTTTCATTCATTGCACGACAATCAGTCTAATGAATTTTTAAGGTTGTGCGCACCCAAGAGAAAACTACGAAACATAAATCTCGCAATTTAATCAATGCTTATTACATTAAAATTTGTACATTAAAATTTTTGGTATGACATCTACAAAACACAGAATTGGAGTGCAATTAAAATGTAAATGCTTTCAAATTTAGAGCCCAGAAAAGTCATGATGATGATAATAATAATAATAATGCGCTTAATAGAAGAATTTCAAATAAGGGTAACAAGAAAAGAACGTGTTCAAGGTGAGAGCGAGAGAGAAAGATAACGCAAGGGAAACCAAGCGCAAGTGCTTACAGTACAAATTAACAAAAATCCGTGAAACGCATAAAATATTTTCATACATTTTAACCCCCGAACGTATTCAGTAGACAACATTCACATTCTGTTCAGGACAGAGCAGAGTATGGTCTATAGGTTTGTTCAAAAGATGTCTGTCCGTCTGTCCGTATGTCCGTCCGTCCGTTTGTCCCACCGTGTTTGCCTGCATTAATATACTACTCGTATATATTGTATCTGCCTGCTTTGTCCGTCCGTCCGCCTGTCTGTCACACTCTCCGCCTCAACGGGCTGCTGCAGTCTGCAATCTCTAGTCAGCAATCGCTTAAGTGTCTACTATGCTATACTACCTATGCTTCCTATCTGTATTAGTGTATCTGTGTGTGCATGTTTGTGTGACTCGTAACAACTCGAAATGAGCACTTGCGGTATTCCGAATTCGACACCAACCAAGCCACCACCACACCACACACCGCTTCGTCCCGTGCTCTGACACTCGATTTAAATTGCGCTTCGTGGCGCATTCACTTCACTCGTAGTACATCGTTCCATTTACGATAGCTAGCTATAGACCGCAGACCCAATTGGAAATCGAACGAGCTCAGTACATTGTGCCGCTTGTAGAAAGTTTCCGAAAGACCTATAAATCTAATAAATCAATTAAAAACAAGAAAAAGAAAAGTTAACTTCGGTGGAACCGAAGCTTTACTTACCTTTTAAAATAATTATAAATCATATGTAAATATTTAGATAACATGTAAAAACTATTTGTGTACTGTAAGTGCTATTGAGTTTTTTGAGGGTATGCAACCAATACCTTATACTATTTGTTAATTCTGATATTTATTGGCAACTGCTACCAATAATTTTTTCATTCGCTGTGAAAAACCCAGGTAGTTACATATATATCGCACGTCACTATTCATTATTAAATTCATTCTCATATATTCAAATCCAGTTGAAAACGCAAACCCATAATTTATTTCAGTTAACATTCCAAGTGGGTATCTCATTTTTAGTTAGTTTGTTTTATTTTTTCTATGCTCTGTGTTTTTTGTGTTTGTTGTTAACTTGCTTTGCTGCCGCTGCCAACAAAAGAAGCAGAGCAAAAGTGAAGACGCCAGCTAGAGAAGAGACGGTTGAATAGAATGAATGATGTTGACTGAGGGGAGGAATATGCTATGGCGTGGTGTGGTACGGGGCCAGCATTTGGGACCTTGTTCTGGCTGGTTTCATTTCATTTCATCTCGAAGTCGTCATCCTCAACGTTGTCGTTGTTGCCTTTGTTGGCATTTTGTGCACAGCAAACATGGCGTTGTTTTTGCGTTTTGGGTTTTTTGCTATAGATACACATCCATATATACATACATACATACATACATGCATACATACATACATACATATGCACATACACTTGCTTTGGCTTCTTCGTTGTTGTCGTCCGTCTCGTCACGCCACACATTTACACTCGCCTTTCTCCCCTCTTCCAATATTCGACGTTGAATATTTACATTTTGATTGGGAAATTGCTCAGGCACATTTCATGCGTTCGTGGGTGTAGTTTAACACACGCACACAAATGCACATATACATATGTATGTATATACAAACACCCTCATACATACATATGTATGCATAAATACGTACATTTTCGGCCTTTGTTTGTTTTGTGGCTTTGCTTGTTTCACACTTTTTTTTTTGTTCTTTACTTTTTCAGAATTAACAAATCAAGAAAGCCACACAAGAACGCCAGCGTTTTCGTTGTTGTTGTTGTTCTCTTAGCTTTTCTCTTATTTTTTTAATTTTTTTTTTTTTTCGTTTTTCGTGTTTGGCCTTTCGTCCAATAATAATTTGTTTCGATTTATCATAAGCGAAATTTATGAGAGACAACACAAAACCTGAATGAAATGATAAATGATCTAATGAGACAAAGCTGTAAACTGTTGAGCGTTGGAAGTGTTCCAAGCGTGCGTTTAAAGGTCGGTCGCACAATCTGCTTTCAATCGTAGTTGAAGTTGAAATATCGACTTAGTCAGCCGAAAATAATCTGTATGTAAATATGTACACAAATTTACATTTTCTTTGAAATACTTGAAAGTATCTGCAGCAAAGAAATTCACCCAAACAAATAAAACATTTCAATTTGATTGCGTAACTCGCAAAGTGGCAAAAATTTGCCACAAGGGTTCCTCAATTCTGCTTCTGTAGTCAAACAAAAGAAAATATTGGTTACATCAGACAATTTCTGCCTTTTTTATAGCACTATGGGTTTGTCAGAAAAGTTGTCGGAAAATAGAAAATAGTACACGAATTTTTACATTAAAAATGTCATCGCAATTAACTTAAGTGTCAGACCTATAAACAAGGTCATTTGTTTAGGTCATTTCAGGCATTTGGCCTACTGTAAGCGGAGATATCGTGCTCAAGGTGACAGTGTGTCTGTGTTATCAAACAAACCGAAAATATTAAGTTCAGTTTTGAACGGTCCTGAGAACAAAAATGATGATCAATATGTTGGCCAACTGAAATCCGTGTTCGCCGCACTTTCCATGTAAACTACGCGTCAATTCAGCAAAGATCAGCCAAAATCTTCATTAAAATTCATGGAATTGTAAATAAGTATTTCAAAAACATCAATTTATCGCATTTTGACAGAAAATTTGGTGTGTGCACTGTTTCTTTCGCATAACTTGACTGGCGGTCAAAATAAATGTACTCTTGTGACCGACTATCTGATGAAAAATGCAATTTCATTAATTCACTCCCCATATTCGCTTTTACCTTTTCGGAAAAATGACTTTGCAGATGAAAGGAAAGCGTTTTGTAGAAGTAAAAACCATCCAAAAGACTTGTATCGACGTCATTGGTGGATTCAGGGGGGGAGAGAAACTGTAGAACCATTAGACGCCACAAAGAGAGATCTGATCCGCACGAGTGCGACTCTTTGCTTTTCAGTTTTTATATCAAGTTGAAAACAGAACACCAAACTGTGCATTCGAAAAATGACATAAATCGCAATCAGATTTGTCGTTTCTGACTCGAGATGTGGCTAAAATTGTGAATTTATTCTTTAAAAAACTACAAAAATTCATGCCGCGAAAACGTATACATTCAAAATTTTGTTGAGGCCATTTTCGAGTTCACCAGATTAACATTTCAAAAAGATACTTTTATAATGTACTAAAATAAGAAAAATATACATTTCTAATTTTGAATCGATGAACGCTTCCAGCGGCTTATTGATATTGATATATCCTCAGAATATAAGAACGTTTCCGAATAGGATGAACGATTTCATGTATATTTGTAGACGGTTGAAAAACGTTTCAAAAGAAAATCAAAAAATTGCAAAAATAGAATGTTTGCTCTTTACTGCTAGTCACCTAAGAGAGACACCAACGATTCGACATATGCACGTAAGAGGTTAGGAAAGTATATTTAACCGTAACAAACGTGTCCCTTTTTAGCCAATGACAGCATATTTTTTTTTATACCATTCACACATAATGTTAAATGGTATTATAAGTTTGTCAGAAAGTTTTTAACGCATTAAAAAAGAAACCGTAGAAACCACGGTGGATGTATCTATAAGGTGACGTATTCCTCTGTGGTGACTTTCTTAAATACTCTGAGCGCAAAAAACAATAATGCTCAAACCAAAGCGCAACAAATGACAAAGAGTAAGACAAAAGATAAAATAAGAAATAAAAAACAGCGCAGCTGAGGAGAATACGTCACCTTTAGTACAAATTTAGCATGCCATAAACTATATACATATATTCTTAATCAATTCGATGAGTAGATCTAGACTTCTCCGTCTGTCTGCGTGTTGCTGCGCATTTGTTATACACAGTGCAAAAATTATTTGTAACATGGTATATTTGATTTGTTGAGCTGTCAAAATGTATGTAACATAGCGAAGAAAGCATCGGACACCCCATACATATATTCGTGATCAGCACGACAAGACGAGTCGCTGTAGCCTTGTTCGCCCATCCGCCCGTATGTCTGTCCGAAAGAAGTTCTTAGACAAACTAAACTTACGGTATAGAGTCTCTAGGTGCCGCACTGCTACAGGAGTAACTTGAAATTTCATAATTCGCAGTTTCAAAAAAAACAACGACCTATAATGTGTGAATATAAGAATTTTAGCTGGCTCAAGGTCATTTTACATTGGGCAATAATTTTTTATATATTCATACATATATATTTCCTCAATGCGAAAGAAGGAATAATGAACAACATTTTGTTTACACAGAAAAATTATCGGCTTCCGATGCACGTGTTTCAGTGTTTGCCAAACCCTTAATCAGTCGGATAGGCCGTACATTGCCAAATGATTGCTTATATACCATGCTTAATTGAAAATCGTCTTGTGTATTTCACGATTTTCTGTTCAAGAATGATAACGAAACTGGAAAGACGTTATAGTACTTTCCCAGGATGTTCTGCTGCATTCATGCAAGTACGGTCTCTTTCATTCTTCTGTGTTTTTGCTATTGCATTATACACTTTTAAAACTATTCAAACGCCCCATTTGAAATCTCTCGATTAGCGGATCGCTAATAGTCAAGTGGCGCAGATTAAAAGGGGATAATACAATAGCAAAAACACAGAAGAATGAAAGCGACCGTACTTCAAAATGCTTTGAGAACTGACGAAGATTAAATTGATGACTTATCAATGAATCCATTAAGTGTTCAAGTGAAAAAAAAGGTTTCTGAGTTCGTTGTCATAAAAGACATAAGGCGCTGGTCCCAATCTCCATGTTCCATTAAAGAATACATTTCATTTTGATCAAACATTTTTCTTGTTATTATTTCTTTTTATACTATTAACGTGTTATTGTACCTTATAGACAAATTTACCTTTTCTGCAAAAATTTCGGTTCATCCTAAGTTAACGTTTTTTACTACTTTTTAATAACTTAATAACTTCGTACACAGAGTGTGAAATGGTATTATCTGTTTCTCTGAAAGTTTGTAACGCATTCAAGGAGGCATCGTAGACCCCATAAAGTATATAAATTCTTGATCGGCTCGACAAGACGAGTCGATCTAGCATAAATTTTTATTCTATCCAGTTGAAAATTGGCACATACACTTTTTTTTTATTCCAGTAATTTTGTGTTTTTTATGAAAAAATTCTTTATTTAAATCAATATTAGCTTGAAATTTGATTTGGTGGATGAAGTGGACAACCGCTTCATATACATGCATATACAAATTGGCGTGTCCCGCCCATTTTTTGAGGTAGTCCCTTATAAACCCACAGCTCCCTTTTACGCATTTGTATGGATCAACATCAACTTGGAATTCGATATGGTGGCGTCTTACACATCTACTACATCGCTTCATACACATCTACTATAGCTTGGGGTATCCCCGATTTAAACCACTACTATGTTTTACAAAAAAATGTCGTGTGAATGGTATTAGAGCTTCAGTTCAACCGAAGTTAATGTTTTTTCTTGTTAATAGATTTTGATTACTTAAAGACCATTTTATTGAGAATTGAATGCTTTTTGTGAATATTAATCAAGACAATTTCATGATGAACCATAATTTGCTTTGAATGAAAGTCAAAATATAAAAAACGTAAATCAAAAGTAATAAATTCAGACAATTTCGTTCAAAAGCCTACATATTTTCATTCGAAGAATACATTTGTATTTACAAAACTGAAATTTCTATAATACTTCAATTCAAAATCTGTTGAAGTTTAATTGAGTTATTGGATGATAATTGATTGAAAAACAGTTTATTTTAGCAATAACTTTTCAAATTTGAGTGTGTTAGAAACTCTGTAGCACCGTTGAATAGTCGAATATATGTGAGCCATTTATCTTTTGTTTATGTATTTATTTTTGCTTTTCAATATGCATTTGTTGAACGTTTGTCTACCTTTTTTATACCATTCACACATAATGTGAAATGGTATTATCAGTTTGTCTTAAAGTTTGTAACGCATTAAAGAAATCATAGTAAACCCCAAAAAGTATATATATGCTTGATCAGCTCGAGGAGACGAGTCGATCTAGCCATGTTGCGCGTTTTTTTTTTGGGACCAATTTTTATGCTATTCAGTTGAAATTTTGCACATACACTTCTTTTTATTGCAGTTTAGTAGAGTATCAAGATTGACCCACCCCGCCCACTATTTGGGGTAGCTCCCATACAAACCTATGGACCACTTTTGCCTTTTTGTAAGAAAAACTTTTTTATTAAAGTCAATATTAGGTTGAAATGCGATATGGTGCCTTTTAAGAGACAGTCGCTTAACATACATAGACAATTGGGCGTGGCCCGTCCACTTTTTGAGGTAGCCTCCATACAAACCCACCGTGCAATTTTTTTTTGGTTTTTTAAGAAACAATTCTTCATTTATATCAATATTAGGTTGAAATTTGATTTTGTGGATTTTAATGGACAACATATACAAATGGGCGTGTCCCGCCCACTTTTTGAGGTAGTCCCATATAAACCCACAGTTCACTTTTATGCATTTGTATGGAAAACGTCAATATCAACTTGAAATTCGATAAGGCGGCATCTTACACATCTACTACATCGCTTCATACACATCTACTAGTGAGCGTGTACCACCCACTTATTGGGTTAGCCGCTATTTAAACCCCCACTTTTATATTTTACAATACTGTTTAAAGTTTCGTGTGAATGGTATTCGGTTCAACTGAAGTTAACGTTTTTTTTTCTTGTTTTCAATATGAAAGGATCGGAAGATCTGAAGCCATACTGATACTGCCTTATCAGTGCATATGTACGTGTATGGCTCCAGCCGTTTAGACAGTACACGGGACAGAATTATATATTTAATTTAAAGGAGACTCATACCACGGTAGTTCACGCTGACAGCGGGGTATTGAAAAACTCAGCTTTATTATTCTTCAGCTTTTTAATTACTGAGTCAACCTCGTTATAGACCGGTGGCTTTACAAAAAAACTATCTACAATTAGATTCTAAAAATACTTCTCTATTTGCGGCATTGTTCTCTTCATCGCCTCCAAGTAGTTTAGAGAAGTAACTTTTTCATAGTGTCATTGGTTCCTGTGCATACAGATGCACAGCCTTCCATTTTCTTCCATGCAGAAGGAAATAAAATGATTGTTGGTTTTATGTTTTAGATAACTACTAAATATAATTGAAAATAAAAACATTTAACACTATTAAACAGTACCAAATTACCAAAAAAAATTGTAAAGAAATAGGTACCTTTTACAACGCTGGTTTTAATTGGGTCAAGTTATCGCGAGTGCACTGTAGTTGCACATTATTTGAGCTACGCGTAATGAAGCATTCTTGTAATTGTTCTATATGAAAGGTATTTAAAAATTTAAGCATCAATATATGTACGTACATATGTACAGTGATGAACATATTTATTGGCACAGCAAGCATGTTACACGTTAAGACTATTTTTCTCTATTTAATAGGATAAATTTTAACAAGGAAAAAAAATATATATATAGTTAATTTTCAATCAAACCCATTTTGTTTCCAGGGTTAAATAATGTTTTATGATTATTTTCTAACAATTAAAAAACCAAAAAAATACCAAATTTCCCTGAACACTTGGCACACTTAGAGTCTTATTAATTGTATTGACATAATTTCAACGATTTGGCAACACTTTTTTCTAAAAGACCCGTTATCTGATCATTGAAAATAGCGTTGCGGTACAATTTCTAGCTAAAAACGTGTTAGTGAATTATATTTTAAAAAATTTAATGAAGTAATAAAATGGCGAATCTTATGCAGAGATTGGGGATATATTAGATCGAAGTCGGTATACCAATCGAAGCATCGTGCAGCGTGCAAAGCACACAGGTCGCCCTAAATTTTTAACTGACCGCGAACGCAGCCAAATAATTAGAAAGGTGAAGGTGAACCCAAAAATTTCCTGAAGCCAGATAGCAGCTGAGATCAAGCAGGAGTTCGTCAAGGATATTCATTAAATAACTGTCCGCAGGGCCCTGCCAGAGGCAAATTTCAACTCTCGTGTTGCTAGACACAAGCTGCTTATGACATAAGTGAACAAACAGAAGCGTTTAGCCTATACCAAGGAGTACTTAAGCAAGCCAATCGAATTTTCGAATACTGTTATGTTTTCGGATGAAAGTAAATTTAATATTTTTCGATCTGATGGCGGCCAAAGGGTTTGGAGAAAGTCCAACACAGAGTTCCAACAGGAAAACATTGCTTCATCTGTAAAGCATGGTGGTGGAGGAGTGCTTGTTTGGAGCTGTATGTCTGCTGGTGGTGTCGGTGAGCTGGAATTAATTGATGGAATAATGGACAAAAAGAAATACTTGGACATCCTCCAGAGAAATGTTAAAAAAAGTGCAGAAAAATTGAAATTGCCAGCCACATTCACCTTCCAGCACGACAATGACCCATCATGATGTTCGTATTAGGCTCGCACATCATGTGAAACACACATTGCCGCATCCGCCTCATTCTCCAGACCTCAACCCCATTGAACATTTGTGGGAAGAATTGGATAGGCGCGTGAAGAAGCGCTCAATAACAACAAAAGCCCAACTGAAGGAGGCACAAAAGGGCTTGTCAACTAAATATTATTCAGGAAAATGTTGTACTTTTTTAATGAAATAAAATGAATTCAGTTAAAAATTATTTATTCTATCTAATTACATTTTTCCCCAATCAAATATCAACGTATTGCAGGTAGAAAAATTGTCTCAATCTGTAACATTCTTTCTGTGCCAATAATTAAATGTACATAGTTTGATTTGATTTTTATAATGAGTGAAACAGAAATCTCCTTCAGCTCAAAATGTCAAAATTTCATTCATATAATTTAGTTTTATGAATGAAATTTGGAGATTTCAAGGCTAAAGAGATTTCTGTTTCACGACCAAGTACTGGGTGTCTCAAAAGAAAATGCACATTTGATTTGCTGATTGCGTGAACGCAACTATTCCGAGGGACGCGGCGGTAGGTCAATCGGTAGTCTAGCTTTTGGGAATTTAGTCGCTATGGAGCGTTTCTCGGGAGCGGACCGTGCGTTGCGCGTACGCGTGTTTTACAAAAACCTCTCCATTAGAGGTGACATAAATTGGACTCCACGAAGTCCCGATTTAACCCCTATGGACTTTTTCCTGTGGGGTTACGTCAAATCTAAAGTTTACGGCAACAATCCGACCTCCCTGGCACAATTAAAAGAAAATATCCGTCACGGAGAATACCTGCCGAGCCTTCATAGGAAATTTTAGTGCTCGATTAAATGAATGCCGTGAACGCAACGGTTTACATTTGGACAATATCATTCTTAAGAAATAAATTCCCAAAGTGTGTATTTTAATATGTAATAAACATTTTTTAAATGTGAACTTTCTTTTGAGACACCTTGTATATACATACATATGTATGAACATACGTATGTTTGTATGTATTTGCAACAATATTACATTATTTCTGTCGTAAAAGTTTTATTCGCAGCAAAAATAAATGAAATTACCAGTTTGGACATTTAACAGCCCATACGCCATTGTTGTGTTCTGGCGCTTAATACTCTCGTACAAGTTTAGCTATAAAATAATTATTACATATTATTTTGTTCATTACTATTACGACAGCGCCACAACAGTTAATTAAAAAAATGCTTTTGATTAATGAAAGTAATCAAACTGTCGCTCTTTGGCCTATTGTCTGGCATCCTCTCGCTCTTTCTCACGCATTGCTAACAACATAAGCTGACATCAAATTGCACGGTAACCAGACTACAGCAACAACAACAACAGTGAATGCATGTACATATGTATGCATGTATGTATGTACTATGTAGATATCGTCATAGCCAACAAATTTAGTCTCTACTCTATCAATTTAAGTCATACAACACGCAGGCTTATTTACTCGCTTATATGCTTTATGCTGCTTTTTCTGCAACATTTACGGAGTTTCTTTGTGCTTTTGCTCTTGTATATAATGGTATATACATGCATATGTATGGATTTAGCTAAATTTATAACTACACTGAGTATGTGTGTATGTACATTCCAAAGTAAATATAGATACGTTTATATATGTACATATTTACGTTTCAATACGCATTAACGAGAAAGCAACGTAGTCAACGTCGACTTCACTGTTGACGCTAACTTCAGTTATTTTCATTATTTCATTATTTTTTCATCCCTCCACTTATGCATGCATATATACATACATGCGTGTGTGTGTGTGTGTAGTGGTTGCCAATACTTGTATGTGCTGCTGTTGTTGTTGCCTTCTGCACAGCCAACTCAAAGCATTTACCAGTTTATGGGACTTATCGCACATTTCAGACGCCGCAGCTACAGCAAATAATTTATAATTTAAGTGCCAGAGCCTCGTGTATGCACTTGCATATAGACAACACCCATACATAAATACGTTCATATGGCTGTGGCTGTATGTATTTGAACATTTCAAATACGTGTTTATGTGCAACATGCATATGTATATAAAAGTTTGTATATATGTACGTATGTATGTATGTATGCACGTGTATATTAATTTTTGGTGTTCTTCTATCCCCTTTCATTCGTTTTATGTTGTTCGCTTGTACAACCAAAAACGTGCACGAGAGAACAAAATTATGTCGTTAGCATGAGAGAAAGAGATTGTAGCAGTGAACTGAGCGAGTGAGAAAGAGGAGCATAAAGCAAAGCATAATGCCAAAGGCAACAACAACAGCAATCGACAGCAGACTAAGTTTTTCGGTACACTTCAAGTGAAAAAGGTGAATTTAAATGTTGCAGAGTTGTCGGATGGCTGAATTTTTGTGTATATTTTGAACGAAAATACTTTTAGTATGAAATGTTAAACCAGTTCTATTTAAGCAACAGCTTTTGAATATCACATTTAGTACACTTAGTGTTGTAATATAATAGTTCTAATTTTGTTACTCTGGCAACTCTACGCCGCTAAATACTTTTTTTTCGTTTTGTAAATTTTTTCATTCATTTTCTGTATGTAGCACAATAACAGCGGAGTAGCGGCTTAAGTCACACACAAACACAGGCACAGAAAACCTTTTTTATACTATTAATGTATATGACACATGCACACACACACAAGGCTTGACTTAAAAGTTCGAATACATTGTTCCAACTATTTATGTAAACATTAAGCAGTGAACATACGAAATGTAGCTAAATAATTTTTTTGAAAAACGATTCTGAGAAAGGAAGGAGAGCGCACATCAGACATAGTGACAAACAACAAACGTAAATCTCTTTGCCCGTACCCTTCCTTGCACTATATAGGCTGCATACAATGAAAGAGCCGACCAGCAGAGAGCACCATGTGCTGTTGTTAGATACGTGCGTGGCATGAACGACTGTAAGGAGATAAAGGGAATATGAGTGCTGCAGCATATACTGTGATTAGTTTGTGTTATCTATGCATTGTACATACATTGTTTTATGTTACTATATCCCAGCATTGCACAGATGAATGAGGTTGGTCCACTAGGTGGACTCATTCATTTTCTTTACATAGTTGTTGCAAAGTTGCAAAGACACTGATTATTCTGTGTTATAAATATACAACGAATTAATTGATAATCCTACTAATATTATAAACGCAAAATTTTGTATGGATGTGTGTATGTTCGTTACTCTTTCACACTGAATGGATTTTAATGAAACTTTACAATAATATAGCTCATATATCAGAATAACAAATAAGCTATTATATATGACGATATACACATAAATGTAATGAATAAATGTAAATAAAATGTAATGTAAAGTAGGCAGAAATTAGTATGAGCGAGATGGCGATAATTAAAACATGATGTATAGCTGAAAGCCACAGATTGTTGATCGTTCATGTGTTTATCTCATTTGGTCATGTAGGAATGAATGAAGAGAAAGAACGAAAGTATACGTATATTCGAAGTAAAATGCGGCAAACGCATTTTATCGCATTGGAAATGATATATTAAAAACCATTGTATGCTTTTCAAAGTTTATGAGATTGCAGAAGATCTGTGGTCAACTCATATGAATGTGTGAAAAAAATTTTTTTTGAGTATACATACATAGTATATGTGTACGATAATATGTGTATACGCTAGCTACTAACCCTTTCTCTGTTCGTCATTTTGTGGAAGTGGGCGCAGACAACGTTGTGAGGGCCAGTTAGTATATGTTCATGTTCAATTTTCTGTATCTATTAGTGCCGCTAGCTCTGATCTCAAGGTATCCAACTAAGTACAAACACAGCCCAAGAAATAAAAAACAAGCAAGAATGTAAACAAGCATAATTCCGTTAAATTCTTCAACAAATTCTTCTTCGCTTTTGACGCCAATAATACATATATGTACGATAATACATATATGTATGATATATAAGAACGTTCAACTTAATTATAGATATCAATACAGAAAGAATGTACAAACAAATCATGACTTGTAATCGATCTTTGTATGCATTCAGCCTACGAAGTGTCGAGGAGACGATGTATAACGTAATATTCATTTGCACTGCCGGTTACTTACATTTTAGAAGAGAGCCAAATTTAAAGTTCGAACGTTCTTAATTGTAGACCTTTTACATAAATTTCCACTTTTTACAGAAAACCTATGTTTATTTTCTAGTTGATCTTATATTTTTGGTACTCTTTACATATGTAATAATTCTAGCATATTCGTCGTGCGCTGCTACGCTCCCATTGTTTTTTGTTTCCTCCGTGTGCATCTTATAGTGCATCACATAGTATAATCCGAACAACCAACCACCAACTTTGCTGTCAATTCGTAGTCTTCATGCCAGTTTTTTTCATAGTAGGCTTTGATTTGCGTACAAATATATTTCAACTATACTGTATTACTAAGAAACTGTGACAAAAAAAGTTATTGATGTACATATAACTATAATCTGAGTATGTGATATTATTGCGTGCACATAGCATAACCACCGGACGTGACTATACTTCACAGGTTCCCTTTTCTGAAGTTTGATTTCCGAAAAGTTTGATCTCAATCTGTTGGACGGTTTGGATTTCTATAGCTAGCATAGATACATACATCCATACAAAATTTATTTTTATATATATAGGTGACCCATTGGCCCATCCAGAAGAGGGAACTTAAGACCAACAAACAGGATTTTTGCTCAATTCAAAAATATTTTATTTCGCTTGATTTTTATAAAATAATAGCAAAAAAAATTGATTTTTCACGTTTTTTTTATAGTAGAGTGCCCCCCAGGAGTATTATAGTTACCCAATCTCCTGAGAGCTTTTTGTATTCGCTCTGGATTACCCGACTGCGCTTTATTTATTTTATTTTTTTAACTTTAATTCGGTTAAAGAATTAAAAATAATGCCGCATTGAACTTTATAATTGAACCTTGTATATAACATTACGCAGCATAGCTGGTGAACATCTGCTGTTGGCGTTTGACGGCGCTGAGTTGTCAATGATGTAAATGTGTGCGTGTGAATACGTGTAAAGGCGAATAAAGAGACGAGACTACTGCTGATGATGTTGACTATTGTGACGTCATAGCTTTGGTATATTGTATATGTTGCTTTGAATTGTGGCTAATCTGAGCAGTTGGAAAAAGGAAAAAATGTTACCACCACAAGCAGACACACACACACAAACAAAGATTTTCGTAGATACAAAGGCGTCGTTGTGTGTGTGCGTTTGCGCCCTGAACTCAATTGCAATCACTCGAAACGTCGTCAGACTCATCAGCCAACGACAAAAACAACTACAATGGAAATGCAACCGTAACACATTCATATATACACACACACACACACACACACACACACACACACATAAACTCAAGCAAATTACATACATATATACACTCAATAATGTCTTCAACGTTGCTACCGGAGTTGAAGTTGAAGTTCGTTTTCGGTTCGCCGGGAATTTTCTAGTGCTGTGCAGTCAGACAGAGTTAGGTTAGTCAGGTTCGTTTTCGTACTCGTCGTTGATGTTGACGTTGAAGCTTAAATTGTTGATTTTGCCTCTCGTTGCTGCTTGTGCTGCTTTCTCATCTTCCATCCGCATCAAAGCTCTTAGTGTATCTCAAACTGATGCTGAATGTATTTTTATCTGTAACTGAAACTTTAGCCATGGCATAAACGACACAGCATGTTTATGTACTTATTAGACTTTCTGATCGAGTTTATTGCTTCATGCGCTCTCAATTAAGCTGCTAAATCAGTTAAAGTAATCTATGGGGTGCATTAAAGGCAATCAATAATGCTTGTCCACTTAGACAACGAATGAGCTGATTAATGACAGGATGCTGGCAATCATCGAAGCTTTTAATTGAAAAATGGCGTTCGATGTTTTCGTTTCAATTGGCATAATTGATAAAAAATTTATCAAAGCGAATGGTTTTGTTTCTTTTCTGAAAATATAATTTCTGAACAATTAGAAATTTTCTTGCTTTAATTATTTAAATTAATTTAGCTGCTCTCGGTAACTGAATTGTGTCACATTTTAACACAGAGCCTTAGGCTCAAGTGTTTAGCCAGCACCAAGTCGGAGGGCTGTCAAACAAAAAAGCTAAATCTCTGCCCCATAGTAACGCCTTTGACTAGATTACATTTTTGCAGCCTTTATGGCTCTCTCTCTTTTATACCATTGACACATAAATGGAATTATCAGTTCGTCAAAAAGTTTGTAACGCATTAAAAGAGACATCATAAAGTATATGTACTATACTCGTATAGTATAGGGTGCGCCTTCTCGTGGTCACCTATATTTTAAAATAACTTGAAGAAAAACCACACACAAAAACTTCATTTTTATTTTATTAAATTATACAATTTGTTTGCTCATTTATAGAAGATGACATCGAGCAAATGTCCACCCTCAGCGGCCACATAAAGATTTAATCTATTTCGACGTTTTCTCATCACTTTTTCCAAAATTTCTCTGTTTATAGCGGCAACATATCTTTAACCTGCTCTAGGGTATCTCGCATACGCTTTTTCCTTGAAGTCAGGAGCCATTAAAACTGGAGACCGCGGCGGCCAATAATAATCGCCACATTTCGATATCAAACGACCAATGACCATTGGTCGCTTTAAAGCCATTGAGTCGCGGGAGGTGTGACAGGTCGCGCCGTCCTGTTGAATCATTTTCTTCGAGAATGGGTGTCAAAAAATTATGATTCATGGCCCGATAGTGCTCTCCATTGACCGTAATGGTGGCCCTGGCGTCGTCTTCAAAGAAATTAGGACCGATAATTCTGTCAGCGCATACACCACATCAAGCAGTGACTTTTGGCGAGTATAGAGGCACATCATGAATCAGCTGTGGGTTTTCAGTTCCCCAGTAACGAATATTCTGCGTATTAACGGGTGAAGTGGACCTCATACGTCATGATGACGCGTTGACAGTTGAGGAGTTGATCGTAAAGTAAAATTTAACAATTTCTGCGCGTTTTTTTGGTGTGTAGTGCTCAAATGACGCTTCCAATGGGCGCTCATATGTGTGAAAATTCCAAAAATTATCATTTTATGGGAAACGGAAACGGTGGACGAAAAATGGTTCCATCATAACACATCAGAGACCAAGAAACAGTGGATTCTCCAGGCGAATCGGCACCGAAGTAGGCCAAGGTGAGGTGATGCTGTGGGGCAACAGTTTTTTGGGATGTAAACGACATAACTCACATTGACAACCTTAAAAAGCAAAAAAAAAGCAATCTGAAGAAATGACTAGGTGGAAAGAAATTTGTTTCCAACGATAAGGTTATCGCGGAAATTAACACCTTTTTCAAAAGATTGGAGGAATGTATTAAAAAATAAAAATGGACCAACCCAAAGTAATGTGTTTTTCAATTTATTTGAAAGCAGTTTTTAGTCTGTGCCCGTGCATCGACTCAGTTGGGTCGATTATTCGATTAAAGGGATACACCAGGAAGAACTTCCTTCGCTGAGCTGATCAATATAAGGATGAACTTCATATACATCATATATACAATTAGCATTTAATAAAAGTATGCCTTCCAAAAATCCAAATGGAGCCAGCCACAGAAGTTAGATACTACGTGAACAGGAGCCTACAATATTTGAGCACTGCTTCCTTTACGTATAAAGTGTAAGTAACAAAAATAAACAATAGAAAAATTGAACAGCTCCGAAACGAAAAAAATTTTGTGTTAACAAAGTGGATCGACTGCAAACCGTACACTCGCCCAATCACTGAACTTTTTACCAAGGGTATACTAAGTTTGTGGAAATGTATGTAACAAGCAAAAGAAGGCATGGGAGACCCCATGAAGTAAATATATTCTTGATCAGCATCGAAAGCAGAGTCAATCTAGCCATTTCCGTCTGTTCGTCCGTTCGTCTGTAGGTTTGAACAACGAGATCTCGATAACCATAGAGCCATATATGCCACGCCCACAATACTGCCATACTTACTTACTTACTTACTTATGTAGGTGGCTTTACAAACGTCTATCGGTCAATGCCGCACGTAGGAAAGCGCACCATTCGGTGTAGTTTAATGCGCGCCGGCGCCATTCGCTAGCAATCCGGAGCTTCATCAGGTCATCATAGACTTGATCAAGTTCAGGTTTCCGCCGTAAACTTTTAGTGCTGGAGCTTCTGTTTTCATCCGGATGAGGTGACCAGCCCAGTGCAGCCGCTGGATTGTAATGCGCTCGACTATGTCAACCTCATCATACAGCTCATACAGCTCGTGGTTCATATGGGTCCTAAACTCGAAGCCAACACCTAGGGGACCAAAAATCCTACGAAGGATCTTCCTCTCGAACACTCCTAAAGACGCTGTATCCATTGATGTCAGGGTCCATGCTTCTGCGCCATACAGCAGGACCGGGATTATCAGTGTCTTATAGATTTTTATCTTCGTAGTTCGAGAGAGCCCAAAGTAGCATCGATTAGCAAGCGTGATTCATCGTCTGATCTCTCAGCTAACATTGTTGTCGCTGATAATTTCTGTTCCCAGATAGACGAAATTTTCTACAACATTGAAGTTGTAATTCTCCATACTCACAGACCGTCCAAGACTATGGTCTGCAATTGGACACCAAATACTTCCCATGAGACGTGACTGTTTCTCAATCTCCGAGAATGCCCTGCATACTCACCGTTCGTTGATGCCTATGGTGTCTATATCATCAGCATATGCGATAGCATCATTTCCTTAAGGAAGATCGTGCCCGACCGTTCTACATATGCGCATTGGCGTAGGATGTACTCCATCAAGAGATTGAAAAACTCGCACGATAAAGCATCACCCTGCCTGAAACCTCTCTTGGTATCAAATGGTTCGGAGAGGTTCTTTCCTACTCTGACGACGCTTTGGGTGTGTGATAGCGTCATCATGCAAAGACGAACGATCTTTGCTGGGATACCAAGTTCAGATAGGACGTTGAAGAACTTAGTTCTTATCGGCGTGTCGAAAGCGTTTTATAATTGACAAGTAGGTGGTGTGTGTCCTTATTGTACTCGTGGGTCTTTTCCAGGATTTGGCAATACTACTATAGCTTCTTAAAAATACGTTTTTCCGCCATAAACGTTTTTTTATGGCATTTTTCTATTTATGTTTTTTTTTTAGATCTGTTTTTGATTTAGAAATTATCAACGCTGGGTATTTCGAAGTCGTGAACTTACGATTGCAGCAATATTTACGTGAATATTTGCCAAACAATTTTGTTTGAGCTTTTTGATGAGCGATAAACTTTTTGAGTGGGTTACTCATTAAAAAACTTACCTGTTAAGCACCGGTAATAACAAACAACAACAACAAAAAACACCATCTATGGCAGAATACCAAAATTGTAGGCATTTAAGTAAAGATGTCATAAATCGATATGAAATTTTTTTGGTAATCTTACTTCAAAACAAAGAAGTATTCACGACTTTGAAATACCCTGCTGCATTTCGTACTCTAATAATAATTTTTGTTTTTTAAACTTAAAAAATATTTTTTTTTTTGATTTATAAATAAAACACAAATCTTAAAAAAAAAGAAAATGCAAAAAACCAAACCCAAAAAAAAACAAATTTTTTTCGGCTGGTTTACCGTGAAAAAACGTGAAAGTTAAGTATATACAGGTTTATTATAGGCATTATGGGCATGGCATCCAATATATTAAATACACTTGATTTGCGCACAAAACACACGAATCTAATGGTTGAAGGTTCTATCTTTTATAGCTTTCGAGACCTCGTTGTTCAACATACGAAGAACGGACGTGACATGACTAAAACGACTAATCAAGAATATATATATTTTATGGGGTCTGTCACCCCTCCTTCTGTCTGTTACATATATTTCTACAAACTTAGTATACACTTGCCCTTAAGCGCAGGGCATAATAAACAAATTTCCACTTAAAGTGACAACAATCTAAGAAATCTGATTATCTGGCGCAATTTTTATAGCCTGAATATGCATATAGGTACAGTTTTTTGCTTTTATATAAACAATTTCAATACATTCAGTTTTAATTCATTTCAACATCAAGCATGACTTGTAGACGAATCTCTACCGATACTGAAAACTATTGTTTTCACTTCAAATGATGTCGATTTAGCATGTAAAACTATATAACGATATGTCCTGGTCTAAAAATACTCGTACTTAGGAATTTGATCAGCATGTATCATTTAGAACTTACCCAATCGAAAGCTCAGCAGAACATGAACTCTGAAAATCTATTGTAAACTTTATTTTTGAACAAAGACACATTCTGATGGCAAAACATGAAGTGCTGCAACAAAGCTGAACTAAACTGGCTCAACTTCGAACCGTGACGAAGAAAATGCTTTTGCAGAACTCGAGTAAACATATATCAAGACTAACATGTCACTGGCTAATTTAGAAATGGCCAATTTAGTCGAGTAGAGTAAGGACAGCTGCTAGAAAACGAGAACAATGACAAATGAAATACTGGAAATTGTTATGGAATATAGATCTATACTATATGCATTCAGATGCCAATGAAACAACACTTGAATCACTTCTTGCTTTAGAAGCAGTTATCCCAAAAACATGCGTTTTTAACATTATTGCTCGAAAGAATAAATCTAACTAGGCATTTTTTTGAAATTTTTTTTTTTTTTTTTTGGTAATTTGCATAGTTCATATTATCGTAAATTTTTTTAAGTTCAGATCGATATTTACTTAATATTATTTAACGTTTACGTTTGTATCTCAGTTTTCTTTGTTTAATGTAGGTTGATAAACATATTTCATTCTAAATGAAAAGCTGTTTTGGAACTACAATCGTTAATTATTTTTGAAACTGATGAAAGAATCACACCTTGTATACTTCAAACCAATTGTTAACAATGTTTATGGATAGTGATTCATCAAAGTCATTTGTTGTTTAAAAAAAAACCATCAACAAAAGAGTTATTTTTTACACTTTTCACAGGTTCAAAATTTAAAAAGCAAATACATATCTATGGGTTAGATATAGTATTGTATTAATATTGATATTTTGATATTTTCTTGGAAGAAGCAAACTATATAAATTTATAACTAAAGTTAACCTCGGATGCTGTTCGAAATGAATAAACAGTAATGCTGTTTATAATGAACAGTGATCACCAAATTCATGAGGTTAATTAAAATTCCAAGAACTTTAAATAAACCTTTATGGACCGGACCTTCTAGAGAATATGACAATGCAGCATATCCACACAGGGGTTCAGCAGAGAATAAGTGACTTGAATTAACAAGCTGTATTAGTTTATTTTAATAGTATCTTTATCTGGAACTTTGAACGTTCTTAATGCACACCTTAAAATCACTGTGAAAAGACAACTCGAAACGCGGTGAAGTTCGGAAGGTGAAACTGTACAACCAGACGTTGGGCGAAGATATTTTTGCAGTGGAAAATTTAAGAGCTACAGTCACTGAAAATATCGAAACAATAATAGGGTGAAAAATTGAACGATTTACGAACAGATTTGTGGCATTTGCAAAAAAAAACAACGCCAAAAAAAATATGTAAATAAGTTGTACAGAATTTTGAGGAAAAAACATTCTTTCGAAACATTATTATTATTGGTGGTAGATATAACATATAAAACTGCGACCTATTTGTTTTTTCTACTGAGTTAGATGACCTGCCGAATGAATCTTAGTACTTTCGTAGGAACCAAACTTCTCAGTTGCTCTTCTTTAAAAAAGTGATTACCTAGCATCTGCAGTCTGCTTCTAGCTACAGAAATGTGTAGAGGGTTCTCTTCTTCGTAGTAACAGAATCTATATTAGGGTGCGTTTTGTATACCCAAAACTTGCAAATGCCTTTCTTTAGTCTGCAGTGGCCTGTTAGCAGGCCTGTTAGTATTCTTAGTTGGTTCCTACCTAGTTGTATCATGGTTTTCGATCTGCTCGGGTTGTAACCCCCTAGTAGCAACTTTGCTTGTTTTAGTCCTTGGCTCATAGCCATCTCCTTGCGGATTACTTCCGATATAGTATAGTACTCCCGATGCCACAATACGACTCAGGTTGTATCATAAGCATTGCCGCTTCTTGTGGCCCCACTTTTTCAGGGGATCTTATTTTTCCCTGTGTCTATTACCTTAGTACCAATTTTCATCAGTCTGCCTCAAGTAGTTACTGAGAAATGACGAATTCACGTTTTCTCTAATACATCTTTTCTCTTAATTCCAAATAAATAATAAATATTACGTATATCCTTCCTTTCAATTATAATTTATGGTCTTGAGTTCATACAAAAATACCATAGAAAAAAGTCCATTCAGTATTCTCGAATTTTCCAATTGCAATGGTAACTTTTTCAACTTCCCCCCCCATTCCCCTTTCTACCCAGCACATTCCACTGTCCCTTTCTCCCCCTGTATGTAGGGATGAAGATAAAACATGGATGAAATTTCGTCAAATCTTAAACTTTTTGTATGGAAAAATTGTTGCGTGAAACGTGCGATAAGGAACTTCCAATAGTTCCAATAGTCAAAAAAACTAACAACGAAGCATTAAAAATTGGTATATACGGTACTGTCTTCTTTTCTTTTGTTTGTTCACGTTTTTTTTTTTTTAGTTGCTTTCCCCCCAAAAGTAGTAGAGTAAGTAAGTGTATTATAAAATTCTAAAAATTAATTGTAACAAATTAAAAAACCAAAATTAAATTAATTAAAAACAAAAAAAAAAGGAAAAAAATGAAAACAAACTTTTTTCCGTCTATGCAGCCTTGGAAAGTACGCATATACAGATCAAATGGCCAAAATGTAATCAACTTCCATATGGTCAAGGACAAAATAAATGTCCAAGTTTGATGTATCTAACTCGTATAGTTCCTGAGATCTGTTGATTCATACAACCAAATGGATTCATACGAACAGACGAACATGGTTAAATCGACTCAGAAACTGTTGTTGATCAAGAATATACTTACATATATACTTTATAGGGTCTAACACGCCTGCTTCTGCTTGTTACATAAATGTGCAAAGACTTATTATATTTGTATATTTGTACGTTGCTTATGGACTTAAAAACTATCCTATCGATTTTGATGAATTTATGGTATATAATTGGACGAGGGAGGATGGCCATAAGCTATGTTTGGATCCGAAAAAATGGGCGGTGTCACGGCTCAATATAAACTAAAAACAAAAAGGAATTTAGCAGCGTACACCTGGAACGGCTAGTTATGCACTTTTACCAGGTTTTCTGGTGCCACATCGCTATTGGACACAACCTATGCGTTTGAGCCGCGAACTGAAGCAAAAACGGCCGCAATACGAAGAAAGACGAGACAAAGTGATTTTGCAGCATGACAACGCTCGGCCACATGTTACAAAACCGGTCAAGACCTACTTGGAAACGCTGAAATGGCAAGTCCTACTCGACCCAGACCCAGTCCTACTCCTCGCCAGACATCGCTTCTTCCGACTACTACTTGTTCCGGTCGATGACACAATGCCTGTCCCAGCAAAAGTTCACTTCATATGAACAATGCAAAAAATGGGTCTATGATTGGATTGCCTCAAAAGACGAGTAGTTCTTCCGAGCTGGTATCCGAAAATTGCCAGAAAGATGGGAAAAAATTGTGGCCAACGATGGATCAATAAATCCGTAAATTTCTAAAACAAAAAAAACGCTGATTATTAATTCAAGGTCCCAATACATGTACTACTTTTAAATTTAGAACATAATGGACTTATTTTTAAGGAATATATTACCTAAAACAGTAAGGTAATAAAGGTCATAAAAAAAGTTCCTAGTCACATTTTGATGTAAATTTAGGCATAATGTCCTAATTTTTTTTTAGAAAATTTCCGGCTATTTTAGGCAATTTTGTTGGGTGTAGTAATAAACGTTTCTTCGAAGTTCCTTCAACAATTAAGCTGAGAAAGTCAAAAAACGCAAATTTCTATACAATACGACTAAATGTATATGTATGTATGTGCATACCATTATATAATTCGATCTCAATGTACTGTATTATGTAGAATTTAAAGCAAATTCAGGCTAGTTTAAACTAATTTTCCATTAGAAACGCAATTCCTCACAGAAAATATATCTGTTTGATTTACAAATCGAAACTTTATTGCAACTTGTAAAATATGTATTTATAGTTTATATACATATATATAAATACATGCACATACATACTTATAGCAAACTATTATTTTTAGCAAGCATTGCGGCGCCAATACAATGCATGAGCCTATGTACATAAATACGTACATATTTACATGTACATAAGTTTATATACAGCAGGCAAAGGAACTCAACTCCTAAGATGTCTATACAAAATATTTATGAATTAACGAATCTATATACATATGTACGTATATAATTTTTTGTGTATATTGCACGTTTAATACTTGCTCACACCCACAAATTTCCAGAAAAATCGTACATAATCTAGTATATACATAAGACAAATTAACTTCATTTCATTGTTCGGCGCTGTTGGCAGCTGGCAAGCAAAAGAAGACTTAAACGAAAACAAGTAAATATATATATATCAACATTTGTATCTAGAGGATACATAACAACGACTCACGGAAGTATATACATAAGTAAGCGTCGCCGCAGCGTTGTCTTCGGACACACACACATACACACATAGATGCAGACCTCAGGCACGGCACAAAGTAACTGGCAAACATGAATGCAGTCAGTACATATTGAACAGCCAACGCGTGAGGTTGTTTAACGAAGAGCAACGGTTTGAGCGAAAACAGAAATAAGGAACGTACAACAACAAAGCGAAAGAACACGAACCGCATACCAAAAAATATATATGTATATATGACAGCAATACGTA